>ML677388.1:8163889-8443306 GCA_007922305.1 Dermatemys mawii
CCCAGGGTCCTCAATCAGCTTATACTCTGGATGCTAGCCTGTGCCATCACGTCTACACTGCAATCATTACCCATGCCAGCTAGATTAAAGCTAGCGCAGGGATGACTGCCCACGCTGCAATCTACCTTCACCTGCCGGGAGACGTATCCTTAGAGATGTTGACTGTCTGCATGATCTCCGTTCTGGTTCTGCATCTTTCAGAGGCCGTAGCTACCCTGGGATTCAGGCTGACACAGGTTAAACACAGTTTGCCCAGCCAGTATGGACATAGTCTAGCTGGTGAATAGTGGGGCTGAAGGGTAGTTGAACATGGATTGTTGTTGTAATCAACGTTTGCTATTTATTCCTAGATAGCTCCAAAGAAACTTATGCTTGATCTCTTCATTTAAAAGTTGGTGTGGTGCCTACAGTGGAGTTGATCATTTAATGTATGTTATGTGAAAACCACTGAAAGAGCGGGACTCTGAAATGGACATACTGATGGCTCCTGAATGTCATGAGACCTCTAGAAGAGAGGGTTCCTAGGCTGAATGCCATTGTATAAAGAGTTCAGAACAGGGCTTTCCCAGAGTTCAGGGTGTTTCAGATACAGGGTTTTGGTTATACCTGGGCCTGTGTGTTGGAACCACAAGACTGAACAGAGGTGGGGTCTGGATTCTCTTTCACCTTCTGCTCCAGGAGAGAACGGCTCCTGTGATCACGGCTGATGGAATGATATAACAAACCCCCAAGTGAATGAACGTGGAAAACTGAATTCTCTTAGCCTGAGAGAGTGCAGTCAGGGATGTGGCATGTTGTAGAACAGAAAGGAAACTGCTTTTGCTCTAATTACACTGCCCTTTAGATGCATAATAAACATTTGCTTGAGTTTGGAGGAAATGGATTCAGATTGGCTGGGAAAACCCAGTTCCTGGGACTAGTCACTAGATCCAGTAAATGACAGTGCCAAGTTCTCTGTTAGAAGAAGCAACTGGATCTTTTGTGTGTGAGAGAGATTGTGACCCCTGGCTAGTGGAGTCTGGGTAGGAATGCTCTATTCTCCCCAGCATTTATTGCCCCCAGACAGTCTAGCTTTCTGATTGCAGTCACTAACATTCCTGCACAAAAAAGAATTAGCCAGGGTGTGTCTGCCTGTTGTATCTCTCACAACCCACTGTCTAGGAAAAGGCCACAAACTTCCTTAAATCACCCAGGATGGGGCCTGGGGAGCCCTTAATCTGACCGAGTGGTTTTCAGCCTATTTACCACTGTGGGCCCTCTCTTTGTTACGCAAACCGCATCCACGCAATATAGCTATTACCTGTATGGTACTGAGGATGTCACATGGGCTGCAGCTGTGTGCTGATTGGGCTGTGGGTTGAGAACCACTGATCTGAGCAGTTCCTGAGACGTTTGCACACTTAGGCTGTGTCGACACTACCATTTCTGCCCATATAACTTATGTCACTCCGGGGTATGAATAAGCCACTCCCCCCGAGCGACATAAGTTACACCAACCTAAGCACTGGTGTGGACAGCGCTAGGTCAGCGGGAGACCTTCTCGCACTGGCATAGCTACTGCTTCTGGTGAAGGTGGATTAAATCAAGGAGGGAGATCTCCTTGGTTGGCTGAGAGTGGCTATACTCAAGAGCTTACAGCAGCACCGCTGGGAGTTCTTTAATGTACCCGTAAACTTAGATGAAGTTGGTGGAGAGCTGGTATGTTCAAGAAACTGATGTAAGTGAGTGAGTGGATTTTTTTTTGTTGATATGGGGAGGAGAAATGGGGTCAAAGGTAACTGATGTCCAAATGGCTACTCCCCAGCTTGTGTGCTTCCTGCTTTAATTGTGTGTTAGCATTAAAGGGAACAAGACACTTCCAGGTTAGCCTTTGAGGTGAAGGAGTTGAGCCTGTGGGGCAACTAGATGGCTTCAGCTTGATGATGGTCTATACTAGAGCTGTTCATCTCGAGGTCACTGGTTCAAATCCAGCCCCAGGTTGGTAGTAATAGAAGGTCACTACTAGCCAATGGCTGCTTGGCCTGCATGCATTTAATCTGGATCTCAGTCAAGCTATCTGGCTTCCATCAAAACACCACGGGGATGGCACAAATTGGGACCCCTCATTGGCAGCCCCAGCAGAGAAGCCAAGGGGAGCATGGAGAATGAACATTCCCCTCTCATCCCCAGGGAGTCATCCCTTGGGACAAGGTTGAGGCAAGTTTCTGAAGCATAAAGGAAACATCTCCTTGCACTGTGTAGGCTGTGCCATGAATAGAGGATGTTGGAGCTGTCAGCCCAGAGCCTTTCTTGAGCACTGCATAGCTGTGTATTTCGAGACCTTCACTCCAAGGAATGGTGTGGGAGTCAAGTCAGTGATGGGCCATAATCTAAAGTATCCAGAGGAGGATGGACAAATCCAAGCAAGGGGTTGTCTGGGGAGGTGCTGAGAATAGGGGTGGTATCAGTCTGCCATGGGGTACCTGCACAATGCCCCCAAACCAGCTTAACCGGCTGCAGTGTCCTTGATAACCCACCCCTTCCCCTCTTCATTTACATATGTGAATGATGACCCACAGGAAGTAAGTGTGGGAGAAAGAAGGGAATTGGCCTCTTTAGATCTATTAAATCACTTTATTACAGGAACCAGGTTTGAATGGCCCTTCCTGGCAGGGGGTGAGTCTCTCTCTCTCTCCCCCTTTATCTGATCACAAAGAGATTAAAATCTCTGCAGGACAGGAGGCTAACAGGGCTCCTCCAGGGCTGCCTTGTGAGCTGAAAATGAGGCATTCAGTTTAAATCTCAGAGCCTTCCCCAGGCACTGGGGATGGATCATTCGGGGGCCTCTGAGGAGGGCGGGGGGGGGGGGAGGATGAAGCACATCGGTGCAGAGTTGGCCTTCAACCAGCCTGCCAAGAACCGAGATGTTGGGCCCGTTCCTCCGCGGGGGGCAAATCAGCGGACTTCCATTGAAGGCAACGGAGCTGCACTGATTTACACCCGCTGAGGAGAGAGCTGGTCATGGGGACCCTGAGCAGCTGTAGAGTCTTAACAGCAGGTTTTAGTTTGTGAATTTCATGTTGAAAGCGACTAGAGTGGTGCATCCCCAGCAGTGGTTAGCGCTCCCCTGCACCTCCCCACCCCCACAGACGGGGTGCGTTGGATCCATCTGGCAAGACAAATTCGAGCCCAGAAGAGAGAGGAACCCATGAAATAGCCTCCTGGGGGAAAGAATAAAACACCTGGAACTTGACGTGGGTGCACGGCCAGTGGGGTCCCGGCTGGCCCCCAAGGCAGCAGGAGTTAACCAGCAAAGAGAGAACTGAAACACATTAAAGACAAATGCTCTAATTGGTCCCATGGTTCACAGCTCCAGCTGTGAGGCCAAGGACTGACTTGGCCATGGAAACTGAACTCTTTCCCCAAGTCACAGAGTAGTCCTCATGGCACAGGACTGAGACACACTGGCAGGGCCCTGGGGGACCCTTCTTGTGGGGGCTAAATATTTCCAGGCTGTCAGTGGGGTACCCTACCTACAACAGGGAATCAGGAGCCCCGTGCTCCTCTCCTGCCTTTGTCATTCCCCTTCTCTGTGCCTCAGTTTCTCCATCTGTAAAGACAGAGAACCGTTCTCTTGCAGGATTTTGTATCCCATCTGTTGCCAGGCTGTCTGACTGGCTGCCTCCCCTCTTAGGGTTCGGTGAGGCTTAATATTTGGGAAGAGCTTGGAGAGCCTTCGATAAAATGAGTGAAAGTGAGCTTGGTGGACTATAAAAACAAACCCACTCAAGTCTGAAAACAGAAAGACATTTAAAAGCCAGACTCAGAGAAAAGCCTGAGGAATGCCTGGAAGCCCCAAATTAAATTCCCAAAAGGAGAGAACAGATAGTTAACTCGGGGGAGGTGGGAGTTAAACTAACCTAAACAATTAATGTTTTGTGCATCCCTTCAAACAACCACCTTAGGAAAATCCTCCTGGTCCCTAACCCCCCATCTGAGCTTCCCAGCACGCTGTGTGACTGGTAATGTGGTTTGAAGCGCAGGATGTTGTACTCCGTACAAAACAATTCCCACCTCCCCTGATCTTGAGGTTCCGCGTAGAGCAGGGGTGGGCAAACTACGGCCCACGGGCCACATCCAGCCCATGGGCCTATCCTGTCTGGCCCCTGATCTCCCAGCTGGGGAGGCTCCCCTCAGCCCCTCCCCCACCTCCTCCGCTCCCCCGGAACCTCAGCGCACCGTGCGGGCAGCACTCTGGGGGGCAGCATGCGGTGGCGTGCTCCTGTGGATCACTGGGGCAACATGTCTGGCTCCGGCCAGGTGGCTGCCAGATACGCTGATCTGAGTGGTATAGTAAGGGGGCTGAGGCCAGGGGGTTGAATATGGGGCAGCGAAGTCCAGGGGGCAGTCAGGGGACACAGCGGAGGGGGGTTGGATGGGTTGGGGATTCCGAGGGGGGCAGTTAGGGGACAGGAAGTGGGAGGGGGCCAGGCTGTTTGGGGAGGTACAGCCTTTCCTACCCAGCCCTCCACACAGTTTTGCAACCCCGATGTGGCCCTCGGGCCAAAAAGTTTGCCCACCCCTGATGTAGAGGCTGAACTTTAATTTAAACGCTCAAAGTGAGTGTGTAGGATGGTGGATCCCGTGGAGAATGAATCCAGAGCCTCTCTGGGTTGCTGATTTTTAGGCTGACGTTGCTTTATAAAGCTCCGCCTTGAATGGAAGCAGGATCATGCCCTGAAAAATCAATAGCAAAACTCTGACTGACTCATTTAATGCTGGTGTTACAGTAGAGTGCAGAGGCCCAGCCAGGATCCCGGGCCTGTTGTCCTGGGCCCTGTATGCATATGAAGATGTGGTCCCCACCCAAAGAACTTACTATGGGAACAAGATCAGGCCCTTAAACACAGGACCTATTGTTATCAGTGCTGGATTTATCGCAGCTTTGTGCCAAAGATGTTCTTCCACTGCTAGGAAAAATAGTCCCTCTCTTGAATATTGCTGTTGTGGGAAAAGTGGAAAATACATGTATTGGATTTGCAACATTACTGTGGAAAAATGAAAGCCTGTTGGCCAAGGATACATGAGTGATGAGAAGCTACAATGAAGTGGAGGAACCTCTCGGCATGTTTATCAAAGGGGAATGCTAACGCGTATCCAGAGATAAGAATTTTAAAGGACTTTGGTTCTCGCTATCTAATAAGGATAGCAGTTAGGATATTTTTTGGTCGTGATTTTTTTACTTCCAGAGAACTCTTCCTGGCATGACAGTGTCTCATGCCCGCATCTGAATCTCATTCCTATGGTTCCAGGAATGGCATTTCCCCTGCAGTTCAGATCATGGTTTAGACAGGCATGTCCTCTGGAAAGGAGACATTGTTGTCTAATAATTGGAATAATGGGAAACTGTGTGTCAGGACTCCTGGGTTCCATTTTTCATTCTGCCAATTTCTCACTCTCTGAGAGCATTGAGGGTCCATGTAAGATGGGCCACACAAGGGCAAAATATTTATTAATTGAAGAACTATATTGTATGGTAGCATCTGAAGATCCCAGCTGATATTGGGGTCTGTTTGTGCACGGCACTGTACGTACCCGTAGAAAGAGACACTCCCTGCCCCAGAGAGCTTGCAGGCTATACAGACAAGACAGACAAATGGTGGGAGACAGGCAGCCCTGTTATCCTCATTTTACAGATGGAGGAACTGAGGCTCAGCAAGATTGTAAATTGACTGTGATCACAGGGGAAGTCCATGACAGGAGATCAGGGTTCTCAGAACAGCTCAGACGTCTAACCCAGTGCCTTTACCACAAGACCAACACAGGAGCAGTTTACACTATTCAGACTGGACAAATAGATCTGCATTCTTTTTTGATCTTTGTTCTAAATTACACCTGGTGTTACTTGTGGACAGTTGTCTTGCTATAGACACCGGCGGGGTCTCACGTGAGGGTTTTGATGGAAACGTTGCACGAGAGCAGCTCCTCTGTGCTAGCAATGGGAGCACTGGTGTAGACCAGCTGCCATGTCTTGTACAATCAGGTAGTCTACTCTTACTTCATGTGTTCCCAGGCAGCACAGTGGTACAAATGGCTTAGTCCTGGCTGCTCTAACACTTCCACGGTGGGTACCCCCAGTGGACGTGCAACAGACCTGATAACTCTTGGTGTAGATGGGTGCATCCGTAGCAGGAAAACTGAGGCCTGTAGTGGCCCACTAATGGCAACTGTAGTGTAGACAGGGCTGTGGTGTCTTAACCATGGTACTGCCTATTCTTTCTCTGAATCAGACAGAACTGTGCCCTTCTATTACGCTTTGATTGGAGCATTATTTCCTGACCCAGTTGTGGAATACACTGTCCCATCCATTCTCATGATCACTTCTGTGTTAGAACCTGCTGCCTCCAGCCATGGCCGGGGCAAGTTGCTCCAGTTGTGGTGTGCATGGTTCCCTACCCAGTATGCAGATATTCTTCACGGCTGGCTCGGAAAACATCCATTCTTTCTACTGAAATAAATAAAAGGGACAAACTGCCAGGTTGGTCCACTAGTAAAAGCAGTCCCAGAGCAAGCAAACTCTGTGGGGCAGAAGCTGCCTTTTCGTTGTGCCCCTAGTACATTGGGTCCCTGATCTTGGGGAGCCCTAGGTCCTACTGTAGTGAACACGTTTCACATAAAGCCCAACCTGCAGCTACTCTGCTTAACCTTCCATGAGCCTGAAGCCATGCAAACTCTTACACACCTGAGTAACTTTACTTCAGTGGGTAGTCCTATTAGCCTTGAAATTCCCAACAGGTACAGCTCTGTTGATGGAAGCTATAGTGTAGATGACGCTCAGGTGCAGCTGAGATCAGAGCCCCATTATTCCAGGTACGAAATAGACCAGCGAGACATAGGAATATTATTATTCCCATTTTACAGAGGGGGAAATGAGGCACTGAAATTGACTCACTCATGGTCCCACAGGGAGCCTTGGGAGAGCCAGGGATTGAACCCGCCTCCTCCCGACCAGGGGCATGCAGAGACATGCCAGCAGCCGCCAGCCACTTCTGGGAGTGGCATGGGGCCGCAGCAGGCAGGCAGCCTGCCGGACCGCCCCACTACGCCATAGGACTTTTAGCAGCCCACAGATTGCAAGGGGGCTGCCAATAAGCCTGGCAGGCCAGAGAGAAATGTTAGATGGGCCCGATCCATTCAGTGTGAATCACCTGGCAGGGATCATGCCCAGAATTAACAAGGTGCATCTTACCAGGACAGATTTTTCAACAGCTGATTTTGTTTTTTGGTGGCCCCAGCTACTGACTCTACAGTCTGACGGAGGTTAATAAAGACCTGGAAATTGCTGATGTCTAGTGGATGGTAAAGAATAGCTTGTGATCTTAACTCATGGTTATAACTCGCTAATAAGGAGAAATTATTTCCAACTAGGCATTTGAATTCTGAAATGAATTTCTGTTTAGCTGTTGTGACCTTTTTGTGTTCCCCTTCCGTGAACATTTAGGGCAGTGGTTCTCAACCAGAGGTACATGTTCCCCAGGGGTACATCAAGGTCTTCCAAGGGGTACATCAACTCATCTAGATGTTTGTCTAGTTTTACAACAGGCTACATAAAAGGTACTAGTGAAGTCAGTTCAAACTAAAATTTCATACAGACAATGACCTTTATACTGCTCTACACACTGAGATGCAAGTACAATATTTATATTACAATTGCTTTCTTTTATAATTGTATGGTAAAAATGAGAAAGGAAGCAATTTTTCAGTAATGTGCCCTGACACTTTTATTTTTATGTCTGATTTCTGTAAGCAAGTAGTTTAAGGGAGGTGAAACTTGGAGTGGCCAAGTCAAATCAGACTCGTGAAAGGGGTACTGTAGTGTGGGAAGGATGAAAGCCCCTGATTTAGGGGATCAAGCCCTCTACCCTGAGCAGGGTTAGAGAACACAGTGATGTGATTGCCCGAACTTGTGGGTCTGTCACTGGTGGAGCTGCTGCCACTGGGGATTATAGCGTGTAGAGATTTCCACTGAGCACAATGGGACCTCACAAAGGAGTGAACTAGGTGTTTGCTGGCATCTTGGAGGCTCATCCTGCAGTGTGCCAAATTAGACTTGCCCTGGTAAGGGAATCCGCTGATATTCAAGCTATTCTGAAGGGGGAAAGGTTTCAGAGGGGTAGATGTGCTAGTCTATATCCACAAAAAGAACGAGGAGTCCTCATGGCACCTTAGAGACTCACAAATTTATTTGAGCATAACCTTCCGTGGGCTAAAACCCAGAGCCCACGAAAGCTAAAACCCAGAGCCCATGAAAGCTTATGCCCAAATAAATGTATTAATCTCTAAGGTGTCAAGGACTCCTGTGTTTGTTGTTGTTGTTTTTTTGAATGGGCAAATGCACCTTTGTACCTCTCTATTTCATTTGTAAAGTATTGCAGGGATTAATAAGGCAGTGTGTGGTGTGATTTGTATGGATCCAGTGAAATACAGCATCTGATATTTACTATCCAAAAAGAGCAGACGTGTCCCATTTCTGAAAGAGCTCTGAGCTCCTGTCTCCGTCTAAATTTTAAACTGATCACTGCAGGCATCTCCCTTCCCCCATCACAAACTCTCAGCCCCCCAGGGGGTTGGGGGCAGAAATGTTCTCCAAGATAAAAGCAAATGGAATCTCTTCTCGCCCTTTTTTTTTTTTTTTTTAAGAGCAAGGCTCAAGTCAAACCTAGAAAAGTCTGGATGTGTTTGAGACCTGGAATGGACTTCTTGGGTCATAAAGTCCAGGTGTCTCTAGGCCAGGGATTCTCAAACTTCACTGCACTGTGATCCCCTTCTGATAACAAAAAATACTGCACAACTCCAGGACAGGGACTGAAGCCTGAGTCCATGGGGGAGAGTGAGGGGGAACAAAAGCCCGACTTCAGCCCCAGCCAGGGGGCCGGTAGCCTGAGTCCCCCTGCCCAGTGCTGAAACCCAAGGATTTTGGCTTCAGCCACGGGGCTGGGGCTTTGGCCCTGGGACCCAGCAATTCTAAGCCAGCCTTGGCAATCCCATAAAGACAGGGTCACAACCCACTTTGGGGTCCTGACCCACAGTTTGAGAACCCCTGCCCTATGCTAATGCCTCCATTATTAACACACTCCCAAATCTTGCCTTAAAAGTCAGCCAGGTTGGCACCCAAATTGGAACAGAAATAAGTAGATCGGTGGTAACACACCCCAACATAACCAAAGGCACAAGTACTCTTATTTTGAAATAAGGATGCCCTCTCTTCATTTAACTTACATCAGTTTAAAAAAAAATCAGTGTCGGGCTTGTCCATATGGGGAAGCTATTTTGGAATAAGGAAGGATGTGAATTTAAATGCTGTAGCTATTCCAGAACAATTCCCCATGTGGACACTTATTCCGTAAAGTATTCTGATCAGTTTTCCCATTTGGGCAAGCCCTGGGGTTACTCAGAATAAGGCGCTTACTCCAAAATAAGAGTCTTTGACACACAACTTGCACCAGAATAGCTAAAGATGTGAATTTAAAGTGGTGTTGTACTTATTTCTGTCCCAGCCTGCGTGTACACAAGTCCTTAGTAAAAAAAGCAGCTTCTCTCTCTAACTCTAGATTCCCTCAGGCAATGGAAAAATTTGCCAAGTGATTCGCATCAATGATCTCTACATCTTCATGAGCCCCATAAGCAAATTCAAACCTTTTTCTAGAAGTGTCATTGACAGCAAGACCCAGCTTGTGGATGCAAAGTTTTCTCTCCTCCACTTTTATGCATCCGATGAAGTGGTCTATAGCCTAAGAAAGGTTATGCTTAAATAAATTTTAGTCTCTAAGGTGCCACAAGTACTCCTATTCTTTTCACTTTTAACCAACTTATCCATACCCTCATCAATTTGTCTGGTTGACAAACCGACTTGAGTAGCGGGAAAACACCCAAATCATTCCTTAGCCCGGGAAGAGAATAGCTGGCAACATTTCAGTACTGAGTGCGGGGGCTGAAAATACAAGTGTGTTGTGTTGAATGGACTGATCTCACACAGAATGCATCCGACGAAGTGGGTATTAGCCCACGAAAGCTTATGCTCTAATACTTTAGTTAGTCTTTAAGGTGCCACAGGACTCTTTGTCACTTCTGCAATTCCAGACTAACACAGCTACCTCTCTGATTCTTGATCTCAGACACACGTTTGATCCAGGGTAGGCAGACTGCAGTTTTGTTTTCTTCCTAGTGTGATTGTAACTTGGTTCTATATGCACACGAGCACATCTGTTAGTGGTGGTACCAGTTGTGCTAGGTAGTCTCTGCTATGTTAGAGGGTTAACCGTATCGCCGGCCCCATGGAAAATCATGAGTCAGATCCCCCAAAAATTCATGATTTTTAAAATATATTTGGGAGACTTTTTGTGTCTTCTGTTTCTTCAGCCTTGGGGGCTCACGTTTTCAAACATTTCTCCACAGCTGGAGGGTGGGACGCTTACCTGACATAAATTAAAGCTGAAATTGTCACATAATCTCCTGGCTCCAGGAGCTGGAGCTTTAAGAAAAAACACACATTTCACCAGACTGGAAATAAAACTGTGAGCCAGCAACTCGGAGTCAGACCCGCGTGGGCTGCTGTCGCTGTCCTGCTGGCACCCAAGCGGTGCAAATTTCATGGTTGCAGTGACTAATCCTGACACCTCGGTCTGAAAACGGACAAACCTGCGCACGCTGATCTGGACTCCCAGGCGACGTCTGTGCTGCAGTAGGTAGAACCCCCCACAGCTGGCCCGTGTCATCTGACGCAGGCTGCAGGTCTATCAAACTGCGCTGTAGCTGTTTGGGCTCGTGATGGGGGAGGGTCCCAGAGCCTGGGCTCCAGCCTGAGCCTGACCGGCTACCCCGCAATTTTATAGCCCAGCAGCCTGAGCCTCATAAACCTCCGTCAGCTGATGTGGGCCAGCCACAGGTGTGTCGTTGCAGTGTAGGGGCACCCAGGCACACTCTTGGTGCAAAGCATGACCCCCACAGATCTGCGATAAGAGCAGGGATTCTCAAACTGGGGTCAGGACCCCTCATGGGGTTGCAAGGCTATTATGTGGGGGGGTCCCGAGCTGCCAGCCTCCACCCCAAACCCCGCTTTTCCTCCAGCAATTCTAATGATGTTAAATAGATTAAAAATGTGTTTTTAATGTATAAGGGGGGGGTCGCACTCAGAGGCTTTGCTGTGTGAAAGTGGGGCACCGGTACAAAAGTTTGACAGCCACTGGATAAGTGGAATAAGTTATGACAGGGGACGTGGTATAAAAAACAAGCCCCTCTTCAGTTCATCCACCCCAGGCAGATGATGGACCCCTTCCAGGGAAGGAGGAGCTACCTTCTGGCTCTGAGATCAGGAAGGTGGTGGGTGCCCAGGAGTCACAAGAAGATCTTTTGAGGGGCTTCAGCACTCGGCGGCTCTGACCCAAGCAGAGCCTGGCCTACCATTTTCCCCACTGCAGGGAACAATCCTGCGCTTAGTGAGGAAGCTGGGCTGGCCGTGGCCCCAGAGGTCTCTGCTGTGGCTGTCTGAACGGCCTTGTCAGAAAATCAGCTGCATCCTTAGCCGCTGCTGACACTAGCGAGGGGGCTGGGGCTGAAAGCCACTTCTGCTATTTATCATCTGGATGGGGGTAGGTCACAGACCAGAGCTCTGCCGGGCTAGGCTGAGACCAAGGGCCGATTGCCAAGTGGGGACTCTGATCTGAGCTTTAAGCACGGGAGGAGGCGGGTGTCTAGATCTGGATCATGAGTCTGAGCCCCTATCCTCTCCAGATGGCCGTTCAAGCACGGCCTCCCGCCCCGAGCCGGCTGTGGTACAGGCTGGGCACCCGCCTGGGCAGGACCACGCTGCTCCAAGCAGCCGGACCCCTGATCTGACCCAGCTTTCATGTACGTTTCCCTCGAGCATGGACCAGGGCTGCGTAGGGGAAATGGCCCTGCCTCACCCCTAGATTGAAGGGTCTTTCTGCCTCCTCTCCCCCCCACCCCCAAAACCAGGGTTTGTGTGCCCTGTACGAAATGGGGAGAGGTAGGTAGGAGTCCTGGCTGTCCACAAGAGCCTCACTTGTCTCTTTGTTCCTTCCCCAGCAATCCCTTGCTGGTGATTGAGCAGCAGGAGATGGAAAGGCATTTAGGGCTTACAACTGGCACAATTCTCATTAAAGCCTACTTCCTCTCTTAGGTGTCTTCCTGTCGCTCTGCACTCCCTGCAGAGTGGGTAGGAATGGGACTGGGTAATCCATGGCCCTGCTGACTATCTACAGATCCCCGGGGTCGCATCACTGGGTTCCTGGGAGGGAGCCTGTCAAGACTGAACTGTATTTGCCCTGAGTGCAGCTCCCCTTCCACCTCCATCTGCAGGATTATGGATGCTGCCTCTAGATCATATCCTTGTGCTCGGAGCTGGGGCTCAGAGCCAGTGGTGGGACCCTGTCTGCACTGATTCTGGAACCCAGTTTTAGAAGGAATAAGGTGGGCTGGGACTGGGCTCTGGGATTCTGGCCAAGCTGGTGGAGCTCACCAAAGCTGTCTTGGTTCTGTAGCTAAGCAGGGTTCCAAGGCCATTAAACAGAGGGGCTACATCAAGATAGTCTCCGCTCTTTTCTCTCCCTCCTGTACCCATCAGAGCATTCAGTACATGATTGACACTGTAAATGTGCTTTGGCCCTTGATGGACAAGTAAGAACTCCTGCAGAGTTTGTGATAGAAATTTGGACAGAATGCGACTACCAGTTGCATTCTGGTAGTCGCATTCTGTCCAAATTTCTATCACAAACAGGAGGAGGACAAGGTTGTATGTAGGGGGAGAGGGGGGCTTTTCTTACTATATGAAAGTTTTCAAGATTAAGAGAAATTTTCATGTCCTGAATGGGGCCAAAAAGTCAATTGCAAACTTTCCCCAACCAAAAATCTAGGGGAAAAATCCTTCAGGCTGGGTCAATCAAAATGTTTTGTTTACATTTTGATCATTTTATTTTTTTACTATAATTAGCTTAGTTTGAAATGAAAAGTTCTTTTGAACCAGAAAACTGGATTTTTATTTTTGTTGTTCTGACAATGGCAAAGAGAAAAAACACTTTTTCTGAGTTGAAAAAAATCACCAAAACCAACCTCTTCCTTGGGCAAGATTCTGAAATTGGCATTTTCCAATGGGGGAGGGGAGCAAAATGGCTTCAAAAAACTGCATGTCAAATTCACACATAGCTTTAGAAATACCCGTGCTAGCTAAAGAGACCTGCTTTGCATGCATGTGCGCGTTCTTGCTCGCTTGCTCCATATTTCATTTTTTTATTTAAGGATTTAAATGGGTTGATTATTGTATCTATAATCTGGATTTACACAGGCCCATTTAATCCAAAACCTGCCAGCACTTTGCAAAACGCCCTTCCATGTGAAATGGGGAAGGATTATCTTCAATAGGTAAACTGAGGGGCTGGAATGTAAAGTGCCTTTGCCCGTGTCCTGCGGCAAGTCAGTGGAAAGCCAAGACCAGAGCCCAATCGGCTGATTCCCAGTCCTATGCTCTGACTGCCGGCTGGTGCCTGCCTTGCAGGATTAGAAGCTTCTTTGCTCAAAGTTGTACCAGCCAGGAGGCAGCTTTCATCCCTGGAGGGCGTGGACTGCTTTATTCCCAAGGCCTCCCCTTTTTCTAGGATGTGTGAGAACGTCTGGCTAATAGAGCTATCCTCAGCGGAGCAGCCTTGGTGCTAGACAGTCCTGTGGGTGTTCACTGCAGGGGGAGATGGGCTGAGAGGTGGCCATTCCAGCAAAGACTGTGCTGGGGGTGGATCTCTGCAAACCCTTTAGAGGGGTGTAGGCAGGAGAATTCTGAAGACCTATGCAGTGGGGAGGGAAGGTTTGGGGTGTGCTAGGGTAGGAGAGAAGGAATTGGGGGGTGGGGTGAAGGGTTCCTGAGCAGTGCAGGGCCTGGGGGTTTGTATTCTCCCCACTGCTCTAAGGGGGAATAAATAACACATAATGCTCTACTGATAAAAAGCCACATCCCAGCTCCAGGAAGCCTGCTTCTGCTCCCATAGAATTCAGTGGGAGTTCTGCCATTAGCCTCAGCTGAGATGGACCCCTTATGTCCTGGTGCCATGAACAAAGGGACTGTGCCTATGCTGAAAAGCAATGAAACCAGAAGTAGCTCCTTTTCCTCATTGGAGCTACGCACTTGCAGCTGTTCAATGTCCTGGTGGGTGGAAGAGTTTGGCCTTGTCTGCAAACTTGCTGTGCTTTAACTAAAGTGATGTACTCAGTCCACGCAAAGCCTTGTGAAGGTTCAACTCCTTCCGTTCAAGAGGCTTGTCTCACTTTAGCTTAAACTGATTCCATAAGCTAAACAGATCTGAGCCACTCTTAACTAACTTTGGCCGTGTTTACACTACAGCCAATGTCAGCAGAACTTGTGTTGCTCAAGGGTCTGAATAAACCACCCGCCGCCACGGCCCGAGTGACATAAGTGACGCTGACAGAAGCGCTCATGTGCACAGCACTACGGCGGGAGGAGAGCTTCTCCCACCAACGTAGTTTATGCGGCTGGCGGAGGTGGTTTTATGATGCTCTCCCGTTGGCACGGAGCATCTTCCCCAGACGCGCCGCATTGGTCCAGCTGCACTGCTGTGTAGCGCTGTACATCCAGATGTGGCCTAAGTGTCTAGAACGGGTTTTGCACGGGTTTAACCAATCTTAAGTTGAACTGATGCAATTTTCTTGTGTCGATAAGGCCTTTCCGTGCAATTGACTTTCTTTGCGTGAGGCCCTCGCATGGCCGGGCTAATGATGTCTTGATTAGCTGAACGGTTCTCCGTGCTGTGCTCCCAAGAATGTCTCCTTGTGTGGAGCTGACTCTGTGCCCTTGGGGGATGACTGCACTGTTGTAAGGCTGGGAACAAAGATGACCCTCTCGCATTAAAAGGCATCTCTTGAATGCATGTCAGTTGATAATAAATGGTTGGATCAGAGCATGGGCCTGGGACTTCTCAGTCAAATTGCCACCTCTGCCACGGCCATGCTCTGCAGTCTGGAGCAAGTCACTTACCCTCTCTGCACCTCAAAGTGCAGGATGCTGTGAGGATTAGAGTTTGTAAGGTGCTGAGATCCTCCAGCCAAAGAAGCAATAGAAGCACAGGCTGCTGTTTGTTTCCATTGCAGCGGGATTCTACGAAGCATTTTTAAAAGTTGAGGGAGGGTTGGTTTTTTAAAGGAAGAAAGCACCTTGGTTTTAATGGAGGGGAAATGACCGACCGCTCCTTGGCGACCAGTTGGGAATCAACAGTGGGCAGAGATCTGCTTTTGTAGATTAGACTGTGAACTCTTCCGGGCAGAGGCTGTCCCTTGGGCCCTGGCCCACCGCTGGGTGCTAATGCAGTAGAATAGGAAGTGCTTCTGTGAGCTGAGGACTCTTGATCACCGACGCATGCAATAGTAAGGGAATGCTCAGACTTCCCAATGCGGCTGGAGTTTTTGGCGTGGGACGGGACACAAGGGGGAGAGTTGACTGAGCCCCTTAACCACTGCGTTAAAATATCAGTTTAAATCTCATGGTACGTCTTTGGCATCAATGCCACTGTGTTATACAATCAGAGGGTTGGGAGGACCCTTACTGAGTTGATTATTAAACCCTTTGCTAGCCACAGAGTTGCACTGATTCCCCGTTCATTTCAGGACCTACTTCAAAATTTGCCATCTTTAGCTTTTTAATCCTGGAGTGGCCTTTTCTCCTGATGGCCTCATGGCCTCCTTTCTGCCTTCCCTTCTCTGTTCATCCTAGCCCTGAGCACTCCGGGGTGGGCAGGGGGGAGGGGGGATGCTCCTGTTGTGTAGAACTGACTCCCTTGCGTGTGTCTGGCTCTCCTGAAACTCCCGTCTTCACTTGCCTGTGCCTCTTAGGCTCTCGCTCTGTGTATTTTGTGACATGCTGCTGATTCCTCCTGGATGGACTCAGAGCTGATCCATTATGAGTGTTATAGGCCCTGCACTGCTAAGAGTTCATGGAGATTCTCCAGTTAGCTCAAGTGGTCGTGGCCTGCCCCTTTGGAGCGTGAGGATTTGATTCCTATCCCTGCTGCATCCACGAAGTTCCAAGCAGACATGGGACTAAGGAGGCCATGCTGCTGCTGTTTTGGCAGCTGTGAATTAGTGCAAACATTTTTCCTCTCTGGAAGGCCGTGCTTTGTACTCTGTGAGTACAGCATGTTCTTTGCGACTCTCAGCTGCGCTCAGATGGCCATCTTTCTCTGCCAGGCTCTCCAAACAGGTTCCATCAGAATACAGCCTTCCGCAGGGGCCAAGCGAGTGACTTTCCCTCCCATAGTCTGTGTGTAACTCACCGAGTGAATCTGTTAATACTGTGCTGGAGGATTGTCCCAGCATAAACTGCCTCCTCCTTGGATGAGAACCTCAATGCTTTGTTCCCCCTTCTCATCCTTAAGAGTGATTCTACCATGCCTCTGAACTGTTATTTTAAAGCAGTCGTTGTCGGGTATTTCTGGTGGCCCACCTGTTTCTCACTCTGCTCTGGTGGGAAAACTGGGTGTGATCTTCTTCCTACACTGAAAATTACACCGCGTGGAGTAACTGTCGACATGCAGCAGGGCTCCCTCCCAGGAGAGTTCATCTCTCCTTGGAAGAATGGTGGTGGCGGCATTTGGGGGTGAAGAAGCTTCAGGGACAGGGAACTCCTGGTGGTGGGGAGGAAAAGCAGGGATGGGTGTTCAGCCAGCCAGGAGGTCTTATGTCAACGCGAGCAGGACCTGAAGAATTCTTCCCCCCCACGGAGAAGGATTTTAAAATGGCTTGGTGTCAGCTGTTGAAATTATTAACGTGTATAACTCGGAAACAGTCCTTGGCACTCAACAAAACGTGAGTAGGTCACGTCCTCTTTCCTCCAGAGCACAAGGTCCTTTTGGCCTGGCCTCTCAGGTTGCATGTGCCGAGATTACTCCATTTCCTGGTGTGTTAAGGAGGAGAGGGCAGGTCCGGGGTGGACAAGAACTGGCAGCCTGTTGCCTTTACCGGGAGGGGATTGGGAGGTGTTTGAGGAGCAAGAGCAGGGAGGATGAGGACAGATGTAAGGGGAGTGGGAAAATATAGAGATACGGATAAAGCGCTTGAACTTGATGCTAAGGGGAAAGTGGGCAGGGGTGGGGAGCAGGTTACCATTGTATAGGGTGACCCAATGTCCCCTATAAAATGGGGACATCAAATCAGCCTAGCTGTCAGCCAGGAAGGGAGAGCCAGGAGGAGGGTGGTCAGTATTGTTAAAGCCACCAAGGACTTGGATTATGTGAGCTGCAGCAGGTCAGTGTGCAGATACCCTGTCCCGAGAGCTGTCTTGAACCTGGAATCCTGGTAGTCATTACAAACAACAGCATCCCACTCCCACTTTTCTAACCCTTCTGGTGGTTTGGGAAAGTGATGCCGTGACTTCTACCTGAGTCTTCAGAGAGCCTGCAACAAGAGCTCTGAGCCCCGAGCCCCTGCCCCATTCACTGCATTGCATGTTGATTCTGAAGTGTAACAATGATTTTTTAACTGTCCACGTTCCCTACTTGACTCGGGAGTGAAGCGTGCTGTGAAATTGGGGTATTACCCTATTGCCCACAGGGAGACTGCACAATCTGTGTGTGACCTCTCCTTTTTGACCTCACGAGTGGGTGGAGTTTGGGAGAGCCCCATTACTTATCTTTTACCAGTATGACCTTTGGAAGACACCAGGCCAATAAAAAGAACAGCGCGCATCCTGGGTAGGAGAGGAAACCTTAGCCTCAGGCACCATGATGAGAAACTACCCGGTACGCTGTTGGCAGGGTGTACTGCAGCAGTGTTAACAAAAACAATGAGGAGTCTTTGTGGCACCTTAGAGACTAACAAGTTGACTTGGGCAGAAGCTTTCGTGGGCTAGAACCCACTTCATCAGATGCATGGAGTGGAAAATATGGTAGCAGATATAAATACATAGTACATGAAAAGATGGGAGTTGCCTTACCAACTGAGAGGTCAGTCTGTGTTATTTGGGTTCCTTATTTGCCTAGGGACACTTTTGCCAAAAGACCCAGGCAAGGAAGCTGCTGTGGGGTACAGGGAGCCGGAGGAAGGGTAGATAGGGTCTGTCAGCTGGGGCCCTGCTGGGGAAACCGGGAGAGCAGAGAGTTGTCTGAACAATCCTGGTTCATAGCACAGGCCCAGTGATCCAGCGAGTGCATCGCCAACGAATGTGAAACCAGTCCTGGCTGGGCTGGGCTGTGTACATGGTGGGGAGAAGGGGCTGGAGGGGAAGAGAGAGCCGTGAATGTGGGGCTATTAGAGAGGAAGTGCAAGGGATCATGGTCTCAAGTTGGTGCACGCTCACACTCCTGCTCACATGCTCGTACACACACACACAAACACACACAAGGCTCTGCCTTTAGCCTGCAGATTCTCAGTGTCCACTTCAGCTTCCCTCCCCCCATGGAGACCCTGGAACTCCTGGAATTTGACCAGCGGGAGCAGTGGACAGGGACAGCTCTTTGTTCTCTGGGTCCAGCCTTGGTGACTAAAAGCAGAGCCCGTCCCCTCCCCCCTTCCAGTATCTCTCTAGGCTCCTACTCCTCCCCCCAACCCTTTTTTTGGGGGGGGGTGGAGGGAGTGAACGAGGCCTGGGAATGTTCCTGCTTTGTGTGTGGTGTGGGGCAGGCTAAGAGGAGGAGGAGGAGGGGGCTTTGGGCCCCTTCCTTTCAGATGCAGGAGGTATGCAGCTAATTCAATGGGCTTCACTTTGATTACCTATCTGATAACAGCGGAATTTGAACAATGTGTGTGTTTTGGGAAGGGGGGAGGGGAGGATGCTCTGAGGACCACCAGCCTCTCAGCAGCTCACTTCAAAAGGCCCAAGTGGGGAGGGGGTGGAGGGGGTGAGTCCCTGCCGCCTGGCCTGTTGTTTCTTTCCCCTCCCCAGGGAGAGGGAGTTTCCTTTGCCTTTTGTTGGGGGTGTGTGGTTTAGCTGTAGCACTCCTGGAAAATAAACAGTGATCTGTCATGTTTTGGGTGGTTCTTCCTCCTCTTTCTGTGCCCACGCGGTGCTGGTGAAATGCAGCCACCTCTGGGACATGGGGGCAGTGCCCAGTGCAACATGGCAGGGGAGAGACATTGTGCCCAAGAACAGAGAGACAAGCCCTCATTACAAGAAGTGATGAGGACAGAGCAGCTGGTTTTGTAGCTCTTGCTGAAGGATCTGCAATGCAGTGAGCTGTGGGAAGACCTGGGTTCCCAGCTCTGCCACTCCTTGCTGTGTAGCTTTGTGCAAGTTATTTTGCCTCTCTGCCTTGGTTTTCCCATTTGTAATAAGGGAATAAAACCCAGCTCCAAAGGGTGCTATGAGGCCAAAATTGATAATTATGTTCGATTTTGATGCCTTCGGGTGAAAGGGATCCAAAGAACAGGGCAACTCACACAAATAAACATGTTCCTTCCTGACCCCAGGTTTTGGTCAGTTTCTGCCCGGAAGCATGAAGATTCAGAGTTCTGAGGATTTTCATCTTGGCCAGTGTAAACACAGCTGCTGCTCCTGTTCATATAAACATCTAATGATAAAGATCTCGCATTTGCATCAGCTTTCATCTCAAAGGGTCCTGGGTAGGCAAAGGTTCCCTTCACCCATTACCGAAACACATTTGCTTCCGGAGTGAAACACAGCATCTGTTCAACAGCGGCACCACACATTTTGGGGCAGGAAGCGAAGGGCATCATTTCCTCAATGATGCTTCAAGGGGAGTTTAGGGAGGCAGGATGCAATTGCCCTAATTAGAGTCTGGGGGGAACCTCCCAACTCTCAACCTTTAACCTTGTGGAGGTGATTCTCTGTGAGATGCCCCCTGCACAAGCCGGGGACGTGAATAATTGCTGGGGCTGGCGGGTTACCCGCTGGGCACCTTCGCAACCCTAAGAATGCCCTGAAGGGAAGTCTTGCTGATTCATTATCTTGTTTCGGTCTCTGCTCTGAGGAACTGCTCCCGATTCATCCACAGGGAAAGGCAGTGCCTTGTGAGGAGGCATGTTAGAAAGGAGCAGGGATTGCCTGGCAAGGGAAAAATGTCAGGCTAAAATGAGCTGCTTTGAGCCCTGCCATGAAGGTAAGGCACAATCCTGCCCATGGCACATTGCACTCCTCTTCCTCAGCAGCCCAGAGCTGGCAGCATAGGGAGGGAACATAAGAGCCGGCGCTCGCTGCAAGAGTCATATGTCTTCCGGGAAAGGCTCCATGAGCAGCACACTCAGAAGGAGCTGGGCTCATAGCGGTGTGGGGGTTTTAGGCGGGGCTCCAGCTGCCAGCCCAGCACATGGGATCCCAGCTGCGGGCTCCGCTCCCAGCCACCGGCCCTGTGCCTGGGGCTCCGCACCCACCCCGGCTGTGGCTTGAGCCTCAGCCTCCTTAGCCCTGTCCACATTCTCCTCCCCGCCCTCTCCGAGCCATGGCCCTCCTCCCAGCCCCGGCGCTAGAGAACAGCACGGGGTGTGGACAAGGGTAAGGGGGTCACAGCTTCCCCAATATCAAAAATATTCCAAGTTGGTGGGAGGGAATTTGTTACTTGACTGTGGAGTCTGGGTCTGTACGAGTGTAGCTTGGAAGCCTCTTTATGCTGCAGGGAGAGCGGACTCGAGGTTTGCTCAGTGCCTCCAGGGTGGGACGTTCATTTCCTTTTCCAGCTAAACAGCAAGTGTCCAGATGCTGGCCGGTGTGCGCCCCTTCCTGGAGTCACAAGTGACCCCAGTGGCTTGCAGCTCTGGATCCCTGCTCCTTGGCTCTCCCCTTTAAGATGGCAGTGCCATGAATTGGAGCTGATGAGAAACCTTTGTTCCAGTTAAAGGGGACCTCGCCCCAATCCACAGGCTGCTGCGAATTCCTGTCCTGCTGAGCCAGCCCGAGGCCACAAGTGGTTCTCTTCCCCTCCGAAAGCCTGTTTCTGTGGCCTCGAGGGCGGCTCTGGTCGGAGCTAGGGCCCGGTTTATTGCCCTGAGGGTTGCCCAGAGTCAGCCCTGGAATGGTGCAGTGGCAGGGAGATCTGCAAGCTGGCAAAAAGCCTTGGGGTTGGAGAATGAAAAGCCCAGCAAAAAAAGAGTAAATTTTCCTTTGAATGTGGAGGGTCCTTCCTCCAGCTTTGTCCAAACCCCACCCCAGCTTAAACTTCCCTTTCCCATTGCTCCCCACAAACACCCTTGCCCTGGCCTGAATAGCAGTAAAGATCTAGCCAAAAAAATCTCTCTCTTCTTGGAGGGTGAGGTGTTTCCCTGTGGGAATAGGGAGAGGAAAAGATGTGAATTCTCTCCCCTGAGGGTGTGTTTAAATGTGGGCATTTTCCTACCATCTGCAAAGAATGGGCTGTGGGAGATCATGTGACCTGAGTTACTGAGTAACACATGAATGGTGGGAATGCTCCATTCATAAAAAAAAAAAAAAAAAATCCTGTTCCAAAGAGCAGTGTGAGGACCAGATGGGCAGGGAGCTGAGAGCCAGGCTGCTGGAGGGAGAGGAGAACTGCCTGAACAGGGCCTGGGGATTGCCAGCCACAAGGCTGTTGCCGGGTAGGTGGAGATGCTAAAATGCTGGAAAAATTATTTTAAATCCCCCCCCACACCGCTCCCAAACAGATTGCAAATTAACTCTTTACACACCCCTCCTCCTCCCCAAAAGCAGACATTTCCATGTGAGCCGGTAAATATCTCCTTAGTCCATAGACTGATATCAATAGCCTTGCATCATCTGCTGGCCCCTCTGGCATGGCCCAGCTGTGGGGGTGGTGTGTGGTTGAGGGTGTCAGTCTTCTCCATGGTGCTCTGATATTCTAGTAGTGCAATCAGTACAAATGCCTTAATTCCTACCCCTAGAACTCCTCATGATCTTGCTTTCCTAGAATGGATGAAACCTAATAGGATGAATGATTTTCATACCACTAATGATTTTCTTCGCCATTACGCAAACAGCTGAAATTAAATCTCTTATCAGATTCCTGAATTTGGTTTCACTGAGCTGACAATGAAACCAGTCTTGTCCAACTGATAGCCTGCCTTCTTCCTACTGAATCAGCAGAGATTATCAACCGGCAGAGACTGTCCTCACCCAAACAGCTGTGCATTTACGGTGGGCTACTTGTTAAACTGGCTACAGAACTGTGGTGAAAATGACATGTATAATTTGGGTTTAGCTGTGCTCCTGGCCCGCAGTCTCATTCCAGTGGAGCATCTTTCTGTAAAACCCATGGATGAAAACGATCGCAGAACTGGGACAAACTGAATTCATAAATGAAATTCCTTATGTATCATCCCTGTCCTGTCATATTGGGAAAACTGCAGCTACGCACAGCCTCAGGGAACATTTTCTTTTATTGCTCTGTTCCACTGAGAAACAGCGCATGGGAACATTAGCAAATACACCCCTTCGAAACCTGCAATCGGGAAGTTCAACACAGGACTCTGTTTTCCAAGGCAGGGTCTGATCCTGCAAGAAGCTGGGAATCCATGATTCCAGCTGACATCTGGGAACCTTGCAGGATTGCAATAGTCCTTCCCTAATGGGAACAGTGAAAACAAGCAAGGGTCTGGGGGAAGGGGTCTGTAATCACTTTCATGGCATGATAGATTTGCTGCCAATGCTAGTCAATCTGAATTCTGCTCTCGTCTTGGCTTTGTTGGAGCTGTATCCACCAAACCAATAAGTCCTTGGTGGCTCTGTGTGTATCTGGATTCAACAAAGGCTCGGGTTTATTAAATGGAGAATTGTGGAAACTAAACCCCAAGAACGGGTATAGTCTGGGCAGTGCCTGTCTCCCATCGCAAGGACTGTGTCTCAGTTCTGATCCAAAAGGGACCTTCTCCAGGGGTAAAAGCTGTTTAGTCTGCATGACCTACTGACTCCTCCCTGCTCTTTGGAGACTGCCAGCAGGGGGAGCCGTCTAACACACTGTGTGTTCTTTGTTGTCTATGACAGGGGTTCTTAATAGGGCTGTGAATTAATCGCAGTTAACTCAAAAAAATTAATCCCGATTAATTGCACTGTTAAACAATAGAATAACAATTGAAATTTATTAAATATTTGTGGGTGTTTTTCTACATTTTCAAATATCGATTTCAATTGCAACACAGAATATAGTGTACAATGATCACTTAATATTATTTTTATTACAAATATTTGCACTGTAAAAATAATAATAGTATTTTTCCATTCACCTCATACAATCTTTCCTAAGTGCTACTTACAAATGTTGGGGGGGGGGGGTTTGTTACATAAGTGCATTCAAAAACAAAACAATGTAAAACTTTAGAGACAAGTCCACTCAGTCCTACTTCTTGTTCAGCCAATTGCAAAGACAAACAGAGCCTCCCCTGGCCTATTATGCCCGCTGCCCGTGGACATACAAATCTTTAGCACATCTGGCATGTAAATATCTTGTGACGCCAGCTACAAAAGTGCCATGTGAACGCCTGTTCTCACTTTCAGGTGATATTGTGAACAAGAAGCGGGCAGCATTATCTCCTGAAAATGTAAACAAACTTATTTGTCTCAGTGACTGGCTGAACAAGAAGGAGGACTAATTGGACTTGTAGCCTCTAAATATAAAGTGAGCACTGTACACTTTGCATTCTGTATTAATTGAAATCAATATATCTGAAAATGTAGAAAACATTCACAAATATTTAAATAAATGGTATTCTATTACACTGGTCTACAATTTTTTTAGAAGTTGTCTGCTTCAGAGATAAAATGTGATATTTATTATGTATTTTGATGTGCTGAATTCAAATATGACAATTAAAACAACTGATTGGCTACTGTTTCTAAGATATTTAAGTTTTTACATTTTATGTCTATGTATATTGTGTAGATAGTAGAGTTTTAATCATAAATTGTAAACCTAGGTCTTTTCATGGGTTTATGGTTGCTTTCCATGATAATATTTCACCTGTCCTGTTTATGTAACACTTTAAAATCAGCAAAAGGGTTATATAAATAAAATGTATTATGAAACAAAAGGCAAAAAACTATTATGTACATAGTTTAGTCGTATTCAGTGTCTACTCGGCGCTTCTTGGCTTGTCTCTCATATTCATTAAATGGAGCATCTCTTGTCACTGTCCAGTAATAGTCTACAAGCATTGATGGGCTCCATTTGCCCTGATAGCGTTTCTCCATTGTTGCAATGTCCTGGTGAAATCGCTCGCCGTGCTCGTCGCTCACTGCTCCGCAGTTCGGTGGAAAAAAATCTAGATGAGAGTGCAAAAAATTTATCTTAAGTGACATGTTGCAACTAAGGCTTTTGTATGCCTTGAGGAGGTTTTTCACCAACAACCTGTAGTTGTCTGCCTTGTTGTTTCCGAGAAAATATATGCCACTGACTGGAAGGCTTTCCATGCCATCTTTTCCTTACCATGCAGTGCATGGTCAAATGCATCATCTCGAAGAAGTTCACGAATCTGAGGACCAACAAAGACACCTTCCTTTATCTTAGCTTCACTCAACCTTGGAAATTTTCCACGGAGGTACTTGAAAGCTGCTTGTGTTTTGTCATTGGCCTTGACAAAGTTCTTCATCAGACCTAGCTTGATGCGTAAGGGTGGTAACAAAATCTTCCTTGATTCAACAAATGGTGGATGCTGAACACACTTCCTCTCAGGCTCCAATGACTGTCGGAGTGGCCAGTCTTTCTTGATGTAGTGGGAATCTCTTGCACGACTATCCCATTCGCAGAGAAAACAGCAGTACTTTGTGTATCCAGTCTGCAGACCAAGCAAGAGAGCAACAACCTTCAAATCGCCACAAAGCTGCCACTGATGTTGGTCATAGTTTATGCACCTCAAAAGTTGTTTCATGTTGTCATAGGTTTCCTTCATATGGACTGCATGACCAACTGGAATTGATGGCAAAACATTGCCATTATGCAGCAAAACAGCTTTAAGACTCGTCTTCGATGAATCAATGAAGAGTCTCCACTCATCTGGATCGTGAACGACGTTGAGGGCTGCCATCACACCACCGATGTTGTTGCAGGCTACAAGATCACCTACCATGAAGAAGAATGGGACAAGATCCTTTTGACTGTCACGGAACATGGAAACCCTAACATCACCTGCCAGGAGATTCCACTGCTGTAGTCTGGAGCCCAACAGCTCTGCCTTACTCTTGGGTAGTTCCAAATCCCTGACAAGGTCATTCAGTTCAGCTTGTGTTATGAGATGTGGTTCAGAGGAGGAGGATGGGAGAAAATCTGGTCCTGAACTATCAATGTCACAGGACCCACAAGTTTCATCCTCTTCCTCTTCCTCGTCTGACTCAAGTGAGAATGATTCTGGTGCATCAGGAACCAGCAGTCCTCCTCCGTGGGGTATTGGGCGTATAGCTGATGGAATGTTTGGATAATGCACAGTCCACTTTTTCTTCTTTGACACACCTTTCCCAACTGGAGGCACCATGCAGAAGTAACAATTGCTGGTATGATCGGTTGGCTCTCTCCAAATCATTGGCACTGCAAAAGGCATCGATTTCCTTTTCCTGTTCAACCACTGGTGAAGATTTGTTGCACAAGTGTTGCAGCATATGTGTGGGGCCCACATCTTGTCCTGATCTCCAATTTTGCAGTCAAAATAAAGGTGATAGGCTTTCTTAACCATAGTGGTTATACTGTGCTTTTGTGATGCAAAAGTCACTTCATCACAAACATAGCAGAAGTTATCTGCACTGTTCACACAAGTACGAGGCATCTCTGCTCACTTTGGCTAAACAGAAATGTGTCCCTTTGCAAAATCAAACACTGACAAATAAGAGAGCACGACACTGTATGATTTCTAGAGCTGATATAGGCAATTTGTTCAGCAGAGTGATGTAAGCTTCGTTATGATTGCATCATCCATGACTTCTAGGAATAACATGATGCAATTCATATCATGTATGATGCAGTACCAGCTTCAGATTGCATCATTCATTGTTTTGCCTAAAAAGCAAGTACTGTCCAAACCCAGTCATAGATTTATTCATAGATCCAGTCAAAGATGTATTTTAGTCATTTCTGGTTTAAACTGAGATCCCTTCCCTTTATAACTCACTTATCCTCCGCCATTCCCATGTCAAGGGTCGTATATACTGACCCAATAGCATATCTTGAAAACTGGAGCCAATCAACAATTTTAGGCATCATTTTCGTTCTCAGTGACCCAGAATTAGTAAAGTTTGACTACATTTATTTCAGAAGCATTTTGGCTGTAGAGCAGTGTTATTATTTAACAGTGTGATTAATTTTTGTAATCACTTAACAGTGTGCTGTGACACTTTTGTATTTTTATGTCTGATTTTGTAAGCTAGTAATTTTTACGTGCGGTGTCACTTGGAGTATGCAAGGCAAATCAGATCCTGGAAAGGTACAGTAGTCTGGAAAGGTTGAGAGCCACTGGTCTATGAAGCAAGTCTTTCAGGACAATGTATCTTTCAGAAGTGTCTCTGGGGAAGTAAGCACTCTGGCATCCCTGTGTCTGTCCATCTTTTGTCAAGGTCCAGGTGGAAAGAGGAGAACGTCTTTGTTCCAGTGAGACTGCAACCTGGTGAATGGTTTTTTTTCTCTCCATGCCACAGAAAACTGGGTCTTCTCGCCAGGCCTAACCTTTTTCCCCTTCTCTGGCCTCCTAGAGCAAGCTCCACATGGAGGGATTCCGCAGCCTTAAAGAAGGCGAGGCCGTCGAGTTCACCTTCAAGAAGTCGTCCAAAGGCTTGGAGTCCATCCGAGTAACTGGCCCTGGGGGCGTGTTCTGCATTGGGAGCGAGAGGAGACCAAAGGGGAAGAACCTCCAGAAACGCAGATCAAAAGGAGACAGGTAAGGGAAGCAGGGGAGACAATAGCACCTGATCTCCAAAGGCTTTGGGTTCAGGTTAGCACCTGACCTGAGCCATATTGGGGAGAGCTTCATGGTGGAGGGCAGGTGAGAGGAGACACATAGTCAAGACTGGTTTGTGGACTATGTTCTGATGTGGTAACACCCTTCCCACCTATCTGCAGTCCACCCACCCCTCTGTTGGTATCATTCCTTCCTCTGAAACACTTGTTTGGTGTCTGGTCACTTGGCACCTCTTCATTTCCAGACATGCCCCAGAATCTTCTGCCTCCTTTGGGGCCCAGGCCAAGATTCTGCAGTTTATCCAGGACCCAAAGGCACCCACTTCTGCAAGGAAATTTCCCTATGGGAGACGGGCAGGTCATTGCCACTCTGCTTCTGAGGAGGTCACCAAGGTAACCCTGGTTCTATACTGGTGGCAACCGGAGGAGACCACCAGTAGCTTCAATGCAAAGCCCCAATGGACAGACACCTCATGTGTGTGTCTGCTGTGACCCTGCGGGGGAGCTCTGCAGGACAGACACAGAACTGGTAGCAGAGTTGGACTTTAGTTTATTAAGGGGCTGATAAAAAGGAGCTGGGTTGGGGAGACCCCATCTGGCTGCTGGGCCTTTGGGACATATCTGGGAAGGCATGAGGATGAATATCACAGCGCCACTGGGAATAGGCGGGTTCTTGCCACAGGGCTCCTGGGAGTAAGAGGGGCAGTGGACGTTCCCCTGAAAGATGCCTCCTTCAGCTTTTAATGAGTGTCAGATGCAGATTTCTGGGGAAAGGGCAGAAAACCAGAAGTGAAAGGGCAGAGGTCAAAAACACCCAAGGCTGAATGGCACGGACCAATGCTCCCTTTCTGTTTGTGTGTGTTCAGGATAGAGCTGTAGCCACACAGCAAATTGGGGGAGGGAAGGGGTAATTTTCTCTAGTAAAAGCCCAGCGTTGTGAGATCGGTGACTGCTCAGGAAATGGCCGGACAGCCGAGCAAAGTCTCCCACAGCAGCTTTGCAGCCCAGAGGCGAGGCTCTTGTTAGCACCATGTAGCCTTCCCCTCCCACCCTGAGTTTGCAAAGGGCTTCCTCAGATATTTAATTTCCAGGGCCTTCCCTTGCATCCTAGGCTGGCATCAGCGTGGCTGCATGAAAGTGCTGCCCCCCGGTGGTGTTTTGAAGTATATTTCACAGGCTGTGAAAAGCACAGCCTGTTTGCAGCCATCCATTTCTGATGAGTGGCTGTTGCAAGGGGATTTAAATCCATCTGGGGCATGCAAAACAAATCCCAATAGGCCTTTTTTATTTACATTTGTTTCCTCTTGGCTTTGGTAATTTGATCATAGAGATGCAGGACTTAAAATGGCAATGTGGACAAGAGCCAGAAAAATACCCTGAAAGTAGGCTTGGCAGCATTTGATTTGTATCTTTTTATGATTTCAGTGGACAATACTGATGTTTGTTACTCGTACCCCACCACCACCAGGAGTAGTTCTCCTGGGTGGAATCAGAACTAGTCAGCTGTCTCTCACAGGCTCTATATTGCTCCTAGAGCTTTTCCTCCACTTTCAGAGCAGGGGGATGTGAGCTCTGAGAACCACAGGGTCTCCATAGATTCATTGCCGTGGTAACGGGGACACCCATCAGGACTGGGACACCGGCTGGTTCTCCCTGCCGGCAGGTCCCATGTGCTGCAGCTCATGCTCAGGGCGTAACAAGGTGAGGCGACTTTACGCAGCACTGGCCAGCTGTTGGAATGACCGTACTCTAATGCACTGATTTCTCTCCTTGGATCTCCCTCTCTCCTCTCTCTCTTCCTCTTCCTAGATGCTACAACTGCGGGGGGCTGGACCATCACGCCAAAGAATGCAAGCTGCCGCCGCAGCCCAAGAAATGCCACTTCTGCCAGAGCATCACCCACATGGTTGCCAACTGCCCCATCAAAGCACAGCAATCGCCCAGCTCTCAGGGAAAGCCCACCTACTTCCGGGAGGAAGAAGACATGCACAGCTCGTCCCTTCTTCCTGAAACCAGAGAATGATGGTGGGGGATTGGGGGGTGGTGGGGAGGGGAGATTTCCATCAGGATCAAAAGGCTTCAGCAAGGGATCGGTCAGCAAAGGGGGAGCAGCGAACAGTCTCTGCCGTCATGAGGTAGGGGGATTGGTGTAAAGAAGGGAGGGTGGCAGCTCAAACTGTAGGATACAACCTGCCAGGCAATGGGGTTGGTATCTGGACAGAGGGACTGGAATTGCTGTATTGTGGTTACAAAATCCCAGCACAGATCTCACCCCCACACACCCTTTGAGTGGGAAGAAGCCGGTTACCCCTCTGTCCAGATGCCCAGCTCCAAAAGTGGGAGAGGAAGCAGCCCCGTAACCCTGTACCTAACCACTTCCTCCGACCGAAAACCACATGCCGCTCTGGTTTCTTTCCCTGTGTTTGGTGATTTTTGTGTTTTTAACAGACCTTCCCAACAGTGTTTGTGAACCCCTGGGGTCCTCTTGGGTGGAGCAGGATCTGTGCCTTCATCCTAGCAGACGACCGGAGACTGGTTCTCAGTGGCAAGCTAGAAACTAGTGAGCATTTTCTTCTTGCTAGACACAGGCGAGCCAAATGGATCTCACTCATATCTCACCCAGGACTGCTGCTTGCCCAGAAAATCCATTGTCCAGCATTTTTCAGACCTGCTGGATAGCGGTGAGGCAGCACGCCCCCTGCAGGGGAATGGTGGAACAGCATGCCTCTATTGAATTGCGTGTTAGCTGGCCCTGAAATAATTGGGAAGAGCCTCTTTATTTATTTAAGGCTTTCCATGCTGGACTGAGGGTTTTGTAGCATTGCTGGGACCTGCTCCTCTCTGAAGGCCCTTAGGTTAGGGGCCACCCAGACTTCATTTCCCTCTCCTCTCCCAGCTTGTGGGGGAGGAGAAGGAGTTGATGGTAGAAGCTGGGCTTTCTGCGCCCCCAAATTAGCATACAAAGACCTTTTTCTAGAGGCCAATCCTGGGCCTTCTAAAATTATTTCAATGAGCTCAGACCTTGGCTTCTAGCATTTAACTAGACTCGGGGTTTCTTTAATTGAAGGCCATTGTAATGTAATGCCTATTTTTTAAAATGTCTAGCTATATTAGCAAGAGACCAATCAAAGCAACACATGGCCTAGTTGGAAGGAAACCATGGTGACATCAAAACTGTAACAAAGGGGCAGATGCAAAATTTGGGGGAGGAGTTCTTCCAGCCCTACCAGAATCTGCTGTTCTGGTCTGCCACATGCTGACCATCAGCGTGCATGCTGGCACACGAGCAGTGGTATTACCTCAGTGGCAGGAGGCATGGAAGCACGTGCCTTGGATAGATCATGGTGTGTCCTCATTGCCCACGGGCTGTAATGCAAGGTCCGACAGAGGAAGAAGCCATATTCCCCTCCACCCCACACACACTGTTTTTAAAACCATCACAGTTCAGAGCACCTACTGTAGAATATATTTAATGTACCTCTGTGCCCATAGGGGATGATCTAGAGCATCTTGAAACCAGTGGGAGTCTTCCCAGTGACTTCAATGGACTTTGGATCAGACCTGCATTGTATACAATTTGCTTTTGTTCCTCCCTTTATTAGGGCTCAATCCTCCAGTCCATATGCATCTGTAAGGCCTTTTTTTGAGCATAAGGGCTGCAGGCTTCGTCCTTTCCTTTCCTGTAGGAACAGGGTGACCTTCTGTCAGTTAAAAGCTGCTGCCTTCTCTCCCCACTTTGTCTTCCCCCATCCCCTCTATTCTGCCTTTATTTATTTGTTCCCACGGACAGCTGCCCTTGCAATGCAAGGCCCCCCCAACCTCACCCTATCCATGCTGAAGCCGACATGATGTGAAACCTGCACTAGGACGTGCGCGTATGACGTATCTTTGGGTTTGTTTGTCGTCTTTGTTTTTTTAAATATAAATATTCTGTTTTTTTGTATTTTTGTATATTTTAATCTTAAAGAGAGAGAGAGAGAGGACATAACTACTGCAACTTATTCTCAGGTATTTGAGCAATCTCAGGGATGAACAGCCTCTGCAGCTCCCGTGCTGGACGGAGTGGAATTTTGGTTTTTGTTTTTTTGTTTTTTAACAGCACAAAGACAAAACAAAGTTTGTATTTTAAACTGTAGGTCTACCTCGCAGGATGTTTGTCAGGTGGACTGATTATTTTTAAAACTGTATTTTGAATAGATTCTCTTCTCCCTCTCACTGTATTGACATGGAATTTGGGACTTTATGTCTGCAGGTGGTAAAAGGGAAGTCAATGTTGCAGAGGAGGGTACAGCCGCCTGTATCTGTATTTTGGTATTTCGGACTCCAAATTCCCTCCCAGCCTGGCCATTCCCATCTCCCCTCCCCACTCCTGTCCATTCCCATTCCACTCACAGGCTGGAAACATTCCTGTCTCCCTAGTTTTTGCCCCAGTCTAATTTTTGATGACTACCATCACTTATTGTTCTGCCTCCCCGGTCTCTTTGCTGGTGACTTCCTCCTGCTATAGACACTGGGGTGGTATAGATTCCCAGTGACCTAGCTCATTGCCCAACTTCAGATCAGAAATGGGGGACAATGACTGATTGGATGTCACTCCAGCACTGGGGGGGGAGGGTGTTTAATCTGGATTGGAGGCAAAAGGAAGCCTGCTGCCCTTGCACCTGGTTATTCTTCTCTCTGAGAGAGCAAGAGCCTTTCAGTGCATATATTAAGACCCTAAACAGGCTATAACATAAATACCTTCTTTAAAAACTCCTTTTTCACTGCACGGCTGTGAAATGTTGGCTGTGAGGTTCTCAACTCCTTACCCCCACCAGGACTGTTTGCATTTCTAGGGAATCTGCAGTGTAATCAGAATAAATGTTACAGTGCTAACTCTTCACAAGAGGAGGCCCTTCTGGTCCAACCATCTCTACCTAGTGCTAATGTGCTTTTACTCCAGCACCTCCTTGGGGGATGTGACTGGAGCTGGGCATGAAAAGTGTGCTGCGAGAGTTCCCAAAGCCAGCCCTATCATCCAAATTTGTAAGAGATTCAGGTACAATTGTTCACCTTTTCTCTTCCCTGCCCCCCCCTGCTTCTCCCCTCTCCTCAAATGCTGGTTGGACTGTGGAGTCCTGTCCTCAAGCCAGGAGCTGTAACGCTCCTGTGTGCTCTGTAGCCACAGGGCCTGGCCATACCGCCCCTCCCCGGTACAGGATAATGCTGACCCGGTGGTATGTGTCAGAATGTGTGTGCAGTTTCCACTATAAGTTTTAGGTAGTAATAGAATAGATTTAGATCAGGGCAGGAAATGTCGAGAGAGAGAGATCTCTAACCTTCCAAACAGACACCAGGTGCAGATTAGGGGGAATCAGAGGCACTTAAGATTTTCCTCCTCTGAGGCTTCCCTCTGCTGCTGGGATATGAATTTGGAGATCAGGAGTGCTTAAAACCATTGGAGTCAAATGCTCACCTCTTAGAACTCTGGGAGCTACTATCCAAGGGGCTGATACAACTCCCATTTAAGTTGATGGCAAAACGTCCCTTCTATGGGAGATGAATTAGGGCCCAAATGAAAAAGGGGGAGCTAGGAAGCATTGTGTTTGTAACACGCTGCCCTTCTAAATGGTTGTGAAAAGTGACTAGCCTGGCCAGGAAATGTACTTGCCTGCCTTTAGCAAGTCAGATATTTATTGTGGTAATGAACAATTAGCCTCGCAAGGCTCCTTAACACACACTGTTATCATCCTGGTACACATGAGAGACGCCTAGATGAGATGCCCAAGTCTCTGACGTTGCCTGTAGCTAGGCGTGGCAGGTGGAGGGAAGTTCTTGTGCTGGCTTTCTGCCCTGATACAGTAGTGAGTGTGGTGAAGTGGTGATGGCCCTTTTGAGAGGGGAAAAAAAGGAAGTTTGGTTTTTAAATAGCTATGGGATCTATACAAATCTACCTCAGGATAAACTTCTCTGTCTGAACGGGGTAAATGCAATAGAATGCATTGGGTTGTGTGCCTCTAGCCCTGGGTTCCAGTACCCCTGTGCAACCCACAGAGGGAACTGTTGACCATCCTTTGGCACCTTAGGTGTTCCAATGGGTAAATGCTGCCCCTGCTAGTTTTTTGTATCTGTCTTGAAGTTTTGTGTAGAACTTTTCCAAGTAATCAGTTTGGTGATTTGCTAGGTGTCTAGTATGTGTGAATATCTATGTAAATCTCTCCACTTTCTTTCAATATTCTCCTTGATTATTGTTTACAAACTTAAAAAAAATAGCCAAAGCATCTGATGGGTTTTTGGACCAGGGAGATGGGATCCTCTCTGTATGCTCTGCCTGTGCAGGGAGGTGACTTAGGTAACCAGCCTCATCCTGGGCTCTGGTGAGAGAGTGAATCATAAAACCCTGAGTTTTTTTGCTGTCAATAGAGCAAATTGCCTCCCAAGAAAACAGTGATTGATTTGTAAGGGGAAGCCACACTAGAGAAGATGGAATTTTTCAGTATTCAGTTCTGTCTTCTCCTTTTTTCTGTGGTTTGCAGTATCCTTTGCCATGTACATTATAATACTCTATGTACCTCTGTCCGCAGATTGAACATCTTTGTTGTGGCTTCTTCCATTTCTTGATGATGATCTTGCAGATAATTGCTGCAAGAGACTTACTGTCATCACCTCCTCTGCTGGTGCATGGTTTACAGGCAGTGGACGCTATGCATCATGGGACAGCAGGTAGATTATACCAGACTCTCTTTGAGCAAGAAACTGAACCCAGGTTTGCCCTGTCCACTAATCACAAGCTCTAAGTATCAGTCCTGTCCAAAAATATAGGAGCATTTGAATGTTAGGGGGATAAAATATCCCTGGAGGAATAATTCTCCCCTGGTGCAAAAACTTGGGAGTCAAGTGTTACAAGATTGTCTACTGTCAGACGGAAGAATGTAACTCCATGTTTACTGCTAGCAACCAAAGCTTGTTTGTGTCAAACTCTTGAATTTTTATGAAGTGGGAAGGGGTGGGAGGGAATAAGAGGGTAAATGTGTATGATTTTTGGGGTTGTTTTAATGGCAGGACTGTGCTTTCTGGAGAGCAGATTTCCTGCTGAAATGTCTTCAGTGAGATCAAAATTTCTCACTGCATTTTTTTTCTCCTTTTCATTTTTGTACCAATCATGCAAAATGTTTGATTTTTTTTCTGCAAAATAAAGAATATGGGTAATGGCAGCTGGTGCTTTTCCTTTCATTACCAAAGATCTGTCATGTTGAGAAGCATGTTCCCAAAGCTTCAGACACTACCTGAATGATAACTTGCTACAGGAGTCCAGGAGCAGAAGCCTGGGACTCAGGAATTCTTGGTTCTTTTCCACCGTGACTTAGTTATTTATATGGCCCTCATCACTGGTATCTGGAGCACTAAGGCTATGTTTACAGGAACTGCGCAGTAAGGTCTCCCATGAAGCTGCTCCATGCCGGCGGGAAAGTATCTCCCATCAACATAGTGCTGCCCACACTGGCACTTTTGTCAGCAAAACTGTTGTCAGTCAGGGGTGTGTTGTTTTTTCCACATCCCTGATCAACAAAGGTTTTGCTGACAAAAGTGCAAGTATAGACAAAGCTTAATTGCTCTTATCCTCCCAATGCCCTCTGAAGAAAGGAAATGTTAACCCCATTTTACAGATAAGAAACAGAAGGGCATAGTAGATTAAGTGACTTTCCCAAAGCAGCACAGAAAATGTGATCTGAGAACTCAGCCCAGGCCTGCCCTGCCCACTAATCATCCTTACGCAAGTTCTAAGCATCACTTCCATCCACGAATTAACTGACTCCAAATCTGAACACTTCCCAGCATTGAGAGATTTTGGATTGGTTCCCTCTTAATCATTTTAATTATTTTCCAGTTAACTTTACCATCTACTAAACTTTGTATCTAACCCTTTTAAATAAGAGTATGGTATGCAGTTACACTGAGAAAGTACAAGGGTTTTTAATTTTCATGTACTAATCACCCACTTGCATCAGGATGTGATCCTCCTTTGCTGGGTGCATGTGATGTAAACAGCCATCAGGCACAGAATAGACTCTCTACCTACAGGTCTGAGTCCTAACAGCATCAACTCAGCCTTTCTCTTTCCATTAGGTAGCACAGAACTTAAATTGTGTCTCTTTCCTATCAGAGTTTTAAAAAATATTCAAGGGCCTATCTGCCCTGTCTAGTAGGTTTGGTAAGAATAAAAGTTCTGGGGGAGGGTGGAAGTTTTCAGTGCTGTCTGCTGCTCTCCACCACAGCGGAGGCTGCATTTTAATGCCTTAATCAAAGGCTGCGTGAAGTGCTTTTGTATGAAAGGTGCTATAACAGTGGTCTCATTACCATCCATAGATCTCCCTCCGCCAGAGGTTTGCAGATTAAATGCTTGGAGCAGCTGGAAGGGAAATAGTCCATGAAAAAAATATTTTCCCTTTGTAATGTCCTCAGAACACTATCCCTCTTCTTATAGTTGATAAGGACCCAATACAGAAATCAATGGGGCTGCACGTGGGTGCAGCAATCTGCCCACAGATTTCAGAGTTTGACTATTTGTAGCCATAATTTTGATTGCACAATTGGTGACTCATTTGGGTAGGGTCCGTTTTCAACCTGGTCTGCAGCAAACTAAGCAAGACTCTTAATTTTGATACATAGGGCCCTTTTTAACTGTTTGCTAGATTAGATTTATTCTCAATTGCTATTTAATGCTATTCCAATGTGGGGAACCTAATCTGTTTTCCCCTTTTTAAAATATTTTTTGCCCTAACACCGTGCTTTAATGGCAGACAGTCTAATCAGATAGGGCATCATCTTGCACTGTAAACATCCCAAGGTTCTGTACTGTGCAAAAAGATTGAGAGGGCTTGGTGGCAGCACCTATTAAAAAGCAAAGTCTCATACTGTTTTCAGAAGTAGGTGAGCAACTGTGCCTGCAACTATAAACCTCCCAGGCAAGCGATCAGAAGCTAGTTTCCTCTTTTTATGAGCCATGCTACTTGCAAACAGGAGGAGGATACCCCTCTGTATGAAGGGAAACTAAAGTCCAGAGCTATTAAACTCAGCATAGCAACAAGTCAACCAGTAGCATACACAGGTAGAGGACTTCAGTTTGTTGCCCCATGGAGCACCAGAGGGTGTTCCTTGGGTGAGCCAAACAGCTCTCCTGTTGAGCCCCTTGGTGTAAGGAAAGTTCCTCTGTCAGGACCTGCTGTGCAGAGGAGGTGCTCTTCCCTGTTCCACTGGAAGCAGCAGTCTCACACACACACCTCGTCGCTTCCCAGCCCATAACAACAGCAGACATCTTAGGCTTGTACTCACCATTGCTTGCTCCCGTACTCAAACCATCATGAAGGCCAAAAGGACTATACCCTTTCTGTCACATGCTCCCTTCTCTCCCATTCCAACCTGCCCAAAATGTTGCTACAAAACCAGTGGTTCTCAAACTTCTTTGGTCTGTGCCCCCTTTTCAGTTTCCCGCATCCTGTTGTGTCCCGGGGGTATGTCCGCCGAAATGCTGCCGAATTGAACATTTCTGCTTTCAGCGGCATTTAGGCAGACACTCAGTGTTAGTTTGTGTGTCCGCTGAAGCTTTGACGGAAGGCTTCAACAGCTTGCGACCTCCACTTTGAGAACCCTGTACTAAATCCTTCTCTTGTTACTAAGCCCATCCCTTTTAACCCCTGTCTTCCTGGCCCTATAAGTGTTTTATAAGCCATCATCTTACTTTATCAGTGAGTTTTACTAATAAACTCAATCTCTAGTGGCTGTTGCCACATCATTGGACTATGTTCTTCATTTTTGTTGCTTAATGGAATGTGGAGCAACAAAGCCTGTCAGGTGTCCTAACCTAATTGTTACCTGTTTCACGCATAGCTGGAGGCAAACAGAGACAGGAGCTACCTGGTACAGGGAGGAGCAAAATAACAAAGCTAGCCCACGCTGACAGTGCATGTGAAAAGTGTTACCTGCATTTGTGTGGCTGTAGCCAAAAAAAAAAGCCAAGTAATAATCAGGCCTCACTTTAAAATGTCATCTGACTGGTGTGTGAATTACATCAGCTGATGAGTTCTGTGCTTGGGGATGTGGGCTGGGCATAGGCATAATTTCACTTCTATATTTGGGGAAGGCAGCTCCAGTCAGGCCAATGGGGCTGCATGGGTGGAGGTGAAAATTATGCCATTTTGGGGTGTAATGTCCTCCCCCACCCACCTTCCACCCCATGTCCCTAAACTACACCCATGGGGCAGGAACTGACAGGCCTGCATGCTATTGGGGCGGGGGGACACGAGTAGGATTTTGATGGGGTGTTAACGATGAGAGGGAGAAATGGGGGCTGTGCCCATAAACCTCTGAGCCCGGTGGGCCTTGGTGCCCTGTTACCAAGGTGTGAGCTTCCCTTGAACACTGTGCCAGTCTCTCCGGGGTGTGGTGCCCAGAGCATCCCCCCAGGACAGGGCACCCCTCGTGGTAGGACGAGCCTGTGCTTAGATTTCTCCCCCTTCTCCTAAGGGACCCACTCTACCCTCAGGCACCACTACAGCTGTGTCCATGCTGGGGGGTGGGGACCACGGGCGGGGCCGGCTGTTCCCATCCCCTCTGATCCCCCCCACCCCCAGGCCTGTGCCCCTCAGCCGAGTCTCCATCCCTCTCCCCCCCCCCCCCGCCTGTTGGCGGGAAGATGATAGGGCGGAACCATTGAAGGCAGCAGCGTCAGAGGGCGCACGGCGCATGCTCGGGGGCCGCCCTCCGCGCGTGATGCTGATATAAGCGGAAGGACACGTCGCCCCACTGGAGAAGTGGCGCTGGCGGGAGAGGTACTGCAGGGAGCGGCTAGAGGCGGGGGGGATGGGGGCGCTCCCATGGCGAGGGAGGACGTCTTCCCCTCCCCCCGCGCTGGGGAAGGGTCTGGGGAGAGCCTGTGGTGGGAGCGGGGTGCCCGACGCGGCTGAGGGAAGCCCCGGGATGGCGAGGCCACGTGGGCTAGTGGACAGAGCACTGGGCTGGGACTCAGGATCCCCGGGCTGTATTCCCGGCTCTGCCACTCATCTGCTGGGTGGCCTTGGGCCAGTCACTGCCCTGCCGTGTTCCTCAGTTTCCCTCTCTATAGCGTACTGATAATGATCCTTGATAAAGTGCCTTGAGACCTCTGGATGACCTGGCCTGTATGGGAGCGGGGTAGTATTGTTAGTGGCTAGAGGGGCAGGTGAAGGTCTCGGGAGCCAGAGTCCCCTATTGGGAGCGGGGTGGGAAAGTTCTGGTAATAAAGCCTGAGTTCTGGGAGGTGGCTGAGCTGCCCTGAGTCCCTGTCCCGACTTCGTCTCTGGAGGAGACAGTGGTGGGGGTTGAGTGGGTAAAGAAACCATCCCATCTATTCACCTAGGGCCCCTGACAAATGCAAAACAAGGACTGGATTTGTGTGTATTAAACAGCTAGAGGCGGATGTTCTCCCTCACCTCCAGGCTCTCTCTCCATCACTGCTTTACCTGCCCTTAGCTGAAGGTGAATAGCTCAAAGCCTTAGTTGGAAGAAAGTGAAGGATTCTCTGGGAGAGCTCAGCAAATTGCCACAGGCATGGTCAATGGGCCAAACATACATGGGACCTTATCAGCATTTGATGTAAGTTTAGTGCTGGTGGAAGATCCTGTCTTGATGATTGGAGGCTGAAGTTCTCTTTTTCTGCAGAACTGAAATAGTGTGAGCAGCAGCAGGGCAGGATCTCAGCTCCTGACAATGTATATTGCCCGTAAATTGGAGCAAGCACTTTTGTGGGTGAAAAGGGAGTGCGGTCTCCAAGATCAGTTAGCTCTTGTCTTCCCTGATGACCAATTAATGACCATCACAGTGGTGGCTTTTGTAATGTGTGTGCTTATTGTCTGAAAACTGTGCTGAGACTCAACAAGTCTTTTCACACAGGCCATTGAACAGTTATCAGGTGGTATCAATTTTTTCTTACTACCACCCAATACTGGCAATATAAAACTGTCAGACTCCATATCTGTTCCTAAACTATCCAGTCCTGGGAATGCATCTTCTGCTTTTCTGACTTTTATTAAAGTTAGTGTGTTATGTTGTTTTGTTTTGTTTTGTTTTTTTAAAAAAAAGCTCTTAGAAGGTGACTGACTAAAGCTTACTTTTCTAAAGTGACTGTTCTTACTGCTTTGGGCTGAAACAGATCCTCCTGATTCATTTGCCCCTTTTCTTTTCTTGCCCCTCAAAAAGAGGCTGCGGGTAAGGCCATGTCGTGGATCAAAGAAGGAGAGCTGACCATCATAGAGAGATTTTGTGCCAATGTTATAAAGGTAAGACATAAACCTCAGCGCTGCCTGTGACAACCAAGCATTTTCAAGTTTGCTTCTCCATATTATAGAAAAGAACTATCACTGTGACTGCTTCTGCAAAAAAATGCCATTGTACAGGAGCATATGTTAACACTAGTACTGAATGTACATTCCTAAATTTTATTCAAGGGTGGTGTATTCAGGGGTGGCTTGAATCTTTTGGATGAGCAGGGCCATAATTGATGCTTGTCAGTAGCAAGCTGGGATTCCCAGATTTCTAATATCTGTAGCCCTGGCTGATCAAGGAATAAGGAATCTTAAAATAATGTATCTTGTCATCCTCTTGCCCTTTCTCTCATTTCATTTCTGATAGCCAGCATCATAAGAATCTCTAGAGCTAGAAATTATTTTGGCATCTTAAAAGCAGATGGAAACCCTAGTTTTCAAATGGTATTCTGTGTTGTCTGTCTGTCTAGTGGTGTGAGAAATAATGGCTGTTAAAATCATATGAGAATTGAAGAGGGGGTGGGAAGGATGCCAGATAATTAGAATATTTTAAGATTAATATAATTCAATTTATTTTTTTAAAAAAATTATATTGGATGTAATATATCCCAATAGTTCCAGAAAACTATCTGCCATACCTCTGCAAGCAAGTCTCGAGAAACTTATGCTGTTGCTGACATAAGCGTCTCTGTTTCCATGCTCAAAAAGAGCTGTAGATACCTAGTGAAATTAAGGGGAGGAAATATCTGTCTTAGGGTGAAAGTCAGATTTTTCTCTATGTAAATGAGTTGGGTCTGTAGTTTCTCTTGAATGCTGAAATTGTAAATGCTTACAGCACTGGCACTGTGGGACTTGGAACACCTGCTGAGTCTTCACTGGCAGAAGGTGGTAATCACTTCATAGAGCTGTTCCTGGTTCTCTTGTATCCTAAATATGTTCAGCTCTCTGTGTCACAACAGAGTAAAGGAGAGCCAGAAGCAGTTAATGAGTGCCACTGTCCTAGTGCTTCAAAAAGCTAAGTTTACCAAAGAGCCACATGTACATTTAGTAGCTTGTGTTCTTCTGTCTTTCGTATCTTGATTCCCCTTCACCCCCAAACTTTAAAGGAGTCCATCAGATGGATTCTGTACTAAAGGAGAGGCACTGCCAAGAGCTGGATGGGTTAAGCTAATTGAAGTGGGAATCCAAGTTGGTTATTAGCTTTCTAGACTGTTTAGCCTTTCTTTTTCTTGCCATCTAGGCAGGTCCAATGCCCAAGCATGTCGCATTCATCATGGATGGGAATCGCCGTTATGCTCAGAAGTGTCATGTGAAGAGGCAGCAGGGGCATTCAGAGGGCTTCGACAAACTGGCACAGGTGGGGAGGACCTTCTATACAGGTGCTTCTGGGTGACAGAGGTTTGGATGTTGGATCCCTGGTTCCAGTTTTCATCAGCATTGTCTGTCTGTGAATGGACAATTACCCTCTTTCTTAAAGGAGTAAAATCTGGTATTTAGACCCTGGGGCTGGGAGTCAGGATTCCTGGATTCTGTTCTCAAATCGACCGTTGACCCTTCTGGCCTTGGAGAAAGTCACTTAATCTCTCCTATTTACTCATCTGTAAAACAGGGAAATAAAATCTACCCTACAGATCATGAGGCTTAATGTTTATAAAGCACTTTCAGTACACAGTGTGATAGATATGACAATATCCTGGACAAACCTTACTGAATTGAGTTCAATACCTTTGGGGTCCATTGGATTAAATATGCACTTATTTGTGTTATTGGGAGAGTTTATGTAACTTCTCTAGGAGAAGAGGGGGTGCTAATGTAATTCCTCCAGTTATCAGCCCTTTGAAGTCACCCCCAGAGAGGCTCATGTATACTAGTTCAAACTGTGTTTTCTAGGGACCAACATCCAAAAAAAGAGGATTTGGGGATAAATAGCCTGTGTTTAGACAAGCTCAGAGCTTTTGGTTCTGATCCAGTAGATGGACCGGGCCTCCAGACCATGGTGGTCCTCTTCCTTTAAGGAAGGGTTGGAAGGACTGACACCAACCAGACTTGTTGGGAGGATAATCTCTGATAACCTAAATGCTTGCTAATAATCTATCTTATTGTTGTGAATATATTTTCTCTGTAGTGCTTTTACATTAAGAATAAAATACACTTTCTTAGGAATGATTGTGTGGTAACTTATACTGTGGGCTGTCATTGTTTTCTCCTCGGAGACTAACCAGGCTCATTTAAGCAGTCTGTCTTTTTTTGCTGAGAATAACACAGTGAAGGCGGGGAACCATTTAGCTTGGAAATCATGGTCAGAGGGGAGAGAGACAGATGAGAGGCTGGACGTCTGAGAGTCCATGCCCTAGCTGGACCACTAAGGGGAAGTAGAGGTGCACTTGCTTTGAATTGACACATTCGGTATTAAATGATGTATAATCTTTTCTCTTGTGTGCTACAAAAATGGTTTCCCTAGGGGGTTAGTACTCGGTTTGTTCTGAGATTGACCTCTCTGGCTTAAATACAGTAAATGTTTTCAGCCCTCCGAGTGCCTTCTGCTAGATGTTTATTTCATGAAGGTGGCTCATCCCTACTCCTTCTACCTAGGCTTCCAAGATTCTCTGCATTGTTATAACTTCTGTGGCTGCGAAGAGTTCCTGGCCATAATCTATAGGAACTGTTGGTTTTTACAAGCATGTGCAGTGTACCTCTGCGCTGAAGGTGCTCAGATTGGAAAGTTAATGAAATTGAAAGGCGACAAATTCAAAACTGATGCAAGGAAATACTTTTTCCACATAGTGCATAATTAGATTGTGGAACTCATTGTCATATGACATTGTTGAGGCCAGGAACTTTGTGAGATTCAAATAAGATTTGGACATTTATATGGATTCAAGAATATCCAGAGTTCTAACACTTGATGGTTTGGGTGATTGTGGGAGGCTAGGTTGTTTTGGGGGGGGACGGGGTTGGTGTGTGTGGTTTTAAGTCTCTGGAAGGATAGAAAACCTCATGAGTCAGGGTTTATGCTAATCTCTAACTATTAGGGGTTATGATGAGATGTTCATGGAAGGTGGGCTATCCCATATCTGCCCACTAAGTTTCTTCTGAAGCATCTGTCGCTGGACACTGTTGGAGACGGGACACTGGACTAGATGAATCAGTGGTCTGACCCATTACGGTAATTCCTGTGTTCCTAAATGCTCCTTCTCTTTTCCTGTCTGTTCTTGGAACACCCTGTAATCTACCATGTAACAGACCCCACAGTTACACTCAGTGTTTAGGTTCTGGGCAAAAGAAGGTATATATTTGTTCAAGCCAAGATTATTTTTCAGAGTCCTTTGAGGTGAACCTAGAATCCTTCTAGAACTAGGACCATTGTAGATTCTATTCTTTTTTTTCTTGTTGGTGTCATGATGAACTTCCGTGAAGTTCACACACTTATTGAGATCTGGTGCTCTGAATCACTGTTTCTCAACCAGGAGTACACGTACCTCTTGGGGTACACAGAGGTCTTCCAGGGGGTACATCAGCTCATTTAGATATTTGCCTAGTTTTACAACAGGGTACATAAAAAACACTACCGAAGTCAGTACAAACTAAAATTTTACACAATTACTTGTTCTGCGCTATGTATAATCGTATACTGAAATGTAAGTACAATATTTATATTCCAATTGACTTTTATTTTATAATAGAAATGAGAAAATCAACAATTTTTCAGGAATAGTGCGCTGTGACACTTTTTTGTATTTTTATGTCTGATTTTGTAAGCAAGTAGTTCTTAATTGAGATGAAACTTGGGGTACACAAGACAAATCAGACTCTGAAAGTGGTACAGTACTCTGTGTAAAGGTTTTGAGTCACTGTGTTTCCTTTTGCAGACACTGCGGTGGTGCTTGAATCTGGGTATCCGGGAGGTCACGGTCTATGCCTTTAGCATTGAGAACTTTAAACGCTCCAAGGAGGAGGTGGAAGGGCTGATGGAGCTGGCAAGACAAAAGTTTAGCCGCCTGCTGGAAGAACAGTAAGATACACTCAGACCCATACTGACAGGGCAAAATTAAATGTGGGGCAAAGGGAGAATGGCGGTAAGGGATGTTAGTGACATTGTGACCTGTCAATCTGCATTAACTCAATGAAAGCTGCTGTATGTGTCTCCAGCTGGAGACCTGGATTCAGTGTGGATTTAGATGACCTCAGGGAGCCATTTTAATGGTTCAACAACTTGGTAAATGTATTTGTGTTTGCATGCAACACAGGACAAAAAAAATGAAAGCCCTGGCTTTTGTGACATTGGAAGAACTGTCAGGGGATAGGGTTAGGATAAAGGGGGGGGGGGGGTTAGCGTAGTTCCAAATCTGGGTGAATTGGTAAAGAGAGAGAGGGTCTGGAATGTTGGAGTGATGCTGTAGGTCAGGACTGAAGTAGGCTGAGAACTTGCATATAGCACTGGTTTGCCTCGTACTCGTCTTGAGCCAGCATTGTCATTCTCCACTCAGGAGCTGTTATGGACTACAAAGATGGTGGTTGATTTCAAGATAGAGCTACCAGAAGAGTGTCTCTTCTGTCCAGAGTAACTATATAGTGAGCGTAATTCCTGATGGCATTGTTTTTCCCTTGTTGAGGCACTAGTCTCCCCTCCAATTGGAAATTAGTGATCTGTGAATAGCCACTACTAATTCTTATGGCCTGGACCCCTCTTAATTTCTGCTTAGTAAAATGCAGGAAAATAATCACTTGTATAAAAGTGTTTCAGGTGATGAATTTTATAGCCTCTAAGTATGGCAAAAAATGCACAGTCCCACAACTATGATTCTTATCTTGGTTCTTGACAGTTACTGAGCTATTAGAGTCAGGAAATTGGGTTATTTTTATTTTTAAATTTCCCTCAAAGAAATTGCTAGAGCTCTAGTGATGGCCAAATTCAGGCTGCCTGTGAACAATTTCAACACTACTGTCCTCACTGCCAGTTACATCAGGTCTTAATGTCACCTATGATGTCATGCACCTCCTCCATAATAGCTGTTAGGAGTGCCAGATGTAACTTACATGCAATAGGTAGGGCCCTACCAAATTCACAGCCATGAAAAATGCATCACAGACTGTGAAAACTGGCCTTTTGTATACTTTTAGCTTACAGCAGTGTATCTCAAACTAGGGTCCTGACCCAAAAGGAGGTTGCAAGGCTATTGTAGGGGAGTCATGGTATTGCAATCCTTGCATCTGCACTGCCTTCAGAGCTGGGCATCCAAAGAGCTGCAGCTGCTGGCTGAGTATACAGCAGTGAGTCTGAAGGCAGTGACCTCACCAGCAGCAGTACAAAAGTAAGGGTGGCATGGTATTGGGGTTGGGGAGGAGGGTCATCACTCTTTGAGGGAGATTGTTGTGGGTTTTACATATTGCTGGTTTTAAATACATATTCATCCTTTCTTATAACACTGAAATGTAAGTTTTAAATATATGAAACCGTGAAATTCAAGATTTTAAAAATGCTATGACCATGAAACTTACAAAAATGGACTGAATTTGGTAGGGCCATGGCAGTAGGGTTTGGCATGCCTGCTGTTGATCAGAGCCCAGCTGTTCTCCTCACCTTGTTGTTCTGCGTAGGGAGAATTTGAAGAAGCATGGTGTGTGTATCCGTGTCCTTGGGGACCTGCCACTTCTGCCATTGGATATTCAGGGACTGATTGCCCAGGCTGTGCTGGCAACCAGGAACTACAACAAGTGAGTAGTACACAATTCAAAGTTGCAGAGGAACTGTATCCATCCTATGCCCTTGGAAGTGGAGGTTCAGCAGAGACTGCATGTTGTCCCTTTCTGCCTTTTTCCCATAAGCATGCATCAATGTTCTAGATACATTCTTCTCTCTGTTACCTGCAGGGTCCTTCCTTGAATTAGTTTCTTTCACATTTTTCAGATGTTTTCTGAATGTCTGCTTTGCATACACGTCAAGACACGAAATCAGCAATGCGGTGAGAGAGATGGCCTGGGGTGTGGAACAAGGACTACTTGAACCTAGGTAACTCATGTCTCACTCTAATGACCCTAGTCTACCCATTTTCCCCTCATCGTTTCTCAGATTACTGTACAGTCTTCCATAAGTGCAACAACATAAGTTTTAAAATCCCATTGTTTTAAAATCTAGTCAGTTTCTGGTTGTCACCATTAGGACAATGGCATGAAATAAAGCAAAGTAGATTTGATTTAACTCAAGTTGATTTAAATCATTATTTAAATTGCTAGTCAGGAAGACTCTATTTAATCATGGATTTCTACATAAAAGTGCATTCTTGTTGGCGGTTATAACCTTAATACATATTCTTCATAAGATATAGGTTTCATTTTTAGAAGGTATACACTATACATTTTTAAGTGACTTATTTTGAAAACTTTTCAGATTAGTTGTACAGCTATATCAAAAAAATGAATGATTAGTTATTTCATTTACCACAGGTAATTGAAGCTGATAGCTCACCTCCCAATAACTTCATAAATATCTCCAATTCAACAGGTTAATCATTACTATTTGGAGGATTTACTTGCCATGCTGCATTAGGAGGAGAACATCACCAGACACTTAAATTGTTTTATTTAACTAAAACAACGTTGTGTATTCTGGATTGTTTTCTTCAGTAGCAAACATATAATATTTTAACAAAACAGGCATATGAATTTTTGAATTTAAACATTCAAGTTTTTTAAAATGAGGTTTGTTTTTGTTAAAATTTGTTAACTAAAATAGTTAAATGAAATTATTTTTTTTAAAAAAAGTTAGACTGTCAGCCAGATCAATATGAGAAACTTAAAATATTGGCTTCTGCAGCTAACTCAGTCATTTTCACCTTCATTTTCCTCTTTGTTCATAAGCTGGAGAGGAAAAACAAGCTTTCCTGCTTTTTCAGGTCCCAAAAGATTTCTCAATTTGGAATGAATTAGTCCAAAGGAAGAAAAAGCTACTGCTGTTAAAAGTGAGATTATAACTTCAAGAGCCTCAGAATCCAAGTGTTTAAGTGACTTCCACCAATTCAGTGGTGTGACTTTCTTTAAAACATCAGCAAACATACATTTTTTTTTTTTTGAATGGTTCACCTTTAGCTCTGAAGTTTATTATAGTTGGCATTATTGAGGAATGATTGCTGGATGTCCATGTTGTAGCCAACTCCTCTTCTTCAGCAGTTGAGGGTTGATCCTGGTACTGAGTATTGAGAATATTTTCAAGAAAATGAGCTGGAGATAGAGCTTGTCCCATTTAGGTTTTTTTAATCCTTGTAATTTAATTCTGTTATTTCATATTTCTCTCTTTTTAAGATCTCATTCAGTTCCTTCCAAATTTCAACAGTGTCAGCAATAAAACAGCTGTTTCCCTGTATTCTGTTCAAGGCTACAGAAATAGGCTTCAGCATGTATTCAACATTTCTCTTAAACCCAATGTTGAGAACTTTGGCTTTGGCAGTGCCATCTATTTTTTCATGATTTTGTTCACAAACTATCATCAGATTAGGCAAGTTCTTGATATAGTGCCCAAAACAGTCCACTATTGAGTTCCATTGCAAGTCTTGTGGGAGAGAGAGCTTGGTTCCTCTCTTTTTTTTTTTTTCAGAGCAGCTGCTGCAAATTGGTTGTTATGGAAGTATTTTGCAATTTGAACATTAGCCTTTATTTCTGGAACACTGAAGTCTTTGGCCAGGAGGTGCATCAAATGAGCACTGCAACTGTATGTTGTTAGCTTGAGACCCTCTTCTAAATGTCTTCTCATCTTGGATACATTTGCAGCATTGTCTGTTATGAAGCTGCGTACTAGACATTTAAGTTTTTTTCCACAGTTTATTATAGCTTTTACTGCTGCTACTTGTATGTATTCTGCTGTGTGTGCATTTCTTGGTGTGTCAATTGTTTCTGTAAGGAAGACATTCCATTCTTCTGTTGTCACACAAGCACATACAACAAGATCATTGTGGACATTGCTCCACCCATCAAGACTAAGGTTAACAATTTCACCCTCTAGACCTTTTGCACACTGCTCAATTTCTCTTTCACACACTTTATCCAGCAATTTGCCTGCAGCATCTGCTCTGCTGGGTGGACTGTATCCTGGTCTCAATGACTGAACTATGTTAATGAAGTTGGGGCTCTCAATCATATGGAATGGTGAGTTTGTTGCATAAACAAACCGAGCCATTTTTTCATCAATTACCTTTTGTAATCTGCTGGTTCTTATCACAAACTTATCTGTCGTGGTTTCTGGATGATGGAGTGGGTATGAAATAAAAAACTATACCAACCTGAAGATCCTGCATGTTCAGACACGTTCCTTTCATCGTCTTCAACACGGCGTCCTCCTGAGAAGGAACACTTCTCATGATGTTTCATTTGGATAACCAGGCCTTGCATTTCTTTATTGCACTGTTTTGCCTTTTGCACGCATGCTTGTCTTACCCACTGAACTCCCTTCTCACATTTATTTCCAGACTTCTTCTCCTTGTCCAGATCTATTCTGCCCCCAACAATCTTCTTCTATTCACTGAACTTTTTGAAACTTTGCACTTTTAGAGTGAGGTAAGGGATTAACTGTGCATATACAAATTTGCAAAGGGACAATGGGGTTGAGGTCTGTTTCTCACCTCTATTTATTTAAAAATATTTTTGCTGGTAACAAAGCATGTTATCTCTGGAGACACAAATCCACAGTTTGAGAACTGTAAAACTAAGCATCTCTGGCATTTTCTAGACTGAGCACTTAGTCCCATTGTGTAGATAGAAAGATTAACCTACATAATCTGTACAGAAGCCCCTGGAACCCCATAAATTTGGGTCCCTAATCCATGAACGATTGGAACTCATTTACAAAACTTTTCTTAAACATGAATATATTGTCTCATACTATAGAACTAGAATTTACAATCCCTATTCCATGATGAGATCTCTTTGAACTACAATGTACCTTAATTAAAACTGTCTTTTTCATCAAAAAGCATTTTATCAAAAAACTGATTTAAAAAAAAAAAAATTAAAAAAATCCCTTTATTCCAGGATAGATAAAGAGAACAGGGAAAGAGAGACTGATCTGATCAAAAGACTTCATTGTGGAATGTTCTCTCTATGGTGATAAACAATTCAGGGGCGATGGGTTTACAAGGTCTTTCAGCAAATAATCAATCCTCTCTGCACCACTACTAACTACACTTGATGGGATAATGAGTTGCTCTTTTAAAGGGTGCTGGATGTGATTCCAAAACTAGCCCCTAGGATACTTGCTTGTGACTCACAGAGAGCTGGTTAGTCATGATGCTGGCTTCTTATTTGCAGCAGCTGGACTACATACAAAAACCCAACCACAATTATTTCAAATATCTTTAATATTGAGACAGATTCTCTGCCCCTTTCCATCCTTGTTGTGCTATGGGCCCCAGCTCTTTTGTAAGGGGATCTCCTAGCTTAGAGCAATCCCAACAGCTGTGGAGCTGGCATAGCCAGCTCTTACACTGCCTTCTCCATAATTTCCTGGCACGGGGAACAGAGAGGAGGTGCTCCCAGGACACGCTGGTTCTGTGAAGTGACCAGGCCAGTAACTTCCCCAGGATGTTCAGCAGATTGCTTTGCAATGTCCAGTCTTGAACTGAGTCCTTGTGGCATAGACAGGTTATCTGAAACAAGTACAGACATGTAGGAGACCATGTTACAATGCAGCTATCTTAAACTGGTACTGTCATGCTTCCCATTGTAGCATCTAGGATCTTAACTATGTCTCTTAACAAAGTTAAAGTTTTTGGGATACACCCAGCACGAATTCTAAGGTCTCACCTATGCTGTAAATCTGAACTGTGTTGTAACTAGTTTAGGGAGCAAACACATGATAACCTGTAGGGTGTATGTAGGCCCTTACTTTACAGGTTTTGCTAGCTACACATATATATAATTTTGGTCCCAATACACCCATAAATGCCATTTTAAAGAGACAGTAACACCACAGCGCCTTGATTTGGTAAGTGGTGCAGTCTGTCAGTTAATGTATTGTGAAAAGAGGATGGTTGCAAATTTCACCTAATACTTTGTCATGTTTTCCCTAGTGGCCCTTAGGCATTCACTGATTCCAATCAGATTGGTTTATAATGACTGAAAATTACTATATGAAACCTTTTTGGTGGCCCTAGGTAACATGGTGATGAGTATGGTACAAGAACGTGAACAGAACAGAAGTGAGCTGGAGGGTCTCAATTCAGTTCCAGTGTTTAAGGTATAAAAGATGCCTTGATAGTTGGCTTCCTTCCTGGCAATCTCAGTAGTGAGGTCAAGTAACAAATGGATCATAGAGACTGAACTCCCCTCTCTGTTGGAGTGGGGGTAGAGTTGAGATGGTCAGCGCTTGCACGGCCACTGTCTGTGCTGTAGATAGCATCAATCTCTGATGTTCTCTGTCCAGAACAGTAAACTCATACATTTGTAAATAGGCCTCATAACTCTGATTTCATGGTGTCGTCACTGTCAGGTTATGAAAGTGACCTTATTAATGGGATGTATCTGTCTCTCTCTCTTAGCGATGTGTCAGAGTCATTGCTTGATAAATGTCTCTACACCAACAACTCCCCAAACCCAGACCTCCTGATACGAACCTCTGGGGAGGTCCGACTTAGTGACTTCTTGCTCTGGCAGGTAAAATTTCTGTCTTGTCCTGAAAATATTCTATATTTGCATAACAGGCCTTTCCTCTGAGCCCAGGAGTCAGCTGAAGTGAGAGAACCTCTTCAGAAACTAGTCACGCCTTTGCACCAGCAATTTGCTTTATGGTCTAAGTCCCAGGGAAAATCCCAGGATGAGAGTCTTCCATCTCTCCTGACTTCATGGTGCTTTAATGCACTCCAGTGCAACAAACTGGAGATTTTAGTTGTCCTGAAATCAGTCTATTTCACAAATTGGTGAAGAGACTGATTTTGTAGCTTCCTTGTTCGTTCGTTCTCTCAGTCGTGTCAGTCCAAGTTTTAGATTATCTGAAACTGGGAACTAACCAGTGTGGCAACATATACCCCTGGGATGTGATGGAAGGGATGTGTGATGCACAGCCACTCTTAGCTGTGAATGTTCAGAGGGAAAAGTTTAAAAGGACATTATCAGGTTTTAAAATAATAAATTTAAGACTAGCTTGTCAATATGCACTTTATTTAGCTTTAACAAAATTTGACCAGTGTCTCACTTTTCCTTTTCTATTTCCTGTGTGCTAGGGCAGCACTGTAAAGTTTGGGCTGCAAACAATGCAGAAATGTGTTTGAATCAAACTGCTTTTCAGTTAAATTGTAGGGTGGGGAAAGAGCTTGTTTGGACCCTAAACTACTGGCTGCCTTTAAACAACCACTGATCATGTCTCAGTTGCTAACTCTGCAGATGTCAAGTTTGCATATGTTCTCTAATCTGAGTTGACTTGCTTCTAAATTGTCCTGCCCTTCCCCTCCAAAAGTTTGGGGTACATGTGTTCTCTGGGCCGATATGAACATCATAAGCAAATGTTGCTCTCACTACTTTCATTCTTTGACTCGGCAGTGAGGAAAAGGGTTAATGACCTTGAAGAGTGAACTGTCATTATGGGTCTCTTCAGGTAGTGCCTGAAACAACTGGACAAGACATTAGTGGGAAATGTAGATTCCTACAGCACTTAGTATAAATAGATTTCTTCATTCTGGCAATCTGGCATCCTTCATCAGCATGTTTTCCACAATAGCAGTTTCTAATAATATTAGAAGTGGAGGTTCTTACAAGCTGAATCCCTTGTTTCCTTGCTTTCCCCTCATATTATTGTCCTGTAATGTAGACCTACAACAAACTGGCAACACAGAGAAAGGCACAACAGCTGTCCCCTAAAAATATATGTCTGACAAATACCTTTATGCCATGCATCTGCGCTGGTAAAATGAGTTTATTCAACTTCTAGTCTACATTGGAGAATGGAAGGACGTGTCCAAGAAACGGATCAGACATTCTGATGAAGTTACTAAATGGTGTGACGATTGTGTATACTACTGTGGTGACACTGGAGGTGTGTCCTATACAACATGACAGCCCTGAAACAGGAGTTAATCTGATGTTGATGAAGCTCTTTTGAAATGTTGAAAGGGAGTGTCTTAATTGATATTTCTCTGCAACAAAATGAGAACTTTAAATTCTTTAAACATTGTATAGCATTTTTTAAATCTTCAGAGAACTGTACAGACACTAGCAGTCCTTGCCATGGCCCTGGAAGGTAAGGCATTATCCACATCTTGGCAGAAACTGTAGCAGAAGAATTGCATAACTTTCAAAGGAGTTGTTGGCAAAACCAAGATTTAAGTGGAAAGATCCTGGCTCCCAGTCCTATGATGTGACCACTGTGTCTCAAATCCAATGTGCAGTTACAGTGATAATGAGAGGGCAAAACAGAGTCGCACAAGATGCTCTATGATGAATGGTGGTCCAGAGGTCATATTCTGATCCCCAATATGAACCAAGTCATCCATCCCTGACACAGGCTCTAAAAGTCCTGTGATACTGTTTTAGTTTTGCTGCGTGGCTCGATGCTTTATTTACTAGCAATGGATTCTCTTAAGATTGATGTAGCAGTCTAACCCTATCCACATATTGTACTAAGGATAGGAGATCCTTGTAGTCCCAACAGTAGAAACAAACAGGTGCAAATTGAACAGTGTTGAACTGACTCTGAATTTCCTGGCTGTTATGGTTTTAATTTAAACCCCCTTCATCCAAATGGTACTTGATCATCCCTCAGAGGGATGATTGTTGCTTAATGCTTCCCAGCCTTTTCCTATTAAAATTTCACACAACCAATCCGATAAATCAGTTTGTGTTGTAATTCTTGGAATACTGTATTGGACAGCCTCATGTACGCATGCAGGCAGGGCCTGATGAACAAATCCTACGAGGGCCCCTGGTTGGGAAGCTCTGGCATAGTTTGTGACTGACAGAGCCACCATTTGATGGTTTTCATCCCTAGGTTATTAAATTTTTGGTGATCTTGCTTTCTGCAGACATCCCATTCATGCCTGGTGTTTCAGTCTGTGCTGTGGCCAGAATATTCCTTCTGGAACTTGTGTGAGGCTATCCTTCAGTTCCAGGTGAACCACAACGCTTTACAGGTAAGAGCACTAGAGGAAGAGCCCAGGATGATCTAGTGTCTACACAAAATAGTAATATGCTGGAGACTAGGAGAGCATGTGTGTAAAATAGCCTAGGAAGTATTAGAAACATTGCAATTAACCATGTTTGGATAAACTAATGTGTTTAGTCAGACACTCTTTCAATAGTGGCCTACAGCAGATGTTCAGTAGTGGGGTGAGTACAATGATGCATCATATCAGCACTTATCTGGTGGCTGGGATGGTTTCTGAAAAATGTTTCACAAAACAATTTCTAGCCTTTATAACAAGGGTGGGCAAACCACGGCCTGCAGGCCACGTGTGGCCTGCCGGCCATTTTAATCCGGCCTGCGAGCTGGGCTCAGGGCCAGCGTCCCCGCGCTCCAGGCCCAGGGCCAAGCGCAGCATGCTGCGCCATGGGTCCCTGTGCTCTGGCCGGGGGCGGACCAAGCGCAGGGAGCTGCGGGGCCCCACGCTCCCTGGCCCAGGGCAGGGTGGAGCGCAGGGAACCGCGGGGCCCATGCTCGCTGGCCAGGCACAGCACGGTTGTAGCTGCGCCCTGTGCTCCCCGGCCCAGACGCCGGGCCGAGTGCACACGCCGTGGGTCCCTGCACTCCAGCCGGGGGCGGGCCAAGCTCAGGGAGCCGTGGGACCCGCCCTCCCTGGCTGGGCCCAGTGCGGCGTGCCCCAGCGCTCTCTGGCTGGGGGCTGGGTGGAGCGCTGGGAGCTGCTGGACCCCGCGCTCCCTGGCCGGTGGCAGTGCAGGGAGCCGCGGAGCCCCAGGCTTGCTGGCCGGGCCCAGAGCGGCTGCCACTGGGCCCCGCGCTCCCTGGCCGGGGGCAGCACGGGAATCCGGGGGCCCCGCGGAGCCTGGTAAAGGAGCGCTCAGCTGAGTAAGGTAAGGGGGGGAGGGGCTTAGGTGGTGGGGTCCCCTGCTGGTGGTTGGGGTGGGGGGATCTTGGGAGGGGGCAGTCAGGGAACAAAGAATGGGGGGCTTAGATAGCCGGTGGGGTTCTGGGGGGGCATTTAGAGTGGGAGGTCTCTAGAGGGGGTCAATGAGAGGACAAGGAGCAGGGGGGGTTGAATGGGTCAGGGGTTCTGCGGGGAGGAGTCAGGGGGTGGAAATGGTGCGGGGGTCAGATGGGGGCAGGGCCAGGCTGCTTGGGGTGGCACGGCCTTCCCTACCTGGCCCTCCGCACAATTTTTAATCCCAGTGTGGCCCTCAGGCCAAAAAGTTTGCCCACCCCTGCTTTATAATAATGGTGGCATAAAAAATCTGAGCCAGTGCTAATCTGACCTGATTCAATACCGTTTGCCTGAGTTTGCAGATAAAAGAAACAGCTCTGACTGCTGGGATTCTCCCTTGTTCTCGTTATGGTGTTCATTCTGAAGCGTAATGACACATTGCAATACAATTAACTCATTGACTGATGATGATTTTAATAGAAATATCCAGACACTTTTGGGGATTCTGGGCAGCACTGAAGTTCCACAACTTCTTCCATAAGTAATGAGAAGGTGAAAAGCCCTGATAATGCCTCAAACTTCTTATAGGCTTGTCATTGATCGTGTAATTTGAGTTGCACCTCAGTGTGAAAACACTCAAAAGTTAAACAAATTCCCCTAATCTCACTAGATTGCTTTAATGTCTCATTTATTTTGAGGGTATAATAGGGTTTGATTACAAAGACCCTGGTTAAAATGTCACCTAAATGTACTTAACCCCAACTTTAAAGTATTAACATGTAAGTTTCCCAACTCTCTGGGAACATTCTTATCCTATCCCTTTCAAAAATGCAGATTATTTTTCAGCAATCGAATTAATGTTTTTACTGCAATTCTATTCATTTAATATTCTCTGCTTTCCAATTAGTTTTCTTTCTGACCTAGATTGATTTTAACTAGTGAGGAAGAATTTCCCTGTCGGTGCTACAGCCTATTAAGTATGGGTTACGAAAACAGCTAAAAATGAAACTGACTGTGGCTAGCTGTCATAATAGCTTCAAAGCTGTTAGCCCCATATATAATGAAATTAAGCCAGCTATCCCATGGTAACCGGAAGTCAGTTGAAGGTGTTTCTGCAGAAGTTGGTTAGAGATCTTTGCCAAAACTTGTTTGAATTTCTAATTTTGTTTTTGGTTTATTTGGTATTTGTGTTCCCATGTAACTTCCCAACTAATGAATATGATCAAATACAAGGACTTTTTTAATAAAAAGAACAGTTACTCTATTTAAAATGAGTTACTGGTGCTAGACCAAATTTTATAGGAACTCAGCCTTTTCCAGTTACCAGGACTGTCACGTGTATCCTCATTTTTAAGAAGAGTTGCTAGTGCCTTAATTAAATGAATAAGGAAGATTACTTGGGGCAGCCTTAATCTTTGGATAGTGCTCCACATTGCTACATAAAATAAGTTAGAGTTCCAGGCCTGTTCTCTCTACAGGGCATCAGGGGTTCTGCGTGCTACTGGGTGTGCATTTAGGTTTTGTTGGAGGAGAGCACCTTCTCACTCTAAAGCAGTGATACTCAGACTGGGGCTCAGGAGCCACAACGCGTCTTCTGCGGCCGTTGTTCACTAAAAGAAAGTCTCATCCAAGGCTAAGGAGGGTCCGCATAGGTGTGGGAAGAATTGTGACGAGAAGGAAGTATGTCCATGAAGATGTGATATAGTGTTTTGGTGGCTTGACTTCTCCTGCTAAATGACTGACAAAATTCACTGAGGTTTATTTTAGGAGGGTATTTCTGCACTGTCGGGACAGTTGTTGGAGGCTGGGGGAACACAGAAATGCTGATACTGTGGAGGGTTTGACAGCTTGCAGAAGGAATGTTGTCAAAGGCATTTATTGCTGTGTGGGGAGTATTGGAGAGTTACCTTCCTCCCCTTTGACCTCTGTTGGGACCAAACTGCCTCACTTTGCCATCCGCCATTCTGCAGCAAAAATTGTGCAATGTAGAGGTTGGGGCCTTCTAATCCCAGATCATACAACTTCAGGCTTTAGGTAGCGGTGTCCAATAGAAATATGATGCTAGCCACACTTGTGGCAAATAAGAAAAATTCAAAACCCCATCATATAAAAAGGATTAAAAAAAATACTACAAATGACATTTCAAATTATTTTATTAATATCAAAAATAAGTAGATATTACAAAAATGTTAATAGGTACTACTAACACAAAATTATTTCAATGTGACACTTTGCATTCTTTTTCTTGATCTGTACTTTGATTTTGTAAAATTTACTGCAGAAAAAGTGTCTTCAGTACACCAACGCATTGCTCATGCATGAGGCTACTGAATTGTGGCTAATAGCCACATGTGGGTAGTGGTGAACGTATTGGACACTATTGCTTTTAGAGCATCCCATTAATTGCTCTACAGGTGGCCCACAATTCAGTAGTGAGACTAGGCATTTGGTACATGGCACTGTTGTGTAATAGTGAAGCAGCTAAAACCTGAGTTGCTCTATGATAAATGGGGAGGAGGGCAGTGGAAACAATTAAGGAGAGAGTGTTCAGAATGCCACTTCCATTGAAATGAAGACATTAAGTCCCTTGTGGTAAAGACACCATGCCACTCTGTCTAGAGGCAGAAATCCTATGCAGAAGAGTTCAATTATCTTGTATTTCAAACAGGCAACACTGTGTTTGTGGAACATACCTCAACTAAATTGCTAATCCAAGCACATGAGCGGTGTTTCCGCTCACACTATTAGCAGCAAGAGAGTTAAACTGGCATCTATCTCTTATGCAGACTTCATAAGTGGAGTGATTTGCGGGTCATTCACACATTTTTACAGCTGTTTGTCTTTTTGCTTACTTGAAAGGACAGCATTACCTTGGTATGTTTGCCATTTTGTTGTCACAACCCTAAAGTTGGAAACGTTTTTAGAACAAAACTTTTTTGTGGAAAGCATTGGAGACTCCTAAATCCATTTTAAAAAGAAACCCCAGTTTCTATTCATGTAAATTTTTAGTGTTTAAAGCTACATGACTCCAGACTTCAAACTATTTTTGTATTAGAAAATTGCAATACTTATATCTGTTACCTTTTTATAGCCTCCATAGTGTGTCTTAAATCAGTGCATTATTAAGTCCAAGGGGTCACCTGGGTGGTGAGTTTGCTCTCACTTTCTGCTGAAGCAGATTACTTCACACAGCTGGTCATCAAATGGTAGACTTGCCCCATAAACCATTGTGCCGATTCCTATAACACCACCTTTGAACTGCTTTGAAAACCGGTTCCAAGGATCCTGGGATGGCTTTGACAGGGACTGTTTTTCGTATACATGGGTTTGTGGTTTGAGAGCTCTGATGTAAACTAGCTAGTACCGCTAGTTTCTTTAGCTCTGATTTAGATACTTGAAGTTTTTTCCCCGCTGACAGTCACATCCTTTTTTCCATTTTAAAAGTGAGTCGATGTGACCAGACCTAGGTCTCCTTGAAGGATTCCTCAAGAATTTCCCTGTACCTTCTCCGGCCAATCAAACAGCTGCCTAACAGGAGATTCACACAGGACCTATTTTTGGTTTAATATACAGATGGATGGCTAAGTAAGAACAGATTTATTTTTGCTGCAGCCTGTTCTGCCATATATGAGCACCACAGATGGAAATGAGCTAAAAGTGCCAGTAAAATATTAATACTCTATTGCTTTTCACTTCAGAAGGCCAGAGATTTGCACATGGAGGAAGGGAAGCGGCAGCAGCTGGAAAGTGACCAGTCTTATGTAACAAACAAGCTGCAACAAGAAGGGTCTGCATCCCATGGAGACTCCCAGCACCGACGGACACTATTGCAGAAATGCACTACCCTGCGGGAAGAGAGAATCCAGGGCTTTCTGCAGGCTCTGGAGCACAAAAGAGTGGACTTCCTTGAAAGATTGTGTACAGTGTCTGCATGACTTGGATAGGCCTTGACAGTGAATATGAGCAGGGTTAGAAATAACACTACTGCTAGGCCAGAGGAATTTACTTTTGGGGGTGGGGTTTCCATATTGGTGATGCAGGACTGGTACAAGATTTTTATATCCAAAGTGGCACTATCCAAAGGGCAGATCAGGGCTGAGTACTACACAGCTTTCTAGTTCTGTAAATGCCACTGAGAAAGGTAATGTGTTAGCATGGTCTTGCCTCCTGCCACTAAAAATGGAGAAGGGAATGCAATGCCCCTCTCATCTCTTCTGCCTGATACTTTACATCTCTGGGTATTTTTGTGACAAGCAATTGGCTAGAATTAACTTGAGTCAGCTGAGGCAAAGCAACCCAATTCTCCCTTAAATCTGCCTTGGCCCTTGTGCTTCAATTTCTACTACCACTTTCAGTGAGATTTGTTTATTTATAACCATATGGGTGGTCAGCTTTTCCAAAGACGCATGCTATTCCCATTCTGCGTGGAAAGAATTGTTTATGATGGGGACATGCTACGAGCTGTGGCAAAGAATATTCTCCATAACTTATTTTCTTGTAGAATTTTTCTTTCTTTGCCCTCCTTGCCATTTTGTTCCAGGTTTTCATACAGCTGCCGCTGGCTTTCAAACAGCAGTAGCAAAATATAGACTGTCAGCCATCTTGTGTAGAGGAAGAAGTTGTTACTGGTCCTTGATATCATCTTATACTTCCATTCTTGTTCCATCATCCTCTGTACAGTATTGAAGCAAGGAAGGGCACAGGTGTATTTTCCAATATCAGGCACAATACATTTATTTATTTGGAGGAGATGTGGAGAAAGAACTAGATGAATTAAATACCTTGTTAAAAATAACTTGTCTGAGGCAGGAAGAGAATGTAGCTGAAGACAGCTCCATTATGATCTACTAAATGCGTGAAAGACTGAGGCCACATGTACAGCTTTCCCCTTCTCCTTCAGAGTATTGGGATGGCCTTAGTCCCCATGTTCTGGAGCTGAGACCAAATCATGTTTCCTACTCAATATGGTTTAAAGAGGACCTGTAGAGGTCCTTAACAGGAATGGTTTGCATGGAGTAATTTGATGATGGGGAAAGACTCAAACTGGCACTGTACTACCTGTTTTTAATTCCCTATTGGCAGGGAGCTGGGCTAGCTGACCTTCTAGTTCCTTTTCATCTCTGATTTGTGTGCTTTTGTATGGGCAGAACCAACTGAACATGTCTCCACAACTTTTTCCTGAGGCACATTCAAATGCAACATCAGCTTTTGCTGTTTTTAAAGTGTTCCTTTTACCTCCAGATCAAAAAATGCTTTTTTTTAAAAAGACTTAAGTGCTGCAAACAGCACCTTGCAAATTATTGTGAAGAGGATAATTAAAATGTCAAACATGAATAAAGCATTTTAATACAGAACATTTTTAAAATAAGCTGAAAATTTAAAACTAGAGGAAGCTGTGTTTCTAAGATTTTAATGAAGATAATGTTCGGTTTATAATGTAATGTTGTTCCTTAACCAATGGGTAATTCCCCACTCTGTGCCTGTTAACATGGAGTGAATAAGATTTTTTTGATTTATTTTGTTTGGGTGATGTGCTGGAAGCCTGAGACAGTGGCTGAATAAACCTCTTTCCAGTGCATCCTGTTGTGTGAATAGCTAATGCTACCTCCCAAACAACGCAGTGCGATCTATGGGTGATGGAGGCTGTCAATTTGATAGTGTTTATTCAGCTGCATTTCATTTAATCCTTTCTTTTTACATTTTAAGAGGTCTTCTGTGGAAATGCTTCTTAAAACCTGATCTCTCTTATCCTTAAGGAGCTGGATTTCTCTGTGGTCTAAACTTCACTGGTCTGTAGAATCCTAGCACAGTACGTGGGAGCCCTGTTCCATTGTACCCTTCAGGAACTAGAGAATATGTTCTGTACAATAACCTGGTTTTGGTCAAATAAAATTATATGTTCAGGTTTAAGATAAAAACAATGACAGCTTGAACTGTAGGGGTATGCTTTTTTAAAATAAGGGGTGGAAAAAGGCTGTGAAAAACAACATGTACAGCTTGTACACAGACCCATTTCTAAAAAAGTATATTTCTCCTGAAGTTTCTGAGCTGAAGCCCTGGGAATAAAGTTACAAGCCTTTCCCAGGGAGAGTCCAATTTCTGTAATTTAGAATGGAGTAATAGCCGTGAGGGAAAGTGGATATAATTATCACTGGGAAGGCTTGCTATGTACTTGAAGAGCCCTGTTAAAACCCAAAAAGCAGTGGGGCACTAGTCTTCTAGAGAAGGTACAGCTAAAATGACAAGCTTGACACCGGTGAAACTGTATATCTAATAATCAGACCCAGACTGTAGCAAATGTACATGGAAAAATAGACTAAGGGAGTCTCTTTCTCCAACTATCTTCCCAGGGAAAGGAGCAGACTTTACAAGTCATTTAAAATCAATAATGGTTACCCATCAGCTGAAAGTTGTTTAATAGTCCATAATCTAATTTTTCTGTGCTTTTCAAATACTAAAAGATTATATTTCTGTTGGAAAACCTGGAATCTTTACAGGGGAAGGGAGATTTGTTTTATCCTCCCGCTAGGGAAGCTTCTAATCAGTTTCTATTATCAGCCTAGCACTGATCGGTTTCCTTGTGGCCAAAACCATGTCCTAAAGCGCCCAGTTCCACCCTGTTGCTTTAACTAAATCCCTGTCCTTCCTTGATGAAGTCCTACTCCTTCCACTGGTCACTGACTTGGCTATTTCTCTCAGCGTTTTAGTTGCCACTTGGAGCGATTTCGTTTTGTAATTATTTAAAAAACAAAACGTATTCGAGTCGTTTTTCCGTTGCCGCCTGGGCCGGGTGGGCGTTTAGCACCCAGAGGCGATGCCTGCGGGTGTGGTGTGAACCTGCCGCGCGCGCTTTGTGGCTGGATGTGCGCTCCTCCCGCGAGCGGAGCTTTGTTCCCCGTCGCCCAGGGCTCGGTGTGGGCTGAGGGGGTAGTGGGTCTAGGGGAGCGCCGGGGCCTGGAGTCGCTGCATCCCAATGGTGATTCCCACCGGCAGGCACCATAGCGTGGGGGGATATGCTAGGAGGGCCGGCGGGTGCTGAAGGGACAGCTCCTTAACCTGCCCACTAGCCCCCAGCAGACAACGAGGCGGGGGGGGCTGGCTCCAGGTAGTAAAGCCGGTCCCTTGCCTGTGTGGCACCAGCGGAGGCTGCCCGCGCGGAGCAACTTCCCACCTGCCTCCCCGCCAGCGGGTTGGCGGCAAGCCTGGGCGCAGGGAGGTCGCCGGGCCCAGGGGCCGCGCTCCGCCCGCCCCTCTTCAGCAGAGCAGCTGTTGCAGTGCCGTCTGCACGCTCTCGGTTCCAGCTGCGGGACGATTCCCGCAGCCCCCAGGCTGCGCCCTGGCAGGTTCTTGCGGAGGCCTCTCCGTTCCCCTCATGGGCGATCGCCTGAGGTGGAGCTCCATCTTACCCACTAGGGACCTGCGGGAGGACTCCGCAGAGCCTATCCCCGCACCACACTCCCACACCGGCGTAAGGCGATGCATAGCGCCCCTCCCCCCCAGTGTAATTATGTACAGCCTCCCCCGCAATTGATTTGGAGGACGGGAATAGCGAAGCTTCCCTCTCCTTCCCCTCTACCCCGGATATCTGACAGGTATGAGCTACGCGCTGTCCGCCATTGGGGTGGAAAGTACGTTTTGCAGCCCCCCCCCCCTCCTAGGTGCCTTGGGGGCGGCGAACAGCTCAGCCCCGGCTTGCTCGGCGGGGAGAAGCGGGGGCTGTGGCAGCAGGTTTGCACGGAGCAGTTTGCACGCGCGAGGCGGGCGCAGCGCGAGCATTGGCATGGCGGGGACGGGAGAAGAGGGCAGAGCTGCGCGCGCCGCCTCCTCTTTTCTCTCTCCTCCCCCGCACGCAGTTTGGCCCTTCCCCCACGTGACCCGTGTTGGCCAATGGGCGGACGGGGCGGTGGGGATCCGGCTGGAACCGGTTGGGCCGCGTCCGGCTCTATATAAAACTTTATAAACACCCGATTCAAATTAGTGGGGTCGGGAGAGAGATCAGGGAACCTAGCACCAACGCCTGCCATACCGTCCTATCTAGGCGAGCCTCCCCTGGCCACATCGCCCGGGCCGGACCTAGCGAAACCCTCTCACTCCGCCCAGCCGCGCTTCTCACGCACCGCCCGGAAACATGCCCAAGAGAAAGGTACGTGGCGCGGCCGAAGGGCAGCCACTTCACTCTCCACCCATTTGCGGGGCTAAGGCCCTAGGCCCAAACTGTCCCCCCAACCCCCACTGTTGCTGAGGGGGGCGGGACCAACGGCTTTCTCCCCTCCCCCCCTTTGGGGCGGTAACGGTTGTGAGGCGGCGCGCGGGAGAGGCCTCAACGGTCGCGGGGGAGGGGCGGGGCTGCGCGAGGCACTTCGTGACCGTTACCCGTCGCGCGCGGTTAATGGCCTTGGGCGAAGCAGCCAGAGTTGGGGAAGGGGGAGCTCGAAGAAACAGGGTGGCGGCTGGGCCTGGTCGGATTAATGGGCGGCCGAGTAGAGCCGGCTCGATCCGGTTGGTTTTGGCGGGAGGGCGGCTGGATGCACGTGCCCGCGCGGAGCTTTGGGAGCGCGCGGGGGGAGGAGGATGTGCGGGCTCGCCCCCTCCCTCAAGTAGGCGAGAGCGCGCGGGAAAGGGCGGGAAGTGGCCGCGCTCTGGTTCTGGGACCGAGTTACCGCCAAAAGCAGGGCTGTGGCTGGGTCCTTCAGCCGGAGAAGGGGCGCCTTGGGGCAGTCCAGGCGCTGAGCCCCGGGGAGGCAATTCTCCACCTCCGCTGGGAGCTAGCCTCCTAAGGGGGAGGTGGATGAGGAGAGTGAGATCACCCGTATATATCCTTTCCCCTCCACTCCAGCGAGAAGAGTGGGGGAAGAGAGTCAGTGAGGCTTCTAAGTTCTGCTTTATAAGAGAGAGGCTCCCATTACGCTCAGGGACAAGTGAGGTACCACGTTCCTGCAGGATCCAGGAGATGTGCTGCCACGGAGTCCCAGGCGCCTTGTGTAGCTACCTCATCTCTGCACAAATCTCTTATGGCATGGCAATTACTGCTATTCCAGCTTTGTTTAGCAAGTCTAGGGACTCATGTGTCAACACTGATCTTAAATAGCATGTAGCTGCACCACACAGTGTGGAGGGCTATCAGTCCAATAGCTGGGTGGAATAAGTGTAACATACAAGCTTGAGAGAGAATGGGGGGCACTCTGGGATTTGACTCTCTCAGGTGAAACAGAAAATATAGTTTAAGCTGCCTTCTCCTCCCCACCCCAACCCCCAGACCTCTGAGTTCAAATTAATGTATTTGCTTGATTAAACTACCTGAACCAGACAGACAAAAATTGCATCCTAGGACAGTGTCTTGGGAGAGTTAGCTTTATCTTTCATTCAGCCCTTTTTGTTCAGTGCTGTTAATTTTTTGGTATAACTAGTACTTTTCATTTTAGGCTGAAGGAGATTCCAAAGGCGATAAGGCCAAAGTTAAGGATGAGGTAAGAAGATTTAGCTTCTGAGGAAGTTTATACATGTTTGAATTTCAGGATTACAGTTTTGATTTCGTCTGGGTGATTTGTAAGGAGGAAATCATTCTTCAATTATACTAACCTCTGAAATACTTCAGTTGTAAGTCTTTTATTCTTAGCCCTTTGTCAACCTAGCTAATAGCTGTATCCCCATATTGTCCATCATCCAAGCCAGGGGTTCTCAAACTGGGACCATGAAGTGATTACATGGAGGGAGGGGTTTGCGAGCTGTCAGCCTCCACTCCAAATCCCACTTCACCTCAAGCAGGAAGTGTTTTAATTTATAGTGTATTGGGGGGTGGGGGGGGATTGCATTCAGAGGCTTGCTGTGTGAAAGTACAGAAGTTTGAGAACTGCTGATCTAAGCAGTGTGTTCTGTTCTTCCTGGTAGTGTGAAGCAAGTCAAATGTTCCAGTGTTAACTCTTGAATCCAATTTATTTTAAGGTCTTTACAGTCGATAATTAATTTAAACTTTTCAAATATTCTGATGATTATATTTGTTTTGTTTTTTTGATAGCCACAACGGAGATCAGCAAGGCTATCAGCTGTAAGTATTTTGTTGTTGGGATGAGAGAGGTTGCATGATAAACACTACTTTTTTTTTAAATACTGGTCTTTTAATACTAAACACTGAAGTACCGCTGGAGGAAATATCAGGTGTTGTTCTAGAATAGTGTTCATTAGTAAGTCACTTGGGAGAAGGTTATCAACTCACTGCCTGGTGTGAATATTGTGCATTATTACAAGCCAGAGGAATGGTGTGGTAGTGAGACAGAAACCCACCCACATGGGCAAACAGCCCAAGTTTCTTCTGTTGCGATTAAAGCAAGGCATCAGGGAAAAAAATGCAAGAGCTCAAAGTGTTTGTCATTTTGTGCTTTTGTGGGTTCTATACTTTAGTTGTTTTTCTCACTTCTAGAAACCTGCTCCTCCGAAGCCAGAGCCTAAACCTAAAAAGGTAGCTCCAAAGGTAAGTTGATTCCACGGAAAGCGAATGAATGCATGTAAAATATCACAAATATCCTGTGCAAAGTATATTTGTGATATGTTTAGTTTGAGATATAGCCTGGTGATAACAAGTGGTCATGACATAAAAGTTCAGATGTCAGTGCATTAAATAAAAACATCGCTTGTCTACTTAAATCTCCTTGGAAAGTTTGATGTCACTTAGAATATTTTGAGATTTCATCAAGTACTTCAAGGCAGTACTTTTCATTAAAGCTGTAAATTTAGTTATCTGAAAACTAAATGCTTGTGTTACTCTAGTCCTCCACTTGCAGCTAAATTCCAAATTGTGTACTGTATCCCTATCATGCCAGTTATGTACCTGCAATAATCCCATAGCTGGGTATTGAGAAGGTGCTTGTACTTCTAACAATATTAATATCTTCCCACCACTTGGCAGAAGGGTGAAAAATTACCCAAGGGAAAGAAGGGGAAAGCTGATACCGGCAAGGATGGAAACAACCCTGCAGAAAATGGAGATGCCAAAACAGACCAGGTATAGTCGAGCAGCCTCACGTTACTCTAATGAACTGGGAGGTTTTCCATGTTATTCGGTAAAGGCTGTAAAAAAAAGTATTGATATTTGATTGGGCTACTAATTTATGGCATAAGCCAGGAACACACTTGCATTTAAGGGTTTGCTCTGGGCTGTTTGGTGCTAGTTGAAAGCAGCAGTGCTAAATTGTCACTTAGTCATGCACTGTTGTTTTAATGCTACTGGTACATAGAAAAGTAACTATTCCAATTCTGTAATTCACTTCATGAATATTGTGATCTGATTACTGTAACAAAGCACAGTTTTAAGATCCTCAGTGGTCGGGGGCTATCACTTTGTTTCCTCCCAGATTCTGTTATGAATTGCTTTGTGCGAAGTGAGTTTAAATCTGCACAGTGCACTGACCATTTCTTTTTCTTTCAGGCACAAAAAGCTGAAGGTGCTGGTGATGCCAAGTGAATTGTGTGAATTTTTGATAACTGTGTACTTCTGGTGACTGTACAGTTTGAAATACTATTTTTTATCAAGTTTTATAACAATGCAGAATTTTGTTTTACTTTTTTTTAAGCTATGTTGTTAGCACACAGAATGCTTCGTTGTTGTGTTTTTTGGGGAGCAACGGGGGCAAAGTCACTATTTCTCAGAACCCCTTTTTTTTTTTTTTTTTTTTTTAAGTTCCTTTTGTTTTTTTGTTAAAGGAGAGGGCTCTTCCTGGACATGAAGAGGAGGGATTCCCTGATGCTGCATATCAGTTCAGCTTTGTGAAATGCATTGGATTGAACATTGAAGGTCCCAACATGCCTGCTTGTGAATTTTAAAACTGCAGTTTGTGGTGCCCTCTTTTCTCATTCCTTTAGTCATTTTCATATAGCTTATCACTCCTTTAAATATGGTAAAAGGCATTTTGGGACTGTCACCCCAAAATCTGATGCATTTTCGCTGTCAAGCAATCCAGACTTGCAGTGTCAAAATTGGGATGTGCGAGCTCTAAAAAGAGCTACATTTCCTCTTTTTTATATTGTGGATTTTCAGATTAAGAACTCTGCAGTTTTTAATTTTTTTTTTCCCCGTAAAAGTCAGGGTAGGCTTGTGAAAAGTTGTTAAACAACATGCTAAATGTGAAAGTGTCCACCCTCACTCTAAACTTTTCCCTGTCCAAGTATGAAATGAAGATTCTTCATTGGTTTTATATAGTAACTTTTACGTTTTGATAGTCCATGGAGGGAGGGGAGTTTGAAGTTGTTGTAAAATGTTGCAGATTGTAGCCCATGTCCTGCCTGAATTACCATGATTGTTTATGAAAAGTACCTTTAATAAAGCTGGATACGGTTTGGCTTGGACTTGTTCTTAATATTTTTTTCTGCTTTCTATGGCTTCTCCCACCTTTGACATGGCAACATGTCTGAAGGAGAAAGTGATATGTCAATCAATCTATTAGGGCTGTCAATTAATTGTAGTTAATTCATGTGATTAACTCAAACTTAATCATGATTTAAATAATTGTGAATAATCACACTTAAACAGTAGAATACCAATTTGAAATGTAATAAATTTGTGGATGTTTTTCACAAGTCTATTCAGTCATAGTTTTTATTCTGCCAGTCTCTGACAGACAAGTTTGTTTACATTGATGGGAGATACTCAATCCAAAATTTCAGAATCTGAAGTGCCTTCCAAAATCTGAGAGGGACGAGGTGTGGAGCATGCTTTTAGCAGTCTTAAAAGAGCAACACTCTGATGTGGAAACTATAGAATCTAAGCCACCAAAAAAGAAAATCAAGTTGCTGGTGGCATCTGACTCAGATGATGATGAACATGCATCAGTCTGTTGCTTTGGATCATTATCAAGCAGAACCCATTATCAGCATGGAAGCATGTCCTCTGTCACTGTGGTTGATGCATGAAGGAAGATATGAATCTTTAGCACATCTGGTGCACAAATGCCAGTTAACAGTGCCATGTGAATGCCTGTCCTCACTTTCTGGTTATGTTGTAAACAAACATGCAGGTAGCATTATCTCCTGCAAATTGTAACTAGGCTTGTTTGAGTGAGTGGCTGACCAAGTAGGACTAAGTGTACTTGTAGGCTCTAAAGTTTTACATGTTTTTATTTTTGAATGCAGTTATTTTGTACATAATTCTATATTTGAAAGTGCAACTTTTATGATAAAGGAGATTGCACTACAGTATTTAGGAGAAACTGAAAAAAATGTGTTCTGTGGTGCAAATATTTGTAGTAGATATCAAAAATATTTGAACAAATGGTATTCTAATGTTTAATAGCATGATTAATGTTTGTAATTGTGCAATTAACTCATTAACACATACACTAATAGGATAGGGTGTTCACAGTAAAAGCTGTATTTAGTCACCTTGCCCTTACAGTACAAGTATGTACACCTGCTAGCTCCACTGCAGAGTTGTTTAGATTACAGCTGCCCACAGATTACGTTCTGGGATGGTAAGTGGAGTGGGTGGTTCCACTACAGAGCTTTTTGTCACATGGCTTCAGGCTACATTTTTGGGCTGCTAAGAAAACATAGTAAACTAACAGTTCCCCTCAATATCCTGGCCTAACATACAATGAGTGCTTCAATTAGAATAGGGGGAACTAATATTTTAACTTCCTAAATTTTTACAGTGAAAACACTACTAGCATGTTGGCAAGGCTTTTGCAGAGCCTGTTACAAGTTAGGACCTGAATATGTGGAGAGAGCAGATTTGTTGAGTAAGAAAGTGTCACTTCTATTTAATCATCTCTCACATAGAGCCAAACTTAAACGATACATGCAACTTTAAATTAAGGCTGTGGATTAATCGTAACTTTGAGTTAGTCACAATTTAAAGTTTTAATTGCACTGTTAGAATACCAATTAAAATGTATTAAATATTTTGGATGCTCTGCATTTTCAAATATTGGTTTATTACAAGACAAAATACAAAGTGTACACTGCTCACTTTATTACAACTGTTTGCACTGTAAAAATAAGAATATTTGTACTAAGTACTTGAGGTGAATTGAAAATCTGTTGTGAAAGTGCAATTTACAAATGTAGATTTTTTTTTTTTACATAATTTGCAAGCAAAAATAAAATGCTAAACTCTAGAGCCTACAGGTCCACTCAGTGCTGCTTCTTGTTCAGATAATTGCTAAACAAGTTTGTTCAAGTTTGAGGGATAACGCTGCCCATTTCTTATTTACAATGTCACCAGAAGGTGAGAGCGGCCGTTAACATGGCACTTTTGTAGCCAGCGTTGCCAGGTATTTACATGCCAGATTTGCTAAACATTCATTTAGCACAGGGCTTCTCCAAGCATCTTGGGATCCCTTAGGGGGCACGAGGTTAGTGCATGGGAGGCTTGCAAGCTGTCAGCCTCCACCCCAAATACCTCTTTACATCCAGCATGTGTGAAAGGGGTCAAAAGAACAAAAGTTTGAGAACTATTGCTTCTTCAAGTGCTTGCACATATCAATTCCATGATTGTCAGAGAAACTTTTACCCTAGCAACACTCAGTGGGTTGCCTGAGGTGCCACCTGGAGTGGAGTCTTCATGGCACCGGATATATGACCCAGGCCCTCGTCAGTTCCTTCTGACCACCCATGACGGTTGTTGGAACTGTGGAGCATGGCATAGCTCATCTCCGCTCTCCCTAGCTTTTCTCTGTAGTATTTTGTAAATAGTTGGTTAATAGTTGTGATAGATCACTTTGTGGTCAATCAACACTTCCATTTCACCATCCTTCCCTTCACCCTGTCCACAGCTCCCATGGTGTTCACCAAGTGTATGGCTGTTATGGCTGCCTTCCTTTGTTGACAACTGATTCAAGTGTTCCTGTACCTCGACAATTGGCTTATTTGGGGTTGCTCCAGGGATCAAGTGCAATCCCCTATTCAGCTCACCGTGAACATGTTCAGACAGCTGAGCCTTCTGCTCAATGTTGCAAAGTCCATTCTGGAACCAACCCACAGGATAGAGTTTATCGGAGCAGTCTTAGCCTCCAGCCTTGCCCCATGCATGCTTCCAATCCCTGGTGAATGTTGTCCACAGCCTGCAAAGCTTCCCAACTTCAACCATGAAGATGTGCTTATGCCTCCTGGGACACATGGCTTCTTGCACATATATGACCAGGCATGCTAGACTACGGCTCCATCCACTGCAAGTCTGGCTCTCAACAGTACACTGCCCAGCTCAAGACAGCTTGAACACTGTGGTTACTGTCCCATCGGGGATCTTAACCTCTCTATGCTGGTGGCTGGACCTCATCAGTGTGTGAAGGGGTACCATTTCACACCCTGCAGCCCTCCTTGTCCCTAGTCACAGGCACATCATCTCTGGGATGGGGCGCCCATCTCGGGGACCTCCATACACAAGGCCTATAGCTGGCAGTAGAACTATCCTTTCACATCAATACCGGAGCTGAGGGCAGTGTGTTTGGCATGTCAAGCGTTCTGAAGGAGTCTTCAGGGCTGCTGTGTTGCAGGTCTCACACACAACACTACAGCCATGTTTTACATCAACAAGCAAGGGGAATCCCGGTCTTCCCATCTCTGTCACGAAGCCATTTGTCTGTGGGAATTCTGCATAGCCCACTTGATCCATCTGGTGTCGTCGTTTCTCTCGGGAGTCCAGAACACCTTAGCAGACTGTCTCAGCAGATCTTTCCAGGCTCACGAGTGGTCGATTCACCTGGATGTCATCCTCTCTGTCTTCCTGAAGTGGGGGTTTTGCCAGATAGACCCATTCGCCTCACGCGAGAATTGGAAGTGCCAGGTCTTCTGCTCTCTCCAAGGACGCTACCTGGGTTCCCTGTCAGATGCCTTCATAATCTCATGGAAAGACCAGCTGTGCTACGCCTTGCCTCCATTCCCGCTAGTCCATAGAGTCCTCAAGTTGTGCTGGGACAAAGCACGTCTGATTGTGGTCGCCCTGGCGTGGCCCAGACAGCACTGGTATACCACTCTTCTAGAGCTGTCAGTGGACACACTGATTCCGCTCCCGCTGAGGCTGAACCTGATCTCTCAGGATCACGGATGACTCTGTCACCCCAACCTGCAATCTCTCCACATCATAGCTTGGATGCTGCAAGGCTAACTCTATCTGAGCTACGTTACTCCTGCTTGGTACAGCAGGTCCTTTTAGGTAGCAGAAAACCCTCTACCCAGTCCATGTATTTGGCCAAGTGGAAACGGTTTCCTGCTGGTGTGCTTGGAGCGACACTCTCCCCCGTCAGGTGTCAGTATCTGTCATCTTGGACTACCTTCTGTCCTTGAAACAACAAGTCTTGGACTTATCCATCAAAGTGCACCTGGCAGCCATTTCGGCTTTTCACCTGGGCGAAAATGGGCGTTCGGTCTTCTCCAACTCCATGGTCAACAGATTCTTCAAGGGGTTGGATCGCCTTTACCCACAGGTCCAACAACCGGTCCCTATGTGGGATCTTAACCTGGTTCCCTCCAGACTCATGGGTGCCCCGTTCGAGCTGATGGCCACCTGCTCTCGCCTGGAAAACAGCCTTCTTTGTAGTTATCACCTCAGCAAGGCAGCGTTCCTCAAGGACAAGGTACAACTGCGACTCCACTCTGCCTTCCTTCCTAAGGTGTTGGCTGCCTTCCATGTCAGTCAGCACATTTTACTCCCCATCTACCCCCCAAAGCCGCACGCTTCTCAATGGGAGCAACAGCTGCACTCCCTAGACATTCGTAGGGCCCTCACTTTCTATACTGAGCAGACAAAATCTTTCAGGAAAACAACTCAGCTGTTTGTCCCTGTGGCAGACTGTATGAAGGGCCTCCCAGTCTCCTCTCAGCGCATTTCATCCTGGATCACATCATGCATTCGTGCTTGCTATGACTTGACTGGTATCCCAACTACGCACCTTACCGCCCACTCCACATGGACTTAAGCTTCATCGTCTGCTTTCCTGGCACACATGCCAATACAGGAGATGTGTAGAGCAGCAACTTGGTCATCAATCCATACCTTTGCCACCCACTATGCGATAGTTCAGCAGTCTAGGAGTGATGTGGCATTTGGACGGCTAAATACAGGTCCTGTTAAGCACACAAAGTATCAGTGATGAGAAGGGTTGGCGTATGCAGCAGCTGGTAGATCTGGAAGGGGGTATGCAGTAAGAAAAGTTTGGGAACCTCTGCTTTAGACAAGCAGGAAAGTGATTTCTCTAAGACCTTTTAATTGTTGGCTAATATCAAAGTTTAATTTTGCTAACTTAAATATTAATACATTGCAGAATCAACTGTGGTGGCAGACTCTCTGAGTATGTTTACACAGTGCCAAAAAGCCCACGGCAGAGTCTCGGAACCCCTACCCCTCTCCCTGGACTTCAGCCACAGCCTGAACGTTTACATGGGCTATTTGTAGCACAATAATGTGAACCCAAGTTTGTAGGCCGGGGCTGTGAAACTTCCTTCTGTGGAGTTTTGAGATTTTTTGCTATGTAGACATACCCTATTGGCTCCCAGTTGCACTGCAAGACAATACTGCTTTATCAAGGTCAACTGCATAACTAGATCTCCTTAGCATGACTGAATTTGGAAGGGAACAGATACTCAAATGGATTTCAGCTGTAAAGCTCTTATTTTTGTGTTCCTCTTCATTGCAGGTTAGACTTTGCTTGTTGTTTATTCCTTCTACTTTGTCACTGCCTACATTGGAAGGAAATTAGGAGTCTTCTCTGCTCTCTCGTCCTTCTTACTGGGTGCTAGTGAGTAGTTATAACTTCTTAAATGATCCACATCCTCACTATGTGAGGGACAGACTCTTTCTCTTCCCCATGGTGTTGCAGGAATTGAGGTAGCTGGGAGATTTGAACATCTGCACTCTGGATACTAGGAGATTTTTAGTGGAGGGTCCTTGACATTGGAATTCCTTTTCCCCATTACAGTTGAGTCGTGGTGTGAAGCTCATATATTCACACAGGGGAATTGGACTGCATAAAGCAGGGGTGGGCAAACTATGGCCGACGGGCCACTTCAGGACCTCAGGCTCTCACCGAAGAGCAGGATCGGGGCTTGCCCCATTCTACCTGTCCGTAATTCCTCAGTCCCCACTCACAATTCCCTTGATGAGCACCATATTCTGGCACACAGAGCCACACTGCACAAGTGTGATTTCACCGCACTGTTTCCGGGGTCAGAATCCCCCCCACGCAGCAGCATGCCCAGTCCCCTACCAGTCTCCTACGGCTCCGCCCTCTAGAGCCTCGAAACTGTCCCACCTCAGGTGCTTCTGCCTATGGCGGTGCCTGGTACAGCTGCTTTGGTGTAATTGCTGCAGGGCCCCTAGGAATCCCCAGTACTACCACTATAGAGCCACACACACCATGAGTCTCCCACTTCCCCCACCTCAGTAACCTCTCTTATAGAGCACCCCCATGCTACACCCCATAGAATCCCCCTTCCCCACCGGGCATTCATAGCTTGTCATACAGTTTCCGTACCCAGATGCGGCCCTCGGGTCAAAAAGTTTACCCATCCCTGGCATAAAGGATGTTAACCTCTTTGGGAATGGAAATCTGTTTAGTAAGATATTCATATGGTTTTTATTAAAATATGTGTGCTTAGATATTGTCCAGTTAATCAGTTTTGTAAATTGTGTAATAAAAGTTCAGAAGTTCCCACAATGATCCGTGGAGTCTTGGTGATTGAAATAAGTACCCTACCTTTTTTCCAACTGCTAAAATTTACTACAAGCTAAAAATTCGTTAAATTATTTTCTATAATTCCACGTAAACAATTGTGATTGCCACATGATTGCAAATGGGAAGGAATGGGAAGATAGTCCACACAATCATAAATGACAGGAGTTGATGCTTGAGCCAGTCTCTCTATTAGTTCTCCATGCTATGGAAAAGTTTAAGAACCCCTGAAATAAAAGAATAATTACCAAACAAAAATGTAACATGAAAGTTGAGGTTCTCTTTCAAGAAAGCATAACTCTCTCTTCAGGCAAATTAATGGGTTTGATGCACCTAGAGGATAATAGATTTATAAGGAATAGCTAGCCATGAATTTCTAAAGAACATTAGCTTGGTTTGCCAAGATATGTTCTTCATTGACAGTGTTACTTTTATAGTGGATGAGAGGAAGCAGTAGATGAGATCTATCTTGATTTGTAATATGGCTTTTAACACAGTCCCACATGACATTCTCATAAGCAAACTAGGGAAATGTGATCTGAGTTAAATTACTATAAGGTAGGTGTACTACTGGTTGAAATATCATACTCAGAGTAGTTAATGCTTTGCTGTTCAACAGGGAAAGCATATCTAATGGGGCTCTACAGGGGGTGAGTCCTGGGTCTGGTATTAATATTTTAGTTAATGACTTGGATAATGGAGTGGAGAGTGTGCTCATAAAGTTTGCAGATGACACTAAGGTAGGAGGGGTTGCAAGCATTTTGGAGGACAGGATCGGAATTCAAAATGACCTTGACAAATTGGAGAATTGGTCTTAAATTAACAAGACGAAATTCAGTAAAGACTAGTGCAAAGTATTAGAAAGAAAAAATCAAATGCACAACTACAAAATTGGGAATAACTGACTAGAAGGTAATACTGCTGGAAAAGATCTGGGGGTTCTAGTGGATCACAAACTGAATGAGTCCTCAATGTGATGCAGCCATGAAAAAGGCTAATATTCTGGAGTGTATTAACAAAAGTGTCATATAAGACATGAGATAATTGTCCCATTCTACTCTGCACTCGGGAGGCCTCAGCTGCAGTACTATGTCCAGTTCTGGGTGCCCCACTTTAGGAAAGAGCTGGACAAATTTGAGAGAGTCCAGAAGAGAGCAGCAAAAATTATAGAAGATTTAGGAAACTTGACCTATGAGGAAAGGTTAAAAAACTGGGCATGTTTAATCTTAATACAATTTAGGGGTGGAGGCACCTGATAAATTTTCAAATATGTTAATGACTGTTATAAAGAGGACTGGTCAATTGTTCTCCATGTTCCTAGAAGGTAGGGTAAGACGTAATGATCTTAATCTGAAGCAAGGGAGATTTAGGTTGCATATTAAGAAAAACATTCCAAAGCTCTAGAACAGGCTTCCAAAGAAGGTTGTGGAATTACCATCACTGGAGGTTTTAAAAACATCTGTCAGGGATGGACTAGGTTTACTTGATCCTACCACAACACAGGGGTTGGACTTGATGACTTATCGAAGTTCCTTTCAGTCTACATTTCTATGATTCTCTAAGGTAACTGCTGTCAATTGTGTGGTTCAAGGAAAAAAAGGGATAGAAGACTCCTTGCAAAAACTTTAGGCTTGTGTTATATCTTCAAGCTTTCTTGTTAATTTTTGTTAATGATATTTAGAATGGCTTCTAGCTGTGGAGTTGATGTTTGCTTGAGAGTGTCTGCTTCTGAAATCTTAAACAAATAGCATTACAGCTGTGTGGTAGATCTAACTAGATACAGTCAGATCCCGGAATACCAGGCCCCGTGATTATCGCAATCGATTTTTTTTGGATCCTGATCGTCGTGGTATTGCGGGGTCCCACTGTATATATAACTGTGATCCAAATGTCAGTGACTTTTTTCATATGGCAAGAGGTGAAAAAAGCAATGTTCAAATAATGAAGTCCAGATTAGAGAGCCCGTGGGTAGCTTTGGGTGTGGCTTGATGTAAGTTTGAGAGGCTACTGGCAAAGCAGACATGACTTTACAGTGTGGTCCATAAAATTTTGACTGGTATTTACTACTGGGGGAATTCTGCATACTGAGCACACAGAATTCATTCTGCATATGAAGTGCTGCAGTTGTGCCTTGCGGCCACCAGAGGCCACTGTGGCACCAGAACAGCCAATTGTCCCTTGTAATGGCTAGCAATCATCTGTCTTCATCCCAAAGTGGGGCTGCTGAGGGGGTCACAGGCTTGATGCAGAAAGGCTAGTGGGGGGACAGACCTGGGGCACAGGCTCAGGAGCTAGTGGGATGACAGTATTGAGCCAGGGGCTGAATGGGAGGGGGATTCCAGGGTCAGATAGGGGTGGAAGGTGCAGAGACACACAGGGGCAAATGTGCCTGACTGAATGCAGAAGGCTCCCAAACACTCCCCTCACCCCCCGAAATTATTTCATACTTCTACCCACACCCAACAACCCTCCAGATTCACTCCCAGGCTCCTTCCGTCTCCCTCAGTTTCTCCATTACCCCTAACTCCCCCAAGCCTTTGCACTGCTTCTTAGGGGTGCGAGAAATACATTTCTGTATCATAGTTTAAATGAATTGTATTAATATGTCTAGTAAGGAATCTGTTTGTCAAAAAAACATTTCCTGGATCTTTTTTATGGTCTGTTTTGTTACAGACAGACTTGCTGACAGGTATTTTGAAATAAATTACCAAAATAATTGAAATTGGCATGATTCTAGTGTGTTATTTTGATAAATAAGATATGCAGAATTTTAAAATATTGAGCACAGCATTTTTAATAGTTTGGCACAGAATTTCCCCAGGAGTAGTCTATAGCAGTCACATTGTACATTGTCTGTGATCTTCCAAGGTTGTAAGAGATGACAGTCTCTGCCATGCAGTGTTAAATGGTTCAATGCAGACCACTGTTTTCAGAGTAGATTGTAGCCTAGAAATTCTTTTGTGAGGTTGCCAATCAGGTATGTTTGGAACAAGCCCTTGTTTAACAAATACCTAAAATGCTGTGTAATATACCCAGGGCCCATTGCAGGAGTAGTCAATGGGCAAACCATGGGCCAAATCCAGACTGCCAGAGGCTTTTGACCAGACCATGAAACTCTGGACAGCTGTGTGCAGTTAGTGTAGGTGGGAGGTGGGGCAGCTAATGCAGGTAGAAGAGTGACTGGCTGTGTGCTGGCCGGTTTGCCGGAGCTGGTGTTACCCCCCACCCACCTCCTGCTATAAGTCAACCTCGGTCACCAGCTCCCCCAGGCCTGCCAGCACATAGTCAGTCACTTCTCTATCTGCACTAGACCTCCTCCACCCCAGCACCCGCTCCCATCCGCTTCTCCCACCCCCGCACTTGGCTTGCCCCACCCCTACTCACCCCCCGCAGGCTGCACAGTCAGCCCATGCGGGCCGCATGTGGCCCCCGGGCCGCATGTTGTGCAGGCCTGTTCTAAATGATGATTTTGTCACCTACTGTTACAGCATCTTCCATTATTCAATTGATCTTGATTAGTTTATCTTTGGGTTTCTAATTGAAATTTTCCCTGAAGCAACAGTTTTTAGATCTAAATTCTTCTAGTCATTTTCATTGTGCTGTACCCCGTCTTGTACAAGACAGGGTATAGCACAATGGTCACAGATGAGACAAGACAGCAGTTTCCTCTAGGCAAGAGTTACTAGTCTAGCTCCACTAATACGGACAGTAAGAGAGAGACATAGGGCTGGTCCTCACTAGGGTCGGGGATCGACTGTAGCGTCTCTACAGCCGACTTACCTCCCGTCCTCACGGCGGCGGGCAGCGGCACACTCCCCTGTCGACTCTGGCTTACTCCTCGCAGAGAGCTGGAGTTCCGGAGTTGACCGCAGCGTCGCTGGCAATCAATTTATCGTGTCCTGACAAGACATGATAAATCGATCGCCAAAAGACCGATTTCTGCCGCGCCAAGTGAGGACAAGGCTATAGAAGAGGCCATTATTCTAACAACAGGACATCCCTTGGTGCTTAATGCTAGTGCAGATGGATGTGATCTAAGCATAAGGATGCTAAGCCCCTGGCTTGTAAACCCAGCCCTAGCACCAGCTGCCTTTGTGTCTTTCAGCAATTAATTTAACCTCTATCTAGGGTGACCAGATGTCCCGATTTTATAGGGACAGTCCTGATATTTGGGGCTTTTTCTTGTACAGGCTCCTATTACCCCCCATCCTCTGTCCCGATTTTTCACACTTGCTGCCTGGTCACCCTACCTCTACCTCAATTTCTTCCTCTCTAAAGTGGAGATAATACCAAAGATTTTTAAATTGTACTGTCTGTTCAGTGGCCTATGTGAAATGATTTTGTTGGGTCTCAGCCTGGTTCTTAATGCGCAAGTGTCCCTGTCACTAATGTTTAGTCTCTTCACAGAGGCCCAGAATTGGACACCATTCACTCCTAAAAGTTTGGGCATTTCTGCAAGTCAGGTTTGAAGCATACTGCCAGAGAAGCACTGTGTTTGGCAAGCTCAGGACAATCCCACGGGATTTAGGGTTGTATTATGCAGTGCTGCTGCTCTTGTTAGCAGCACTTTTGATTGAGACGATTCCCCACTTCACCATGTGGTGGCGCCACCAGCAAACATAAAATCAGTACTATACTTGGAACCATGTGTCAAAAGCTGGAACTCTGACAATCTGTAACATAGTCTGTCAACAAGCCGGCGTTTCTAAACAATTTCAATAACAAAAACGAATGTGTGTGTTCTTTTAGGATGGAGAAAGGGAATTCTCTGGAATGCTCTAATATTCCCCATTGTATTGATATTCTTCCGGCCTGAAAAGAGCAGAATCATGCAACTGGTCACTTAAGTAACATGAGGCTCCCTTAAGAGCCTGGTGGTCTCTCTATCTAAGGCCAGGTCTTCTCTAGTTGGGAGGGTCGGCCTAAGATAACGCAACTTCAGCTATGTGAATAGCGTAGCTGAAGTCGACACATCTTAGGTCGAGTTACCTGCCGTCCTCACAGTGGCAGCGGTCAACAGCAGGCTCCCCTGTTGACTCTGCCTTGCGCCTTTTGGCGAGCTAGAGTTCCAGAGTCGACTTTGGGGATTGATTTATTGCATCTTGGCAAGACGTGATAAATCGATCCCCAATAGATCAATCTCTACCCACTGATCCAGCCGGTAGTGTAGACCTGGCCTAAGGTACATATATGGCTCCCATTGCCACAAGATCTGAGCACCTCATAATCTTAATTTATCCTCACAACACACATGTGAAGTAGGGAAGTGCAAGACCTTCATTCAGGCTTGTAAATTCACACAAGTCTGTGGTGGAGTAAGTAATTGAATCCCTGTCTCCCAAGGCCTAGGCTAGAACCCGAAGCAGTGCATCAACCTTCTTGAAGAGTTATTACAGCTGCTATCAGAGCTATCCTAGAGATCTGGGTCCAACCTGAGAACCTGAATGGCTAGCTAACTACAAGAGCAGTTTCTCTTCTCTCGCTGTTCACACCTCCAATTCAGCTGCTAGAGGAACACCTCACCCTCCCTGATTAGAGATAACAGCTGGTTCAGCCTCATTGGACCCATCCTCTTATCTTTAACCTGGCTCTTGCCTACCTAGTTATACCTGCCCCTGGATTCTTCCACTGCATGCATCCGACGAAGTGGGTATTAGCCCACGAAAGCTTATGCTCTAATACTTTAGTTAGTCTTTAAGGTGCCACAGGACTCTTTGTCACTTGTCATCCTTATCAGTCCTCAATTAGCAGGGGATTCCTTATTTCAGACCCAAATTTAAAATTGGTATCCACAAGCCTAATATTATCCCGCTTTTATTAGTGGTCAAATTATTTTGTCAGTATTGCTAAACGGTTATTAATGCTAAATCGGTAATTATGGCAAAATTGAGGTTATAATATAAATCACATTATCTAAACCTCACTTCACTGCAACTTCCTCCACACAATAATAGGTCCCACTTTTCTACCCAACCAGCCCATCCCAAATATTTTGTGTGTATTTGCTTTCTCTCCAGTTTCTTTCACAATTTAAATGTACTGCAGGATCAGTTAAGATTTGTCCCAGTTCATAAACCACATTAAATTCTGATTGAATCAAGTTTTCTGATACTTGGAAGTCTTAGATTTTTATTAGTAAATGTTGATTTTGCCATACACACATAAACTGACAAAAAATATTTCTATCAATATTTATAGATAGGCAAAGTAAAAAAAATGCTGCTTGAGAACTTATGAGATCTTTAAGGATCTTTACTTTGTATATTTTGACATGTAATGCTGAAAATTTGTGTTTTAACAATTATACATCTTTAATTTTTTTAATCTCAGTGCCTACCATCATTATATAACTATCTGACCCCTGCCCCGAATTTCTTACAGCTGTGAAAATTGAAATGAATAGAAGTATTTAAAAAGCTTAAAAATAACTATTTATATTATTAATTGAAAATTTTATAAAAAAGGCTTGGCAGAATTCTATCTAAAACTTAACGTCTGTCCGAAAATATTCTTACTTTTGTATGTGTGAGCACCAGTCTGCTTTGGACTTCCTGAAAACTAGCTTCTTCCCCAAGCAAAGTAAAAGTATAGTAGAAAATGCAGATCTGCCCCAAGGCACTTATAATTAAAGTTAAACTATGTGCCAATCCAGCATGGCCTAGTTCAAAGCAGACTATTTCCTGAAAGCTGTTTTTGGATTTCAGCTCCTAGAAGGTCTTCAAAACTTCAGTGAATTTATAAACTTAAAATTAAATGAAAAATAAATAGAGACAGGATGGGTGAGGTAATATCTTTTATTGGACCAACTTTTGTTGGTGAGAGAGACAAGCTTTTGAACCACACCGAGCTCTTCAAGTCCAGGCTAAAGGTACTCCAGCATCTCAGCTAAATGCAAGGTGGAACAGATTGTTGAGCATAAGTAGTTAGCACATATTGTAATGGACTTTTCAAAATAGAGTGGCCCATTAACACCTTGCAGGCATAGCACAAAAAGACAGGGTTAGTTGGTTACAGATTGTTGTAATAAGCCGTAAATCCAGTGTCCCTGTTCTGTCTATGATTCATTTGAAGTTGTTAGTGACAAGGGGAGCAGCAGAATTCGCAGGGGCCACAACATGAATGCTTCTGTTATGACGCACTGAAATAAATCTGGGATTACTTACATAATGCCCTGCTAACAACAGGGGTTGCCTGGACCCAGATCTTGAACGTAAAAAGCCACAATGTCATCGAGTTCCTTATCACACAATGTTTATGCTCAACACCAGGTTTGTGCGCACACTACCTGTGTGCACGGGAGCAGGTAACAGTGGGATAATTTATTCCCTAGGGCATTGGATTCCAGCCCGGATATGGAGCAATTGCAATATGAGTACTGAACAGGTAGCTCACTTCATTACACAACCGGATACACATGCAGGCAGAACAGACACTTCTTTGCCCTGAGCTTCTGTGCAGTCATGCCCACTGGGTCTAGGCACATCCCCCATCAGCAATCCTCACACCCACAGTTTTGCTTATGTAGGTTGTAATAACAGCCTCTCCTCACAAACAGGATACTTTACAATGGTATCCCCACAAAAACACTCTGGTTCTTTATCCCTGTTGCAGCTCTTCTCGAGCTGAGGTACAATCCCCATCTCTCACAAAGGCAGATCTCAAGCTGCTGAGGTGGGTGACCATGCGGACTGCAAGACTGAGACCATCTTGGTTCACTTCTCCAAGTTTCCACAGCTCCATTCCACCAATGTGTCAAACTGGAGATTTACCCTTCCTGGGGTTCACTTCCCATTATTAAGTGAATTTCTCAAGTCCTAGTACAGTGCCAGCCTTATATAGGTGGCAATGCCCAAGCATGCCCACCTTTGCCTCTGTTGAGACTGCCATTGGTCAGTCGGCGTTGTCTACACCACACAGCTTTTAGCGACACGGCCCTGCTGCAACAGCCATGACGCTAAAAGGTACTCAGTGTAGCTGCTGTTTGTCGGCAGTTAGGGTGGAGGGGTCTTGGGAGGGGGTGTTCAGGGTACAAGAAGCAGGGGGGCTTAGATAGGGGTTGGAGTCCCAGGGGGTGGTTAGGGCAGGGACTTTCTGGAGGGCTCGCTCAGGGAACAAGGAGCAGTGGGGAGGGTTGGATGGGTCAGGGATTCTGAAGAGGGCAGTCAAGAGGTGGTAAGTGGGAGGGGGTCAGATGGAGGTGGGGCCAGGCTGTTTGGGGAAGCACAGCCAGCTACTAATGTACTATTGCTGTCAATAGCCAGTGGATCTTATGGCCTTTTAAAGGATTCTTATTGTACACTGGAATTCTTGCTGTTTGAGTGGATAGGATTTTTGAGTTAAATATTATCTGGTGTAACTTTATTATCTGTTTCCAACACACTGACTTCATTTCCACTGTATCTTATTCTGGGCTGCTGCTGTGAAATGTTTATCTTGCATGTTAGTTAGTGGCATGCAAGGATGAAGTGGGGGGGGGGGGGAAATAATTCTGTGCAGACTTTGAAAGAGACAAATCAACACCACAGCTTTGGCCAGGGCCCTCAAAAGCTAATTTGTGAGCAAGTGTCTCACTGAGTTCCTATTGGAAAGTAGGCAAAAAGAAACTCTTATTTACCTGCCTTCCAAGCCCTGCTATTTCTGCTCTCACTGAAGTCAATGGCACAACCCACATTGACTTCCATGGACGCAGGCTTTATACTATTATGCTGCAATATGAAGTAGATGCAATAAAGATTTTTATCTAATCCACCAGGGGCCAAAATGCATGAAGTTCATATTTTGCAAACTGACATAACAAATGGCCAGACGTACATTGCCATAATAGCACAGGACTGGGAATCAAGAGACATGGATTTTAGTCTGGAGTCTTCCACTGACTGGCTGTGAGCTTTTTGACCTCCGGTAAGTAGTTTTACTTCTGTACCTCAGTTTCCCCATCTTCTAAATGGACATAATGATATCGACCTTTATGAAGCATTTTGAAACTCTTAGATGAAAAGTGTTACCTAAGTGAAATGCATTATTTTCATTAAAAAAAACACATGCACCCTTGATATTTCCCTGCTCTTGTATCTTTTTACAGATGTGTTTGTTGTATAAATTTTTGAATATGAGCCCCTCAGGGCACATTTTCATTTTTATACAATGAAAACTATATAGCAGATTATAAATTGGCTGTTGGCTAAATTCACCAGCATTAAAACCTTGCAATTGATTAACTTCGTCCTTAAATTGTAGCGAAAGACAGGGGGAGCACAGGCTCAGATGCAAAGTTAGCTGCAAAGGGGGAAAAATGGGCAATGTCCTTTTCAACTTCATTATGATGGAACAGGAGGCCTAAAAAGTTTTGTTAGAAAACAAGCAGGATTATTTTTTTTAAAACGTTAGAAATTCAGATCTAATCTGCCTTGGAAGAGTCTATGGTGCCTGGAGAACTAGTGAAATGCCAAGAGCTATGAGCGGAAGTTGAGTGGGGAAGGGATTTTCAGTCACACAGTGTAAAACCACTTGGGTTTGTTAATACCTATTTCATTTTGATGTCTAGTGAATATAACTAAGTTAGGACATTTTTTGTAAAAGCTTCGTTGCCCGTCCCACCTGTAGTCAAGGTGCAAGACCCAGGATAAACATCAAACTGACAGACCCAGGAAAGGTTAGACTGGATGTTCCTGAGATTCTAGGAACATCCAAAAGAACTAGGGGGAAAAAAATCCTTTTGCGAGGAGGGAGCTGCTGGGAAACACAAAAATCTTCCAACCCCCTCTCAGGTCTTTATCTAACATAAAGAAGAGGGAGGAAAAAAGGGCACACATCCAATTAAAAAAACCAACACTTGCCAAGTCCCTTTGTAGACTTCTTCATACTTTGGTCCATTCCCTCTGGAGGAAGAAATTGTGAAATATGCAGAGAAGCAACACAGTACAAGCTTTATATTGTTGCACCACTTTATCTTGTGGTGACACATGCTTTTTTGAGCTGCAGCATAGCCAAATATACAAGAGTGCCACAAACGCAGGTGGTTTTGTTGTTGTTTTGAAGCTTGCGAGGCATTACTTTTCCTTTGGTCAAGTAAATGCATTTCCCAGCATATTTAAAACTGTTATGTCTTTTACTCTTTGTACAACAAAACATGAAAAAGCCACAGGGTGACCAGACAACAAGTGTAAAAAATCAGGGCGGAGGTTGGGGGTAATAGGAGCCTATATAAGAAAAAGCCCCAAAAATCAGGACTGTCCTTATAAAATCGGGACATCTGGCCACCCAGTCCCAGATAACTGCATTTGCTAACTATACATGAGTCTAGTCTAGTAGCTGCATATATACAGAGGCTCTGAACAGTTCCAGGTGGCTTCTAAGATATAGAATACAGTTAGTTCCACTAGAGGGCCCATAAAGTATGTAAAAGGACTCAATTCCCACATACTATAATACCGCTCTGTGATTTGGGGGGATCCATGTGGGGGTGCTGCTCATCCCAAATAATTTCACAAACAGGATCATTTCTGGGATTTGAGAAGTAGGATCACAGAAAGAGTGACTAATGGGAGTCAGCTGTGAGTAGAATCAAAGCTCTGTTGATCAGGGAATATGTTTGCTCTGAAATCTCATTAGCTGCCAAATTATTAAGTTATTAATTAATTCACTCAATTTATTGTTGTGCAATGGCTTTTCATACTGGCTAAGTCCCTGCTGTGTAGCAGCACCAACAACCAAGAAGCAATGAAGTGCCACTTACGTGAAAATGACACCTCTTTGAGAAAGAGGAGAGTCAGAGAGAAAGCAGAATAGCTGCTAAGGGCATGGATTTCCAATGAGTCTGGCTAGTTTATTTGGTTTGTGGCTTAGGGTTAGAGCCAAGAATCTGGGAGTCAGGACCTTTAGGTTTTCTTCTCAGCTATGAAACTGATTCACTATGACTTTGAACAATTGACAGCTTCTCTGTGTCTGTTGAAACATAACAAAAAGTAGCTCCACTTGACCTGGGCTAGGGTTTAAATTAAAATGAATGAGAAAGATGAGGGATTAATCAGCGGCGATCTTCCACAAGCTGGCCAGTGAGTGGCTAGAGACTCAGGAGCCGGAGACACCATCCTGCATTCCCCCACCCTGCCCCAAGCCTGTGTTCTCTTCCCCAATCGCTGCAGGCCTTCTCACATTTCCCACCTGTTGAGGTGGGTGGCATTTCCCAAAGTGTAAAATTGTTTAATTTGGAATGAATGGATGCAATGCACACCAGTGCCCTCTATACAGTGGGATGAGAACTGCCCGACTGTGTGTTGTAGGCACAGTACTGTTAATAGCTCATTTGAGATTTTCAGCTAACTCAAATTGTTCTTCTGCTGGAGTGTGCTTTTGTTTTACCTTGCCAGGTTCCCCCATATCCTTGGCAAACCTACCTTATGACCCAGGTGCCTGGATTTGTACTGTTTACTCTGCATTCTCCCCAGCTGGGGACAATGAAAACACATCTGTCAGTTTCACTCTTTGTTTACAGTTTCTAGTCATTTTCCCTTTCACATTGTCACTGGCTGGACATAGTGCTGTATGATGAACAGCTCTGAGTGCCAATGATTCAACAAAATTTGCCGACTTCATTAGATAAACTATATACTGTGAATAAGTCGCTGGCTATTTCCACTGGAATTGGCTTTAGGTTTTGTAAGGGCTTCTCTTCTATAAAATGTTGAAGCCACATTTGTCCCACCATTGTCTCATCCACACAGGGAACTGAAAGCAGCTAGGATCTGAAAGGCTGAGCCAGTTTCTGGTTAGCTGATGTTACTAGCTTGAACTTTCTAATGAGCTGCTGAAGGAAATGAAACTGCATGGCTGTGCAGTAATCAGACAATAAGAAAACTCCACAGTGGCTTATCCTGGATCCAAAAGGCTAAACAAGAGAAAAATATGAACAAGCAGTGAAAACAACTCCTCTGAGGTCCTATGAGATATTTGAAGGTAACAGCAGCACCAAAATGGAATTAGTCAGAGCATTAGCAGGCTCACATAGTTGAAATACCAAAAAGCAAGTCAGCTTCAGCTCCTGATTCAGTTCGTGCTAGGAAGAGATGTCTGAGCTTTGAACAGAATAATTTTTCTTTTTGTTTGGATGTCAAGAGTTCTGCTGTGCACGGAAATTAGACTAGACTCACGGCTCGTTTCTTTGCATCCAGGAAACGGAAGGTAACTGATATCGGGGAAGACTGACAGAAAGATTGTATCCATGACAACCAGCAGATATGGCCTTGCTACCCAGATGTCTGGTGCCTGATTGGTTCCCATGTCCTACCAGGATGTTTTCCCAAACCCAATGGGTCCCTTTACTCAGGACACCTATTGTCTCCAACTTGGTGCTCTGGAGACACAGGTGGCAATTTCCCAACTGAAAAGAGGCTCTCCTAGACATTGGTTTCACCAATGCATGCAACCCACCTCAGGCTGCCAAAAATCCTCCTGCAGATTTCTGGGGCTCAGGTCTAAAACTCTGGTCCACAACTAGATCTCCTAGGCGCTATTGTGATACTTATAATAATAATTAATGTGGAAGCAGTGGACCGGATGGGGTCAGTGATCCCAGAATCACTTCACAGAACCAGGAACTTTCTTCAAAGCAAAATATAGTAAATGGTGCCATAAGAATCATAACTTGGTTTGAGTAGAGGAGACAGCTTAATTCTTGCAAGAACTGGCCACATAAGCAACATCAGGAGGGAATGTGAGGCTCATGTTGTGTTTGCAGAAGGTGCAGGTATTTGTCCTGTTAATAGGCTCTAACTACGCATTGAACACCCTCTTCCAGTGGAATTAGAGAACTGATCGTGTTCCCTATGGAACTCAGTGTACCATAATCTGCAGTGATGTATTTTCCGCATTCTGGCTGCTGCCTGGACCTGCCTCGGAAAGCAGTGGCATTTCAGGCAGCTGTAATCACACACGGCGGTGAGTACAACAACGGAAAGAAATCTGTCACAATCGGTCATTAAACACGCCAGCCAAAGTTGCTCATTTACAGAGCTCCTGTTTTATGTCTAAAAAGTGGCACTTGCACCACGCAAAGGAAAAATGTCTCTGGGATCAAAACAAGATGTTATCCTATTATGATGGTAAGAGGAGGGGAGATTGGGACTTCTCAGCTTAGAAAAGAGATGACTAAGGGGGGATATGATTGAGGTCTATAACATGATGACTGTCATGGAGAAAGTAAATAAGGAAGTGTTATTTACTCCTTCTCTTAACACAAGAACTAGGAATCACCAAGTGAGATTAATAGGCAGCAGGTTTAAAACAAACAAAAGGAAATAGTTCTTTGCACAACACACAGTCAGCCTGTGGAACTCTTTGCCAGAGGATGTTATGAAGGCCAAGACTATAACAGAGTTCGAAAAGGAACTAGATAAATTCATGGAGGATAGGTCCATCAGTGGCTATTAGCCAGCACAGGCAATGTGGTATCCCTAGCTTCTGTTTGCCAGAAGCTGAGAATGGGTGATGGGGGATGGATCACTTAATGATTACCCTGTCGATTCATTCCCTCTGAAGCACCTGGCATTGGTACTGTCGGAAGACAGGATACTGGGCTAGCTGGACCCAGTATGGCCGTTCTTATGTTCTGCTCTTATGAGGGGATGATGAGATTCCTGAGTTCTAATCCTGGCTCTGCCACTGATTTGCTCTGTGACATGTTCCTCAGTTTCCCCATCTGCACAACAGGAATAAGAGCAATGTACTAGAAGATCATTTCAGATTAGTGCATTTTAAAAAACAAAATATATAAATGCTTACTGCACAGGGTTGTTGTAAGGCTTGATTAAAAATGTCTGAATGCATGTAGAGAGCAGACTACACTGATCTTGCTCAGTATATAATAGCCTTGGTAATGGGACTCATCCTGCAAATTTTTGCTTGCAATCCCATTACATTTATTTGTATGAGTAAAGGCTGGTGGGATCTGTCCTGAATTTTGTAAAATGATCTGAGACTGTCTGATAAACATTATATAGGAAGACAGGGATACAATTTTGAGTCTCAGAAAGCATAGAAATATACAGGAGAATAAAGAGATACACATTATCCATACATCCCCTGACTTACAATACAATCATCTAGTACAATACAGAGTTAAAAAGATGTTCCTGATGCATCTTGGCTCCAAAACGGAGAAGCAGACAGATAAGGTGACTCAGGGGATCACTATTCGTAGGCAGCTAGGCGGAGTATCTATGGTGTGTGCATTCTTATACAGGGATCACAAAGGGGCCAGCAAATCAAACAACTTTTAATGTGAAGGGGAGATTTGTACCTGTGGCCAAGCGTGGCAATTGAATTTCTTGTTTCAATGGATGTTACTTTCACATATACCTCTACCCCAATATAACACAGTCCTCGAGAGGCAAAAAATCTTACCGCATTATAGGTGAAACCGCGTTATATTGAACTTCTACTAAAATTTATTTCCCATCCTCTGACTGACCCCTCAGAACCCCCGACCCATCCACACACACACACACCCGCTCCCTTTCCCCGACTGCTCTGACCCCTATCCGCACCCCTGCCCCTTGGGATACCTATGCCCTGTCCAACGCCTCCGTTCCCAGTCCCCTGACCATACCACCTCCAGAACCTCCGCCCCATCCAAGCCCCCCTGCTCCCTGTTCCTTGACCCCTCCCTGAGACCTTCTGCCCCTTATCCAGCCTCCCAGCCCGGCCCCCTTAACACGCCGCTCAGAGCAGTGTGTCGGAGCCAGACACTCGGCCACTCTGATCCGCCGGAGCACGCAGCCCCGCCCCCACCAAAGCGCTGGTCGTGTGGCTTGCTGAGGCTGCAGGGGATGGGGGAGGAGCTAGCTTTACCATGTTATATTTGAATTCGTGTTATATCGGATCGCGTTATATCAGGGTAGAGGTGTCCATCACAATCACTCTGAATGGAAACACATTTATAAACCAAAAGCCAGCCAGCTTCAGATGCTAAAATGTCTCCTGCTGAAGAGAATTTGGATTTTGAAACTGAAGAAAACAAACAGCAATGCAGCATTTTGAGTTTTTCAGTGAATTTAATACTGTGAAAGCGGCCATTTGAGAGCTTTGGAGATCTCTGTGTCTCCATCAAAGCCATAATGCTGCCCCAAACAAAGACCTCTGCACTTACCTGAAGAGAACACTTGGAAAGGAAGAAGCTTCCTTGTTTAGTTTCATTTAGCCATTGTGCACTCTTGTGTGCCAACACTGGAGCCACCTGGTATGGTAGCCTTTTAGCTGGGAAATACAAATTGGACTGAGACCACTACCTCATTTCACCTCTCAAGAAAACACTTTCAGTCACCATTTCCCTGGGATCACCTGGCAACCTAATAATAAGGCTCCATATTCTGTTACCAGTCTCCTGTATCTTTCAGGGTTGTCTAGTGCAGGAATCAAACTTCATAAGGGAGGTAGCGTTGCCTGTTGGTTACAGCAGCAGACTTGGATTGAGGATTCTTGCATTCTATGCCCAGCTCGTCCCCTGAATTGTAATGAGAGTTATCTAATCTAATTTGGGGATATGGTGTAGCCACCTTTGCAAAGTTCTTTGAGATCTTCGTATAAATGAAACAATAAACAGAGCAAAGGCACTAATACTTATCCAGTGTTTTTTTTAGTAAAAGAAAAATCTTGAATTTACAGTTTTACTATGAAACTGTGGCTTGTGTGATTTGATACTTTGTCTAGACTCTTTGGCATCCCTGGGTGCGGATCTTTCTGTTCCCTTCAAATTAAAGAAATCTTCATTTTCATATTTCCTGTTCTTTGCCAGGCATGTGGTCAACTTGCAAATCTTTCTGCTGTGAAAGATGAGCAAATTTCAGCATCTCAGTAGAGCCATCAGGGGATGGAGTCAGTAGTGGATTCTTTCCCTATTTCTCTAGGTGAATTCCAACACACTTTGCTCTGCGTTTCAAATAGAATCCTCTGGAGAGTGGCCATTAACCTCCCTCAATAATCTCGAAAATTGTCTTGCATTCTTACTGATTACTCTGCCACTATTAAGTGCTGTAAACAGATCACCTCACCCAGGGCCATGTGCATGCTAACTTTTTAATGCACCAAAAGGAAACTACTTTATTTTTAATATATTTTCACTCTTTACAATAGCAATAATGATTTCTGGGTCAGAAAATTCACAGCAGCTAATAGCCAGCTGGGTCAAGGTTATATCCTCAGTTGCTCCACATGATTGTTAAAGACCTGCTCTTGCAAGACTTCCAGGCAGCTCTCTTCTTTGAAGTCAATAGGACTTCTGCAGGCCAACTGGTGGGAAATGCCCTCTCTGCCAATAATGGCTTAAATATATCACTTCAGTTTGACACCAGGGCTGGATGATTCCTAAAGTATGGCAGAATCAAGGCCAGTGCCACCATGGTGGAATTGCCAAAGATCAGCTTCGTGGGGCCTAGATTTGATCTTAGAGGGTTGGAAACAGCCACTTTGGTCTCCTGCTAGAAAGCCATATATGCTTCTCTCGACATTCATCATATAAGTCAGTATGATGCAATTCAAGAACATAAAGAAGTACTAAAAGTTGCTTGGACTTGGCAAACAAACGAAAGGAAAATAAGTCAGATGTTAGGTCTTTCAGCATTGATGCTATCTCTTTAGTATTGCTATTTAAAGCAGGTTTAATTCTGCACCAACTGGAGGATTATCCTAGCCGTGCTGCCCTATTCATATCAAGCAACAGGGAGCACTCCTAGAAAGTTCTGGAGTTAGATGAATTATCCTAGACAAAACTCATCTCAACTTGCTCTCACGTTAATTGATATGGGGGCCTAATTGTCCATAACAAGAATTCACTAGTACTATTCTGGCTGATTCATATTCCACAAGACTTTCATCTCAGGCTTGAAGATTTACAATACTGAAGTGTGGTCTAAGCACAGGATTGGGAGCCAGGAAATCTCAAGCTTGTCTCTGACACTGTCTCTTTATGACCTTGGGGAATTCCCTGCATCAGTTTCTGTACAACAGATGATACTATGGACCCACCTCACTGGCCTTTTGTAAAGGTTAATTGGTAATTAGTTAATATCTATTTAATGCACTCTGAAGATTAAAAGGGGGATTTTCCAGTGATCATTGCTGACCTAATCCTGCTCCCCTTGAGTCAATTAACCAGGCCAATAAGCATGCAGGATCGGGACCTTAGATTGTTATTTCCTTGGGGCAGAAACTGTATTTTTGTGGTTTGTACATTGCTGGTTCTTAACACACAACAAACAATAGGAAAATACTTAACAAACAACAGGAAAATACTTTTTAGCTCCCACATTATGATGTTTGACCCTTAGCTAACAATTTTAAAAAATTGTTTATTTAACAGTTTTACAATGAAATACAAAAATATTTTTTTGCAGAAGGTGGACAGAAGGAGCAGAGTGTTACATTTTTCTACTTGGGAGGGATAGCAGATAAGAAGAGCAATTTATAATTAATACTTCACATTCCTAAAGCACCTGTCATCTGAGTATCTCTGTATAAATCCTACAAAGCTGGATATGTATCAATGTCCCTAGTTTATGGAGAACCTGAAGAATAGGACTTACACAAGATTGAACAGTGAGTTAATGTCAGACTCAGAAAACAGCCCCCAGATTGTTGGTCTGCCCATCTCCTGCTTAAATCACTAACCTGTACTGCCTCCCACTAATTTAACCTCACTATGCCCTTCTTGTGGGGGTATTTTCGAGTGTTATGTAAACAGTGAAGGCAGCATACAACTCAGCTTAAAAATTAGGGGGGAGATTTTCCATGGCACACATGGCAGTTGGGCACCTCACTCTAATTGGGCAGTGGGAATGAGCATCTAGCTGCCTTTTGTGCCTTTGAAAATCGCCCTTACCAGTAGAAATATGTACATATAACAGTTGGTTACAAACAGTACTTAAAACCATCCAAAACCACGAGTGGCTTTATGATGTAAGGAATCCAGGGACTCCTGTGAATATGGTACCTTCTGTCTGTGTTCAGTTATTTTCATATACATTAGGGAAGATCCTGTCACTGACTAGTGTTACTATTCAGACAAAGCATGTAAATGCCTATGCACAACCACTGAGCTTTGTCTTTAAAGACATGTTACCATATGTTGAGACACTGGTCTATGTCTCCAACTGTACATATCTTCTGACAGGTTGATTCGATCTGTCCTCCCTCTGCCTATTTTGGCCAAGAAATCTTGAGGCTTTATCTCCACTTCCTTCTGGAAAGACAACAGAAGTGATTTTTCTGGGTAAGCATATTCATATATCCTCCATCTCCTTCCTAGATTTAGACCTTTGTTTGCCTCTACTCTCAGTAACTTTATTCCTTGACCTGGGTTTTTCCTTTTCCTCCCATGTCCAAGTCTGTAAATTCATATATCTTAAGGCCAGAAGACACCATTATGATCATCTAGAGTCTTCTAGACCGATGATACCTCCTATATAACACAAACCATAGATTTGTAACTAGGAATTCCTGCATCAAGTCCTTATCTTGTGATCAAGGATGTTTTTGTTGTTAAACTTCCAATCTTGATGTAGACTTCAGGTGAAGGAGAATCTGCCACATCCCTTGGTAAGTTCCAGTACTTAATCACTTCATCTCCTCTTATCACTCGTTCTCAGGCTCCACATCAGAAAATTACTTAGCCCAGCCCTAGTTAAAAACAGATATAATTTAAAAATAATTCAGATAAGAAAACATTCTCCCCTGGTTTTCTCCTCTAGGAGCCTCTAATCAAGCAAGTCGAGGGGAGATGAAAAATGGACTATTCAGTCTCTGTTTTTTGTAATTTGGTAAACAGAGCAACTTCGTCTGGTCTCAATGCATCTGAAGAAGTGAGTTGTTTTTACCTCCGAAAGCTTGTGCCCAAATAAAGCTGTTAGTCTTTAAGGTGCTACCAGACTCCAATTTAGTCTACTGGACCGATTTTGGTAGTGGGAGTCACAAGTCCCTATGTGCAAATTCTAACTCTGACACTCAGTCACTGGGTGGCCTTGGGTAAACCACCTAGCCTTTGTCCACACTAGACATTTGCTCTTTAAATTTCCCAGCCTTACTACTACTGGTTTGGCTCTCCTGGTAGATATCGGATAACTTATCTCTAGATGAAAAGCTTAATTCTTGTATCGGGAAGACAGCAATCACATTTGGCCAATACTGAACATCAAGATATAGATCTATAAGAGATACATTCTGAGACACAGACAGACAGACACACACACACATGTGACCACCTACAGCAGGCATGAGAGAAGGCTAAATACCTTTCATACCTATTGTCTTCTAAAAATCAACTGGGAATCCAATGTTCTTGACACCAAGTACTTGAGAAAACAAAATTACTAAGTCCAATTGCTATTCTCAAACACTCAGATGTCTCTGTTAGACTGTCATCTGCATATCACGTGGACAAAGGCCACATTTGTACTGTATGGATACTTCAAGGTCACAGGGCCAACCTAGCGTCATGTTCCAGGATGTTCACAAGAGGGACTTGAAAACTTCCAGCATCAACCCCACAAGCTGGGAAGATCCAGCTAGAAACAGGCTGTGCTGGAGGGCTGTGGTGCATCAGGGGTCAAAGAGGCTGAAGAAACATTAGCTGGGGCAAGGACCATTGCTGGAGAATTGGCGAGACAGGGTGAGTCAGGTTGTATCATTTGCTCAGGATCTGGATTTTTTTTTAGCCACGCCTGATGCAGCAGCATGACCCTTAACTGGACTGCTTTGCACTGACACCAGCCTCTTCTGAGACACATGGCTGCCAACTTGCCATTCATCTAACCCTGCTGTTCTGTGGGGTATTGTGAAGGCAGCTAAGTGGAGGGTCTCCAGGCCATGCTGCCATTTGAGGGGCACCTGGGAAGGGGTGGGGGAGACAGATTTTGAGGTGCCCTTTGGAAGAATGAGACTTTCCGTGCACCGGAAGCAGGGGTATAGCGGTGGGATTCGGGGAGCCCCTGGAAAGGAGCGAGAATTGGTACCCCCTAAAGAGGAGGGTCTGGGGTGCAGGCCGGCCCCAGCACTAGGAGGGGATCTGAGAGGGGGCCGGACAGAGTGCACGCCCCTGGGGCAGGGTGTTGGCTTCTCTCCGTGCCCGGATCCCTCTCGGAGCAGGCTCGCCCTGTCCGGGGGCTGCGCCCCGAGTCCCCGCGGGCATACAGCGCCCCGGGCCCGGGCGGAACCTCCCGCCCTCCCCGCGGAGACACTCAGCCAATGGGGCGGAGGGGGCCGGCGCTCCAGGCTCGTGCCCAATGGGGGCAGCGAGCGGCGCTCCGAGAGCCGCCGGTTCGGGGCTGGCTCGGGAGCGGAGGGCGGCGGAGCTCGGGTTGGAGCCCCAGCGCTGTCTCGCCTGACCCTCCTGCAGCGCCCGGGGAAGGAGCCAGTCAGCCAGCCCCGCTCGCCCGCCCGCCGCTCCGGGGGCCAGAAGCCGCCGGGATGCCGCTCGCCCAGCTGGGGGATCCGTGGCCCAACATGGAGCTGGTGCAGCTGGACACGGAGGTGAGGAGGGGGCTTTGGGGCGGGGAACCCATGCAGACCCCCCGTACCCCTTGCTCTGGGGTGTTGGGGGCCCGGCTGGGGGGGAGCTAGCCCCCTACCCTAGTTGATGGTGGGGTCTGGGGAACCCATTGGAGCCCCTGCGTGGCCGAGAGGGGAGCAGGGAGCCTGCCTCCCCCACGGCGGGTCTGGGTCTGAGCAAGGGCAGGAGGGCCAGGCTGGGCGAGATCCCAGCGGGTTTTTGGGGGTGGGTGGAGGGGAGGAATGGTTTTTCTCTCCCATTGAAAGCCCCGAGGTCAGCGCTGAGGAGGAAGAGTCTCTGTGTGTTTGTGTCCACATAGAGAGACTCACAAAGTTTCCCTTTGAACAAAGATAGTGCCCAGGTCTCCTCCTCTCCCAGATGAGGAGTATGGCAGCTAAGCCTAGCTGTAGGCTTGCCTACTAATTAGAGACCTAAAAATCCCATAATTGATCAGATGAATGCAATTAGGGATTCTGCACCCAAGATCTCTGCTCTGGGTCACCTCTCTGCCCCCACCCTGTGCTGAAGGAATTGAGAAATTCCTTTTTTGGGGAGGGGGGAAAGCAGGGACTTCTCACCTGATCCAATCAACATGTCTGCAAGCAGGTTTCAGGGCTTCTAACAGCCAGGAGTTAGTTAGTTATTTTATTTCTGCAAAGAAGCAGATTCACAGTAAACCTGTAATCTCAATTTTGGAGAGAAATTGATTCCCCCCAAAGTGTCTTTTGCCTGTGTCTCTCGTGTGTAATACATGTGCTAAACACATACTACTAATCAAATTTCTTGAGGATTTATAGGAAAACTATCCACCCATATACTTGCTAGACTGAGTGCATTGCAATGAACTGTCAGATCAGCATATTAACCACTCCTTAAGCTATATTTGACCCTAGATAATCTTTTTTTTTTTTAAAGAGAAGGAGAGTATCTAGCTTGCAGTCTAGCCAACATTTAAGGGCCTAATTAAACTCTACAAATGCTCTGACGTGCAGAATGAAGTCCCGAACTCTCACCTTATCTCTGAATCTCTTGTTATTTAGACTGCAGTAGTGCCACAAGTGTGCTAGGATTTTTCCAAACATGGATGAAAATGCAGTTCCAGCTTCAAAGTCCCAAGTCGAAATATCCCCATCTGAGTAGTACACGGCGTCCCCTACAGAGCATGCACACTAACACTTCTCTAATCCAGTTTGCTAGGATGGGCATACATTTAAAATTCCCAGGTGTCCTATCAAGTATACACACTTCTTTCTCGCATACACACTTTTCTTTACTTCCTGCTTAAATCTCTCCCACGCCCCCAGTAACTCAGTCTTTGTTTAGAGGGACAGGATACTGCATGTGCCATAAACGTGTTGCAGGGTTATGCAACAAAATTTTAAAAGGGAAACGTGCAAGTTTGGGGAGCATTTAAACTGAATACTGAAGAATCACCTATGGCTATGTGCTATGTAACTGAACTCCTACTAATGGTAACTAGACCCGGCACCTTTATTCTACAGTTTGTCTTTTTCTCAGGCCCTCAGGCTCTCCCTTTATGCCGAGATGTGTGCTATCCTGCCTACCCACCTCTTCCCTGTAAAGTGGATATTTTTATATTAAAACCGATCTTAGAAAAATTGTGCCCGTTAAATTTCCTGGTCACCAGCTCCTCTGATTGCTTAGGCGCTAGCTTTTTAAATCCCTCCTCTCCCTGAGTAGCCTGGCCCCTGGTTAATGGATCCTAAAGGTGCGAGGGCTCAAAGCCTCCTTAAGAAGCTCTCAGACTTGCCTGTCAGGCCACGAGGCTAAGCATACAGCACTCCAGACCACACGGGTGCACACACTGAGGTTCTCCTGCTAAAGCTGACCCAGTCCCCGAACACTTAGCCTCTTGATAGGTCTTTCATGATAAAGAAAGAAACTTGACTTGAACCCTCTGAGCAATGACAGTAACAACCAATGTTCTGTTGGGAGAATGTCATTGGTCGCAGCTGTCCCTTGTCTTTGCCAGCCAAGCTCTGCAAGGCTTTGGATCAATACTTCACCATGCTGGTTGGCAGCAGTGCTAAGGGTCTCCATCTACTGTGGGGCTCAGAACATCTGGGGTGCATGGACAGACAAAGGATTCGTCTTGAAGTGGACTAACAGCATCTGTTAAGTTTTGAGTCATCAGGGCACATGTGTGCATACACAGGTGGGAGAAGGGAGAGTTACTTGTTCCACAGTGATTTGATAAGAGGCCTGCTGTCATGTCATGCTTTCAGGGCTGACTTTTGTGGTGAGGTAACTGAGATCTGGAAGATGACAGTGTCTTAATAAGGTACCACGGGATTTATGTTTGCTTTTTTTTTTTTTTTTTTTTTTTTTGAATCGGACAACCTCATAACATCTAATTACTAAATGCAAACTCTAATAGGAGGAAAAATTAATGCCAGTGTCAGTGGTGGCAGGACTGGGGTTTACTGCCTAATCCTGTGGACAGACTGCACTTTTGTGTGTTGCATGCCCATCTGCTGACAGTGTCAACATTACTAGAGTTATATTGCTGACCTGTAACTCACGTCTTGGGGGCTTTTTTGGTTTTTGTTTGTGGTGGAGGTCATGTATCCAATATTTTTGGAAATCAGTCCTATCTATGAGTTTGTTTCTAACAATGGGAGAATGAGGAAACTAAAGCATTCTCAAATGCTGCCTCATTAGTAGCCTAATTTAAGCCTCAAGGCCTGGTTTTTTTTTGTCGCCTTCCCCCCAACAAACACACACACACCTTCCCTCTCCTCTTTAGGGTGCTGGGCATTCACAACTCCAAATAAAATCAGTGGAACCAGTAGGTTCTTAGCACCTTTGAAATTTAGTCCCTTAACTTCTGAGGTTGTCGTGCCTTGTATGTAGGACTCAACTCCCAAAGCTAATATCCCAACTATTTGGAGAGTTATGTGTATGGGTGCTGGATCCCATTTAATAAAATGGATAGTGTTGGTGGAGTTTTCGCTCACCTTTAAGTCTGACTGCCATCTTTTCTGCTAGATGTCCATACCTTCCCTCTCACCTGCAGAATAGCTGCATAATATAGAGAAGGATTGAAAGACGAAATGTGAATCGTGGCTTCAAAGGTTATTAAAGGGTGGTGAGGATTTGCTGGCCCTTCTTATGAAGGGTAACGTAACTATGAAATGAGACGTTTCCGGAATGTCAGTTACATAAATTACTCTGGGATCCTTGCCACAGAGGTTTTAAACGGGCTTCTGCAAACCTTTGCTTTCTGAGTCATGGAGCAGAGGTGCTATCGCAGTGTTCATGGAGGAATCATACGTATTGTTTGGGGGTTTTTCATGCTCCAGGAGCATTAGTAAATTTTTTTTTGAGACTGGTCAGAGTTGGTTCTGTTTGTCACAAGAAGTTCAACGGAAGAAGGTGAAGTGGCTTTGTGGAGTGTGCATGGGAATGTGTGTGAGACCAATGCACTGCAGGAGGCAAGTGGGGATACACTTGAGTCCTGAGCACCTAGTGCAGCCTCACAAATATTTCAGTTCCTCTTCTGCTTTGTGCATTGATCAGAATATTGCTCGCATAATGAGGAAATGTGGGTGAAGTGCAAGCAGAAAATGAATCTGAGTGACTTAATTGTCATAGTAATGACAAGCAACTGCTAGGCAATGCTTTTCTCTAAACTCTCATTTTACTAAGCAAACATGCAGCAGCCTAACTGACAGTTGCTTCAAACTGGAATTATTTTTGCCCATTTGTCCTCTCTCTCTACTGAGCAAAAGTTCTCCATGACTTACTTGTCTCTTATGAACATCTTAGCTGAACGCTACATACAGCAGTGATCAGAAGATAAAGAAGGAAGCTATGTGATCTCAATCTCTATTAGCACGTTTCTCCAGCGTTGCACAGACAATTCATCAGTCCATCGTATGGGCTATGCAGTGTTGTGTGGAATGTCTTTTTGTTTTGTGGTGTTTTCCTTCCTGGAACCACAATCAGCAAAGACTCTCAAGTTCCATTTAAAAGAAAATTAGCTACAAAACAGTTCACATGTCAAAGTACCAAAGACTTTTGAACGATGAGTTTGATTCTCATTAGAGAGAGAGTGCATTGGGATTTTCTACATCAGCACTTGATGTTTCACCATTCATGGAAGTGAATGGGGAAGCTTCTTTCTGGATGTGCAATATACTAGTTTTCTTTAGGCAAGGAAGATTTTTATAGGTAAATGTCGATAAGCATTAATTTCACTGTACAAACATAAACAGATGAAAAAATTAACTCCATCAATAGTATAGTAATTTACATTTACAGCCTGGCAAAATAAGAAATTCTTCTTGAGAATTTAGGTTGATTTAAGGATATTTACTCAGGATTTAAGGATATTTACTTATTTTGACATGTGATATTGACAGTTTGTGTTTTAATGCTTAGAAAGATTTAAACTATTTGAATCTCAACATCTACTGTCATCAAATTATCATCTGACCCTCATAATTTTATGCAACTGTAAAAATTTAAATCAATAATTGAAAAAAATGCTTTGAAAGAATCAATATTATCCATTGAAATGATTTTTAAAAAATCCACTTCTGCCTAGTCTAGTTGTATTTTTATGGCCATCTGAATAGTGGCCCGTTGAAATTTAAAGCTTTAGAAATAGCACAAGGGTGTCTAAACAGCAGGTCAGTATTCCATGGCTCTACTTTTTCCTGCGCACTCTAGTTAGGAAATAAATGTCTTGATTGTCTTAATGGCAATAAGAGAATGAACTTGATATTTTTCATGACCCAAAAGGGAGGAGTTCTTCCTGCTTCTCTGATTCAGAGCAACCATGGCTACCGTGTCCATTTCTGGCAATTGCTTTCTGGCTGTGATAAAGATTATGTGGAATTAAAGGGATTTAAAAAGCAAGATGTCCCAAGATAAACATCTCCAAGTGCAGCCTTAGGTGAGAGTTATGTAACCATATACATTTGCTTTCTTAATAGACAATTGTATTGAGCAGACATCCTTATGGTATTAATGTCCATGTATGAATGGGCCACAAGTTGCAAAGCTTGTTTCTGAAAGTGATTCACTAGGGTATTTCTGGAGCAAGTGACAGCTAAAACCAGTAGTACAGGTGGTATTACCTCTTAATCTGTGCTTAATTATGCGCTAATTATCTGCGCTTTCCTCAGACCCAGAGCAATGCTTGCTGGAAAACTTAGGTGGACAGACTGCTGACTCCCAGCGGAGATACCTGTGGGCTGCAGTTTCTGTAGCTTGAACTGCTCCTCCTGGCCAGTCAGTGTCAGCCCCCTGTTAATACACAACACTCAGAGTTCCAGAGCCAAGTCTCATACAATGAAATTCTTGCAGCAGGCATTGCCTAGTTAGTACCTATCACACTCTCACCAGCATTGCTGTCTTCTGAGTCACCTGAGGGGTGGGATGTTCATGTAACCTTATGTTTGGAAACAAAAGAACAATTTGCTGCCATAGATTGTCTTTGGTTGTGCCACATATAGCTGGTTAGCCGTGTATGTATAAGTATGTAAGATGGAGCCTTGGAAGAGGCTTCTTACAGGACAAAAAGATGAAGCTGAAAAACCCATCATTTTGTTCAGGAGTAGTTACAAAGCTGGAATCTCAAACTCAAATCACCAGGAGGGCCACGTGAGGACTAGTACATTGGCCGAGGTCCGCATCACTGACACCCACCCCTGCTACTCCCAGCCCTGCCTCCAACTGCATCTCTTCCATGAGGCCCCGCCCCTTCCCACACCTTCCCCACCCCCATTCCAACCCTTTCCCCAAATCACCGCCCCTGCCCCGCTACTTCCCTGCCTCCTCCTCTGAGCGCGTGGCTCTCTGCTCCTCCCCTCTCCCTCCTGGAAAGGGCTAAGTGCCGCCAAACAGCTGTTTGGTGGTGGGAAGCGCCTGGAGGTAAGCAGAGGAGCGGGGATGTGGTGCATTGGACGGACGAAGAGTAGGGGGAGGGGAGCTTGGCGGGCTGCAGGAAGTAACCCCGCGGGCCACATATTTGAGACCCTTGTTATAAAGCATTAAACACAGCATGTTGCCTGGGGAGGTGTCTACTCTACATGTCAGGACAGAGATATTTACACAACTCCAGATGGGTCACAGAAATCTAAACAGAAACCACCAAGTGAAGCGGTAAAGGATTTTTTCTTTTGGGGGGAAGTGTCTTGGCTCAAAGTCTGCAGGCTTCTTCCAGCAAAGCTAAATTGTACAGGAATTTGAAAAGTGACTCATCGTTGGATGGATTTGCTTCCCGGAGGAAGCATGCATGTGCATGCAAAGCACCTTGTGGCATGTGTGCTTTGTTTTGATTTCTCCCAGCATCCCTACCACAGGCCATCACAAAGAGCTTTGTGCCAGAATACGTGCTCCTTGACGGGAGGAAGTTCGCAAAATGTGACACTTAAGGGCACATGCCAAATGCTTAGGAAGCAGGAAGAGGAAATAGTGTTAAAGGGGAGGACGCTGCTGTGATAGACAATGCTCCCTTTCAGTTAATGGTTCCATCAGTGCTTTGAAATCTTGTGCTTCAATAGTCCCTTCCATCCAAAGATCTCAAAGCCCAATGAAATCTGTGGCAGAGCCAAGTATCAAACCCAGGTTTGACATGCCGTACTCGCACTTTCTTGCTTTCCTCCTTTTAGACAGCATAGAGAGAGATGCTCTTCTCTGAGTGGTTGTGGATGTGTGTTCCACTTAGGTGTGCTTGAGGAGAACGTTGTACACCAGTACTGAAGGGCAGCGTGTGTGCCCTACATCGGTGGCTCACAGCAGCCTACAGTAGTAGCGGTTGAATCCCTTTCGGGAGTCTGATTTGTCTTGCGTACCCCAACTTTTACCTCACCTAACTACTTGCTTACACAATCAGACATAAAAATAGAGACGTATCACAGCAAGCTATTACTGAAAAATTGCTGACTCTCTCATTTTTACCATATAATATAAATATTGTACTTGCATTTCAGCATATAGAGCCATATAAACAAGGCATCGTCTGTATGAAATTTTAGTTTGTACTGACTTGCCTACTTTTACAACAGGCTAAATAAAAAGTGATAGCCAAGTATCTAGATGAGTTGATGTACACCCTGGAAGACCTCTGCGCCCCCCCAGGAGTACACATACACCTGGTTGAGAACCACTGCCCTTCACCTCCTTGTGTCTCCTCTTGAGGCCTTTAAGGGTGTCTGAGTTTCAGATTGGCCAAAGCCTGTTTTCAGTTTCTGTGAATTGCCTGGGTGCAAATGAAAGCAGAGTTTGGCCCAGGTGAAGCTCCGTTCACTCTCCTGGCATGTGCCTTTAGTAGCCTCTGAGTGGTTGCTAATTAAATGTGAACTTCCCCGGCTTAAAATGGGCATTCCACCTCTTGTCAGACTTATTTTTTAAATACATAAACAACCCTTACAAAGCTGCATTTTCAATGAGCAGTGACTTATGAATTGTCTATCAGAAACAGCTGAGCCAATAAACCCGAGCATGCTTCCAGCCCTTCTACCCTAGTAAGTGCAAGGAAGCACCCTTCTCTATGCAAGGAAAAGATCTTGCTTCATTTCTTGAATATTCATTGTAGGCTAACACCACTGACACCTTCTTCTAAACAGTACATCTTTTGGGAATTCTTAGATAGTTCTTCTGCTAGTTTGGTTCCATAGTAGTACCATTATTTTTCTCTGTCCACTTATGGTTGAAAATACTTGATTTTTTAAACTGCACAAGTGTGTGAGAGGAAACAAAATGTTGTTTGGTCCTTTCTAAATGGCTGAGTTAGAACAAGCAGCTCTGATACCTTTGGGAATCTGGTCCTAAGTCTTTAAACCACATCTAACAATGCCTTTTTGGGAGCTGCATGGATAACTGGTGGATGTGACTGATGAGTATATGTCTGCATGTGTCTGTATCAAATTACAAACTTCATTTGTGAATGCTGTTTTGACTGTAAATGGTGCTGGGCCATCATGTTGTGTTTTACCTCCATCTTGGACTGGGATTCCAGGAGGTGCCAAGAGAAATCCTTGTGCCTAACGCAGTCGGGAGTCATTAATGTGGATGATTTTCTATTCAAAAAGAAGCACTCTAGGACAACTGAGCTGTCTGCAGCATAGAGGAACCAGTTCTACCAGACTGGACTGAATAGGCAGGATTGAGGTGTATTTCCCACAATATAAAAACCAGGGGTCACCCGATGCATTAAACCTGCTGCTGTTCATTTCAAACTGGTAGTACTTTCACACAAAGCACAATTAACCCAAGGAACTCGTTACCATGGGGTGTTGTGATGGCCAAAAGTATAACTGGGTGCAAAAAAGAATTAGATAAGTTCATGGTGGATAGGTCCATCAATGGCTATTAGCCATTAGGATGATCAGGGATGCAACCCTAAGCCTCTGACTGCCAGAAACCAGGAGTGGCAGATGGGTGGATCACTCTGTAATAGCCCTGTTCTGTACACTCCCTGAAGTCCTGGCATGGACCACTGTCCCATACAGGATAGTGGGCAAGATAGAGCATGGTCTTGACTCAGTATGGCAGCTCTTGTGTTCTCTTATGTTCCTTACCTGAGCTGCTCAGGCCAAGGAATGTTGCAAGGATACCAAGGCCATTTCTATGAACCCCAATCAAGTAATCCCTGTTCCCAGCAGCTCTGGGGTACATGCGTGATTTTCCCCATGGAAGTCAATAGCATTTAAGCATGTGCTTAAGGCCACACTTTAGAGAAGCAACTGGTTGTACCACAGGTTGACACCGATCTCTCTCTAGGGTAAACTGGAAGCAACTGGAACTACACTGGTGTGAGATCAGAATGGGGTCCTATAAGGGGAAAAATATTGCAGGGCTAATGGCAGTCTATCAGGCAGGGGTTCGCTCTCTTCTGTAACTGACATGGCCATGCTGTGAATTGTGGTAGCTCTAAATTCATACATGCAATGTATTGCTCTGGGCATAGCTCTCGGAGAAAGGGGGATCACCTAGAACTTGGAGACTACCAGCTGTTTTCCAGTGTGCTTGTCTTTGAATGCTAAACCTATATGTGAAGAGCTGAGTCTACCACCTCCTCACTGTGCTAAACTCTTTATCATGAGTTAGCCACCAGCTGGTACGCATGACGTTCAGAAATATATTTAATTGTGTGTTTATGTGTACTTCATGACAAATGTTGAACACCAGTAAGATATGATAAAAACTGAATCCCTGTGGTGTTAAAGTGAGACTTGGTTAGTGTCACTCTCCAAAAGCTGTCAGACCAGCGGTCAATAAATGAAAGTTTTCTCTGCCTTGTTTTAAAAGGGTATGAATTAAACAGGGCCAAACCATCATTTCTTGTTAAAAGTGTTATGAAAGCTTGACACCAAACTTGGAAAAACAAAAACACTTAATCCTAACAAAAGTTGATTTAAGACCCTCCAACTCCACAATGTTTAAAACTCACATTACTGCACTTGGAACACGAGGGTGACGTGGGTTTTTTACCCACGAAAGCTTATGCCCAAATAAATCTGTTAGTCTTTAAGGTGCCACCAGATTCCTCGTTGTTTTAATTGCATTGCTTTTCGTTGCTCAAGTTGAGATGCAAAAGAATAAAGAGCATAAATGGAGATGAGACAAATAGATTTCTCAAATTCTTTCACTTTTCTCAGCTAAGTTTATTAATAAACACAGGTAAATTAGTTCTACAGGGGAAGGATTTTTATGGATTGTTCTTGCCACTCTACTAAATATCAGATATCTATGTCTAAGCAAATATCTCCTACCCATCTTCACCCCCAAGTCTGCTTGCTCCTACAGGGCTGCCATCTTGCTGAATGTGACACCGCTTTCACTCCCAGGGCAACAGGTTGCGGGATCAGCTTTTTGTTATTACAGGCATAAGTCACCTATCATGACTTCACTGCAGATTGCAGCAACAGAAGTTTGGCTAGCAAGATCCAAATGCAGCCTCAAGCCAAGCAGCTGGTGCAGAAATCCCTGGGACACTGTCAGCAGTGGTGTAAATGATGTCAAGTATAACCCCATCTTAAAATGGGTATCTGCAGTAAAACTGTAACTTTCCATCTGGGATTCATTCAGTGCAAAAGTGTAATGTACACATCCATCTCAGCATGTAGCTTTTCCTGCTAATACAAGAGTGTAAAGCTGACACAGCTCTGCCTCTGCTTTAACCTATGCCCTCCCCAGTCAATGTTCACAGAACAGCAAGCGTGCATATATCACACTCGGCTGAGTTCCAAAATGGTGCTGATTATATCAGGCCTTTTTTGGTTGAAATGGCAGGGTTTTTTTGACCAGCTCCACTTGTCATGTGTATCTGATGTATAAGGGATGCAATTGTGCTGTATCTGTATAATCTGGCCCACACATCTGGTCTGGAGGTTTCATCACCTTCTAGCCTAGTATAAAAGTCTATTCAGGTAAACTTCACTGTCCCTCTTCAAAATGGCATTTTCATAGTGCCTGGCATTTGCTAACAGTGGATTCTTTGCATTTTGCAGAATGGGCAAGTTGCACCAGAAGAAGGAGGGAAACATCCATCAAAGGTAAAAAAAAAAAACCCACTAAATGTAGCATCTTCAAGTTTTGGAAACATTCATTGGAGCTGTACATTACACTGCTATGTGTGTGACCATTCCTCCAGAGCCTACTGAGCAATCCTTCATTTTATGGGATGTGGAGAGGTGATGGTTTAAAATCAGCTGCTCTGTTGCTAACTGGGGGTGGATGGATGGGGTGTGGGGTGGGAGGCCGGGGAAGGGTTGAATGCCTGTGTCATGCCCCGTCCTTGCCTTCTCACTTTCCCCTAGATTTGCATAGACAGTTTCACCAAAGCAGCTGTCCGGGTTCCTTCCCCACTCTGAACTCTGGGGTACAGATGTGGGAACCGGCATGAAAGACCCCCTAAGCTTATTTCTACCAGCTTAGTTTAAAAACTCCCCCAAGGCACAAATCCTTCCTTGCCCCTGGTATCGCTGCCAGCACCAAGTGATTTAGACAAAGAATCAGGGAAAGAACCCCTTGGAGTTGCTATTCCCCCGCAAAATATCCCCCCAAGCCCTACATCCCCTTTCCTGGGAAGGCTAGAGAATAATATCCTCACCAGTTGGTACAGGTGAGCACAGACCCAAACCCCTGGATCTTTAGAACAATGAAAAATCAATCAGGCTCTTAAGAGGAATTTTATTTAAAGAAAAGGTAAAAGAATCACCTCTGCAAATCAGGATGGAAGATAACTTTACAGGGTAACAAAAGATTCAAAAACACAGAGGAACCCCCTCTAGCCTTAGTTTCAAAGTTACAGAAAAACAGGAATAAACCTCCCTCTAGCAAAGGGAAAATTCACAAGCTAAAACAAAAGATAATCTAACATGCTTTGCCTGGCTTCTACATACAGTTTTTGTAATGTGAGAGACTTGCTTAGGATTGTGTGGAGGAGATGGATTTTTTTTTGGTCTGGTCCCTCTCAGTCCCAAGAGCGAACACCCACACAAACAAAGCCTCCCTCCTGCCCCAGATTTGAAAGTATCTTCTTTCCCCATTGGTTCTTTTGGTCAGGTGCCAAACAGGTTATTTGAGCTTCTTCACCCGTTACAGGTAAGGGGGAATTCTAGGCTACCCTTAGTTGTATGGTTATGACACCGGCATCTTGAATCTTCTCAATCACTCTCCTCCCAATGGAGGCGCTGCAAAATGCATTGGCGATGGGCTCATTGGTTAGAGCGGAGGACTAGCACTCCGGGTGCCTGGGATTGGTTGGTGGCTCTGATACTGACTTGCCCTGTGACCTTAGGCAAATCTCTTTACCTTTCTGCTTCCATTTTCCCATATTTGGAAAGGTTAATAGAAATCCATAGCATATTGTGAGACTTGACTGTCAGTGCAACTGTCTTGAGGGTCTCCAAAAAAAGGAGTTGCAGATGCAAAGTATTTCCCCCTACACCTAGTCTTTATCTCTTCGGTATATGGCCCCCATTACCATAGTACCTGGGTGCTTCACAGTCTTTAGTTTATTTAGCCTAGCAACATACTAGTGATTTCTACATCCTCTTTCAAACCCCTGCAAGGCAGGGCTAAGGTAGGTGCTATTGTCCCATTGTACAGATGGGGAACCGAGGCACTGACCGGCTAGGATTTGCCCAAGGTCACACAGGAAGTCAGGAACAGAGGGAATTTTACCTCCTCTCAGGCTAGCATCCTAACCATGGGCTCATCCTTCTGCTCTGTAGACCTATTGCCCTTTCTAGTGTAATTGTGAGCTGTATAGTGTTGAAGAATTTTGATTTCAGGGATGTGTTTTCCCTGAGATGAACTAGCATCTAGTAGGAGAAATGAGATTCAAATGGATTGTCTGCTGCTTAGCCTACAGGAGCATCTCGCAATTTGCTGTTAGTTTAACCCTAAACTGCGCTAGTGCTTCTGCCTTGTTTCTCTACCTGCTACAGAAGGTTGCTCATGCTGAGGAGTGGGGAAGAATGGCTGGCTGATTGGGACCCTGAAGGCATAAGCCCTTCGGTATGGGTAGATGAGTATTTAGAAGGTAGTTTTCCAATATGCTGTGGAGAAAGGTGTTGCATATTCCAGTGCCTATCACAAGTCACGATGAATGGATTATTCATCAGAGTTCATTTGACACATTCTCTCCTAATCAGGAGTCCTCCTTGATATCGGATGTGTATCCTCAAAGGAACTTTGTCTGACGCTGCATTTTAACCTGCAGCTCCAGGGATTTTTCTTTCCTTTCTGGTGGCCCTGGAGGTTGATTTTGATTGTGTTCCAGTAAGTGAGTTTCCCACTTCCTTAGATTTAATGTTGTGCCATTTAAAGAAGTTTAAATGGAATAGCAGTTGTCTTGCCTTTCTAGGGGTTGATGCCAAAAGAACCAATTCTTGTAAGCCAACTCTTTTCTCCAGACTTGTACCTTGGCTTTTAATAAAGCTAATGTTAAATTATGTAATACATAGATTGAGAAAAGAGTGTCTGTATATCTGGGTATAGTGCTTAGATTATTCACATTAGTCTCTGGGCCTATTCCTGACTATTTTGGGTCTCTGTTCTTCAACTTGCCGGTATGATTTTAGGAGTATCATCTTAGTGGCATAAAAGTAGCATGGAGAGCCTGATGCTGACACGGGACCAGTGACTTTGTGCACCTCTCTGCGTGGAGAATACAGCTGGCCCTTGGTTCTTTGCATTGCTAGAGTCCTTCCCTGCCCAAGGTGCTGCCGCCTCTGGCTGGATTCCCATGGCTTGCTGAGGCTCATTGTGGGATTTGCCTCTTTCATCTTCAAGCAAGTTGCTGAGCTCTTCTGTAAACGCAGTGGAAGGATGGCAGCTTAGTCTTTAAAATTCTGGGATTTCTTTTAGAACGGTGATCTTACGTGGGAAGACAGACCAGCTGATCTTGCTTTAGACTCAGCTCTATAGCAAGTGAGGCTGTGGGATGTCTGTTCCAGCCTGAGAGAGGCTAATTAATGCTTTTTTCTACAGGCTCTGCAAGCACCTTAATCTTTAAATCACCTCCCCCTTCCTGAGGCTAAGGGTTGGTTACCACTTTACAAGTGAGGAACTCTGAGGCAGAGTGAAGTTAAGTGACTTGCCCAAGGCCTCACAGCAAGTTGGTGGCAGCTGGGAAGGAAGCCCAGGAGTCCTGAAGGCTAGTGTCTTGTTCGAGCCACTGGGTGACTATTCTTTGAGCCTTTCTGAATTTGCCGTGGCCTCCGTGTCGGTTTCACTGACAATAAACTAACTACACTTTGCTAACAAAAACCTTCCTGTCCCAGGGCTTCAGTAGCTTAATTTGTGAAATATCTATTTGGGATAATAACCCCTTATTTATCTTGTAAAAAGTAGAACAACTGATGTTTTCAAGCAGAAGTGCATGCAAAGGAAATCCCTACTTAAACCCCCTTTCTCTGAAATACCCTGTAACCAGCTCAACCAATTCTGGCAAGCTTGGATATCAGCAGAAAAATCTCCAAGGCTATCTGGCTTCATCTTTTCAGATCACTGAACCTGTTAGTTTGAGGTCAGCGTGTCAGCAGTTGCTTGCTGCATTTCTAGACTGGTGGTTGTACCTTTGCAGTCAGTAAGAAAAATTAAGTTAAGAAAAATTCCTCTGCATCTGTTGCAAGCCTTTCTGATCCGCTATGGCTGTGTTTGGAATAGCTGTAAGAGTAAACCCTTTCTTTTGGGGTTTTATTCACTACCCTCTTACAATGTGTACACCAGGCACCTTACAGCAGCACAGCTGTACCGATGCTGCTATGCCACTGTAAGGATCTCCTCTGTCACCCCTCTATGCCAATGGGAGAGAGCTCTCCCACCAACATAGCACAATCCACTCTGGTGCTTCTATCAGTGCAACTTATGTTGCTCATGGATGTGGTTTCTTGCACCCCTAGTGACATAAGTTATACTGACAAAAGTGTTAGTGTAGACATAGCCTAATTCTGCGACCTCACCTAAAAATAGCCTTCATCGGTGAGATCAGCAGATAACAAGCATAACTCAGCACCTACGTGTAGCACAGCCGCCACTCCCTCTGTCCACACAAACTCTATGTAGCCAAATGTGTACTTTTTGTTGTGCAATTAGTGGAGGTACACTCCCTAGGAACCCGTTGATGTCCATCTAAAAGAACCAGATAGGGATTCTGTATAAATCTTATGCTGCCAGTAGGTAGTTTTCCTCCCACTCCCAAAGTGGACCATTCTGGTGGTGTGATATTGCACAGCTGTTAGACATAAAGCACGGTGAAAACTAGTGGACAAGGCTGGGAGTCAGAATTCCTGGGTTCTGTTCTCAGCTCTGGCACTGACTTGCTGTGTAGTCTTGGGCAAGTCACTGTGCCATAGTTCCCCATCTGTAAAATGGGTATAATTCATGGGAGGGTTACTGCTTGCAAAGTTTCTTGTGATCCTTGTATGAAAGTATTATGCTAAGAACTGCTGCTACGTACCACAGCGGCATTGTGGCTGTTGTAGGGAAATGTGTATTTTGAGAGTACACTTGACAGCCTTATTGGGACCAGTCTCGATACATTCTGATGCGAGTCAGCCTCTTTCAGTGGGCCACAGATAGCTGCAGTTGGAATGATCAACTGTGTGAGTGTAATTATAACCCCACTGTCCTTGGCATTGAGCCCTTTGTTCTGAAATGAACCATATTATGACTCTTCTTGTGTTCTTGAAGGTGGGACTCCATAAAGTCTTGCCGTCACAAGTCTGTGCAAGCATCGTCCTCTCTCCTGCTCTGTGAGCACCTTGGCAACTGCGCTGGGGGTGAGAGGAGTTATGTCTATTGACTTCTGAGTTCAGACCTGCTTCGCACTCAGTAATAGTCTTGGGAAAAGGTAGCGTGACTCTCTTCAGGAGAGACGTTCACACCTCAATGGGATCTCCATTTTTCTTCTTGTCATCTCTCACTAAGACTCCTTTTTTGAGCCACTGGTCACACACGCTATGACCCCTCTGACCATGAAGGTGTCCTGTCTGATAGCTATAACACCAGCCAGAAGAGTTAGTGAACTGGGAGCACATAGGGCAGACCCACCTTATGCTGCCTTCTATAAAGAAAAAGTGTCTCTCTCATGCTTTGGAAGAGGAGAGAAGATTCCATTCTCTAGACATAGAGAGTTTCAGCCTTTTAACTGCAAAGAACAAAAGATGTTAGACACCTAAACTATTTGTTTCAATAGCAGAGTGATCAGGAGGCCGACCTATATTAACACAGATTTTCCAAATGGATCTCGGGTTGTATTATCTTTGGGTACCAACTAGCTGGCATCCCCCACCCAGAAAGCGTAAGGGCTCATTCCACCAGGGGGCATCAGCTACATCAGTTGCCTTTCTGAGACACCCATACCCATAGTAGAGATGTGTAGCACAGCTACTTGGAGCTCTTTGCAGACATTCACAAGACATTATGCCTTGGTACAGTTCTCAGCTGTGGGCATAGGGACAACACTACTACTTATCTTTTCTACGCCCTCGCACTGACCTGTTTGACTACTGCTTACTAATCTCTGATGTGTGGAATACACATAGGAACCATCACTTGAAGAGGAAATGGAGGTTCTTACCTGTAACTAAGTGGAGGTTCTTCAAGATTTGTGGTTCTGATCTATATTCTGTTACCCTTGCTCCATCCTCTCTGCTCTGGATTTGTTACACTGCAGTAAGAATGAGAAATTGGGGAGGCATCAGCCTGGACCTCGATTTATGCCCTCGTTTAGGAGCACAAGGAGAGCTGTGGCACATGTGTGGGTCAATGGATGCTGTTTGCAAAAAATTCCAGACTCGGGCATGGGACTTGTGCACATCCCATGTGCGGAATATAGCTAGGGACCACACATCTCAAAGAACCTCCAGTTACAGGGAAGTAATTTCCATTCTCTCTCCCCCCACGCGCCATCCTTCCATCCGCCCATCCATTGAGAGAACTCTTTCCAGTTCTCTCATCTCCACTTTGTTGGATGCACCCGACTATGGGGTTGTATCAGCGGGGATCTCTATGGGGGGATCTCTGGGAAGCAGAGGCTCTGTATTGGTACTGGGGTATAGTGCACAGCAGATACTTGGGCTCTGGTCTAGACTAAACCAGGAGGAGTTTGTAACATCTCTGCTCACAATGACTCACTGGCTGCCTTGCATAGAAGCAGTCTGATGTCAGAAGGGAACTTGAGAACTTGCTCAGAAAAGTCATACTGCTTTGGCTTATTAAATAGAGCAGGGGTATGCATATGCATGCGTATGCATACATAGACGTCTTCCAGGGGGTACATGAACTCATCTAGAGATTTGCTTAGTTTTACAACAGACTACATAAAAAGCACTAACAAAGTGAGTAAAAACTGAAATTTCATATAGACAGAATGAGAAAGTCAGCAATTTTTCAGTAATTGTGTGGCTGTGAAACTTTTGTGTGTTTTATGTCTGATTGTGTAAGCAAGTAGTTTTTAAGTGAGGTGAAACTTGGGGTACACAAGACAAATCACACCTCTGAAAGGGGTACAGTAGTCTGAAAAGTTTGAGAGCCAATGGATTAGACTGACTAGAAGCATCTGCATTAGCCTTGTGGGTCGTAAATCTTGTTCACATCTCAGCTAAACTGACAGTTCTAAAATCTAAAGAACAGAGAAATGAGCTGCCTTGCTAGGTTGCTGATTCCACAGCTGGTTAACGGGAATAAAAAGTAACAAGTTCAATGGGAAAAATTGAACTTCTTTGATGTAATATACATTAAAACACTGATTACCTAGCTCAGCTTAAGGCAGGTTGCATACTCTTAAAGAATTAATGCATAATGCCTTGCTGTTAATGACAAGACCCAATCAGTAAAATCATTTCACAGTGAACAGAGTTGACTTCCAGTGCTGAAGCTGTGCCCACTCTTCCTCTGTGACAGTAAAACTAATACTCACTGCTGGAATTACAACTGAGCCGGTGATCTGCATATCCTGTGGTTATAATGATAGTCCTCCATGAAAACGGGGTGGGAAGTGAATGAGTAAACACCTCTCGCAGTTCTAGTTCAACACCATAAAAGAGACCTTTGAAATCTCCTAGGTTCCTGCCCCCACAGTACTGTGGAATGCATATCAGTGCCACACCTGAATCTTGTTCTTGGATAATTTGAAGCAGTTGATGTAATGAGCAGTCGATGGTATGCAGTGGGGTGGAAGAAGTGGACCTGGCACAGAGATGCAGCGTTGAAGGAGCATTAAAAAGGCATGCCTAAGTGAGTGGTATTTTGCAGGGAAAAGTCCTAGGAAAAGCTAATCCCAGGGAAAGCTTAGGCGGAACTTTGTCTCAGCGCCTTCTTAAAACCAAACCACAGGAAAGAGCTGTGTTTGTGCCAGTGTGTGTGTGTTAGGCAGATCGGAGCAGGGTGGGAATCCTATGTGGTGTTACTGCCCTTGGCCTCCGTGTTCCTTTTCCTAACTGCAGGTCCCATTCATTCTCTGTCTACAATTGCAGCACCCCCACAAATCTCTTTTCTCTGATACCACAAAGCTTTTGAATTTACCTGCATCACTACTGCACCTCGTGCTCTTCAGAACATCTCTGCTCAGCCCTGAGCGGTGGAGTGGCATTTGGGGCCGGATGCACCAAGTTGAGTGACTTGCATTATAAAGGAGGTAAATAATTGAACCCATCACCACTTACAGTAAAATCAGTTCATCGCAGGGTTCTGGGGCAGCAGCGTCTCTCGCGATAAAGCCAGCATAGTCAGAGGTTTTATTTCAAGTGTAAACCTTTGTGCTTGGTACTAGCCAGCTGTGTTCCTGCAGGGGCCAGGAACACAAGTTGGTTTACCCAAGAGAGGGAATGGGGAATTGCCTAGCAAGGAGGGTAGAGAACATTGTGGGAAGGAAATGCTGCCCTGGCTCACTTACCCCTCTCAGTGGAGCAGAAAGAGATGAGAGACCCATAGATAAGAGGGAAAACAAGGTGGAAATGTGTGGGAGTGGAAATGACAAGGGCCTGTGGCCACTTCCTACCCTCACTTTTGCCTATGGCACAAGATGCCCCACTGATGTCAGTGGGTATATCTCAGGGTAGGGTTTGGCCCATAAGTTTCAGCAACCCCTAGACAGTCACCTACATTAGACGGACACGTGGCTATATCTCATGGCTCCTCCCTTTGGACGTGGAGCAGGGGTGACAGGCTGCTGTTATGGGTGAGGTTTCAGTTTGTCTTTATGGTGTAGATCTCTTGAAACTGGTGTCCCAGTAACTCTTTCAACTTATCAGCTACAGGCCATTTGGTAGCTGTGATGCCCCATCTGATCGAATGAGTCCACAGCTCCTGGCAAAGGGCGTTTCTCTAGTGCGATAAACAGCATTGTCTCTTTGTGCACCCGGATGATTGGTTGTGCAGACAAAAGACCGAGAGATCCTGACCATGAGCTGTGTGCTGTCTCCCTTTGAATCCAGCGACCGGGTGCTGCGTGGGCCTCTTTCTCCCTGGGGCCACCGTGGCACTAGTCTCTCCTGAGGCTACCATGATGCTCTGCAAGGTCAACCACAAGGGGATTCCTCTTGTAGCCTCTGATTGCAAATCAAGGAGCTGCCTATGTTAACGGTCATCTCCATTACAGCCTAGGTACGTCTTCATGCACCGGGCCCTATGATGGCACATCTGAGCCAGTGCCAAGGACGCTTCTTAATCAGTCTGCTCCACCTATCCCTATATGGTCACTTGTCTCCTGAACCCAAGCTTGAGGCTGCCTGTCTGTCTGGAGATGGCCGGCCTCTCACACATTGGTTGCATATCAGGAACATCAACTAATAGTTGTCCCCTGAAAACTGGTCTGTAGTTGCACTAGGCCAGGTTCATTCAAAATACAGATTAAGGGTATTAAGAAAACAACTGTTCCTAGTCATCAGAGTAAAGGATCAGCTGCCTAATGCAGACTGGTACTTAATTCACCAAGTCGGCCAGGACTTGAAAGATCTGCCAAAAACACAGGTGTGGTCTGTATCCCTAATACAGAGATGCCCAGGTGGCAAGGGCCTGCTATACCTGAGCCAGTGAAGCCCAGACTTGTCTACCGAACATGCTCTCATTGTAAGTGGTTTTTAATTCAGTCTAAGCATAAGTTCTGCTGACAAGGAATGCCCAGCAGTGTGATCCTGGCTAACATTGGATAATGCCTTCATCTTGGCCTCTGAAAATGTGGGCTTTAAAAATAAATAAATCTAAAGGCTCCCCCTTGAAGCAGAGGCCCAATCTGTTGACACAGCTGCAGCAGCTTTCTCTTAGAATTGCAAAGGTCTGCTGCTGATCTGTGGCATGGGGAACAGACTGATGGCAAAGGTTGCTCAAAAATGGACCAACATGAGTGAACTGCAGAAGGCATCTGCAGTGGCTGGGTGTGATCTGTACCGACGTCGTTTACTGACCCTCACCTCCCTGATGGCACTGCTACCTGAAAATCGGCCTTCGCCTCTCCAGCCCAAGAACTGGTTGATGCTCTGATTCTTAGTCACTGCTTTTTCAGCCCATCACAGTTAAACCCTACTGTTTAAACTGGCTGTTCCCCACTTGTCAGCCAAGTAATCAAGTGGTCTTAAATTTAATGTAACTGTAGTGCCTGACAGGCGCCTGGCTGTATTCCTGCCAGCGCTCTTGCTGTCATCCTCTGCAAGGATTGGCCTCTGCTTAAAGGCCAAGTTTCTCAAAGCTATTAAAAAAATAAAAATAAAAAAATACCTCCCTGTTCGAGAAGCCTGGCCTCGGATGAGCTGCAGACTTTAATGAATAATTGAACAGGGGTCAGTTTACAGGAGCTGCACACGAGGAATGCAGTGAAGTTAGCAGCAGCCAGCGAGGCCCTTGCATTTGTAGCAGTTTTGCTTGCAGGAAGAGCTTGGCATTGCTGATTCTGAAATCGCTCCCCTTTTTAATTATGAATTCAAATAAAAACCGCCTCTGGCTCTTTGTGTTCCAAAGAAATTCCCTCACTCTGCTAGCTTTCCATTGGCGCAAACCTGCGATATGTTCCAGCTCAGAAACCATCCGTGTGTCTGTCTCCCTTCACAGCAAGACTCAGAGGAGAGCTATAAAGCAAGGCCCCTCCTTCCAGCCCTTCATCTTCTGTGGTCTCTTGACCTGATAAGCTTTGTTGGCGCTGCTCTGGCTTTGAGGGCAGACTGTGATCGCATTTTCAAAGGGGAACTGACGGTGATCCTAGAGAGTAATTTATAGTTGCATTCAAACTAGGAAGGAAACACAATAAAAACTGACGAGAACTCTGCCTGCCTTTCTCCCAGCAGGGCTAAATAAGCTGCTACTCCCATTCTCACCCTCCGTGTGAGGAGATATGCTCCATTACTTCATCTATAGCAGGAAGAGAAGGGCTGGGGAATGTTCCAAGTCAAGGGTGGCCGACCTGAGCCTGAGACGGAGCCAGAATTTACCAATGTACATTGCCAAAGAGCCACAGTAATCCATCAGCAGCCCAGCTGATCAGTGCCTCCCCCTCCCTCCTGTTTTCGGAGACTCCGTGGTAGGGAAGGGGAGGAAGAGGACTTGGCAGGCTCAGGGGAGAGGGTACAAAGGGGTGGAGTGGGGGCATGGCCTGTCACAGAACCAGGGGTTGAGCAGCGAGCACCCTGGCACACTGGAAAGTCGGCACCTGTAGCTCCAGCCCCGGAGTCAATGCCAATACAAGGAGCCGCATATTAACTTCTGAAGAGCCGCATGTGGCTTCAGAGCCACAGGTTGGCCACCCCTGTTTCAAGCAGAAGCTCTGTGGTGAAGCAGAGATCTTTAGGGATAATACTGTTCTTTATTCTAACTCTTCTCCATCTGTGATTCTTTACCACCATCATGCAAAGCACTTGTAGTGTATGTGAGACAAATGGCAGTTCCAAGTCCTGGAATTCCAAGAATTATAGACCTCATGATGCTAGGATTTAGTAATTCATTATTTTGTAACGCTAGAGAGAGTTTATAATGTTTAACAGATTTAAAATCTTAGCTTTGAGCCCTGCACGCTTAACTTGACAGGAAGTAATTTAGCTTTAAGGCTGGCTTAAACTTAAACCCAAGGTTTTCCCCGTGTAGATATTAATGTTATCAGCAAAGCCTTTGGTTTTAAAACAGCTTTACAAGTGCCAACTTTATGTGGGGACTAAATGTAATTTTACAGAAGCAGTAAAATTTTTCTATAGCTTCAGGTGAAACTATAGGATCACTTTTTCTCTCACTTTTCTGCTGGCTGTCAAAGGCAATCCACATAAGTACGACACAATCAATGGCGGGTCTTCTGAGGGTTCACTGCAGTGGAGCAGTAGAGAAGGAAATGCCAGGCTGGAATTGCTTGTGCTGTGTAAACAGGGTGGTGTTCAAACAATCTTGAACTTTGTATTAATAGCTCTTCTTGCTACAGTGGTATGTGATGGCTCTGAAGTTGTTTATCAAAGGCTATCTGACTTAGAAAGGTGGCTAGCCACTTCCTTCTCATTTTTCTGCTAAAAACCATTAGTCTTTCTGCAGCATGAGAATTGGGGACCACACTGTCAGCTTATTAGGATTAAAAAAAAAACAACCCCTTGCCTCTTGCCATAATGATACTCAAAGGCAAAAGGGTTTTCTTCAGCAGTACCATGAAACCTTTGCTTGTATGGAACTAGCTCAAACTGCTGTACAAACCTGCCCTTGAAATTTGAGTGGTTCTGCCTTCGCCACTTTTCTAGTTTGGATGCTAATGGCAGGTGTCGCAATATCCCCTCCCCAGAGGAATGATGGGCGCATATTTTGTTTTGAAGAAGGTGTCAGTTTGGTGGTGGGGGGTGTGTGTGTTAAACACTAGTCTCACCAAAACTCCTGCTCACTGCAGCTCTGACTAATGGAAACAGATTCCTGTTCTGTAGAAGGAGCAGTATCTGAAGGTTGTGCTGTCACATAACTTATTAATCAGTCATGTTAATTACGGTAGTGCTAAGGACCAACCACGAATGAGGCTCCATTGTACAAGGTGCTATTTGAATAGCAGTCCCTGCCCAACAATACAGTCTAAACACACCCAAGCAGAGTGAACAATGTGAAGATATTGGCAACCATGTTAATTTCCTTACTTTGGAGGGTGGGGAGCAGGGGGGTTAGTTAGGAGATCTGATAAATGGAAAGAACAGAGAAGAGGTGAGGGGCAGGGGCCGGGAGAAGAGAGTAAGGTGGGGTAGGTGTGGCATGAGGTAAGGGCGAACAGACAGATGGAGGGCGGGAGTTAGCACAAACAGCCAGTCAACGCATGGCAGAGAGTCCAGTCAAAACTATAGGAAGTTCTTTGAATGTTCGAATTCCCCGCTTAGGCCGGCCACCTCTGCAATGATCAGCTGGAGTTTCCTGCCTGTTCCCTCCTTTATCCTTTTTCCAAGGCTGGGGCGGGGAAGAACTTGGGTTCTAGTGCCCTCTGTTTGGGTGACTTTTCCCCTGCACAGTTATGGGTCTGGGGGTGGTTCTAGAGGAATGGCTGGCACTAACTGGCTCTTATTTCACCTTCTCCTCCCAGTGCAGCAGTCCTTGCTCTTGCGGCTCTTTCTACCAGCTAGAGTCTCTTGCTGGTTCCTCTGCAGCTCTCCACTGGAAATGACATTGCTATAGCTTTGGATTTGGAGTCAGGAATAGCAAATCGGCAGTCAGAGGCGCATCAAAGCGCTCTGTTAAAGAGGCTTTGTGATCTAGTGGTGTCAGTGATTCACTGGGCTGAGGAGAGAAGTGATGCGTCTGCTGAAATGCTTTAGCACAGGTTGACCCAGTTACTGCATATTTTCGATGCGTTACTGATGACTCCCTCCTTTCACTTTTTGTAATGTTCATGTTGTCACAGCAGCAGGGCTTTCTTCGCTGTTCTGTGTTCAACAGCCAGCGGGGGCTGAAGGAATATGCTGGGCCCCCAGCAGCTCTATCCACCCCTCGCTAACAGCACCGCTGAATGTACAGAGAATTCACGTCCTCTGGAGTGCAACTGGGAGAGTTTGCTGAGCAAATGAAGTGCTGGAAAACAAGTCCCAGTTCCCTTCACGCTGGCGGGGAGGGGAGTTGGTTTGAAACTCTCAAATAGAAACACCACCACTCTCGGTGAGGAGGGCAAAACGCCAGCCCCTATCACTATTCAAACTTCACAGGTGTAGAGCGTACAGAGAGACACCTTTTCTTCTCCTATCCCCACCCAAAGTCCTGCAGAGTATCCTAGACTAAGCACCCAGTCCAAGTGAACATGTCTAGTTTGTCTCTAAGCCGGGGTGGCCAACCTGAGACTGAGAAGGAGCCAGAATATGCCATTGTACATTGCCAAAGAGCCAGGGGTTGAGCAGAGAGGACTCCCTAGCACATTAGAAAGTTGGCGCCTGTATCTTCAGCTCCGGAGTCGGTGCCTGTACAAGGAGCCACATGTTAACTTCTGAAGAGCCGCACATGGCTCCAGAGCTGCAAGTTGGCCACCCGTGCTCTAAGCAGTGGAGGGAATCCCTCCTGGCGTCAGTTTGGTTTCACGGCCTGGCTTTTACAGGCATGAAAGGAAATTACATTCTGTCATGTCACAGCCAAGCAAGTGTCTGCCAACTTATCTGCTCTTAGTACAGCTCTGCTCTCAGACAGCTCAGCTTTAAGGATTCACAGACTTCAAAAACCAGTAGTTTGTATTGCTAGATGCCATTTTCTGAACTGAGGGAAACAATGCTTCCTTGTTTAATTTTCTGCAATGATTTATTCCTACACCTGCTGCGGTAGCTCTCTAAACAGCAGGATGGTGAGGGGGAAGGCTGCTGCTGCATGGCTCTTGTTTTGTACACCCCCCTCCTCAAACATGTAACCCATAAAAAAAAAGCTTTGTTGAGACTACAGAGGCCTTGAGCGTCCTACAAGAAAAAATGTGTCTTCTGTGTTATTGTGGGAGGAGTATGGAATTCCCACATTCTCATGATGGCGAATAAATACCACATCCCACAGCAACTCCAGAAGCACTTCACTTAATATTGCAAACAAGTATCAGCTCTATTTGTGGAACTAGTGTTAGATCATCTTAGGCAGTGAAAAGGAATCTGTCGTTCCTCTACTGAGAGTGTAAAAGTAACAAGAACTATGTAATGTTTAGACTCAGCATAGCATTGAGCACAGGTTTTTAAGAATTTCTTAATATTTCTCAACTACAAGAACTATATTTGCTTTATCAAGCATCCAAGATTGCTGTGCATTTTATTTGGGGGTAAACCTGGAGACATCCCTCACCTTCTTGCCTTTAATAGAATTTGCAGAAGTGTCAGACAAGACCATCAGTTTCCTTTGCACTTTCTCTAGAGACTTCTTGTTCTTTAAAAGTTGCGTGTTAGCATTTCTGCATGCACAGACTCCTACGTAGGTGTTTTGGGATACTATCCACCGTGGTACTTCATTTCACTAGATGCAAAGCCCTGCTTAGCATGTCTGCTGTTCTTCTATTTACTGCTCTGGAGACAGTCTGGTATAGCACAAGTGAGCTGTTAACACACAATTTACAAAGAATCTTTGTCTGAGCATGTATCTTCAGACAGAACTTACTGTCAGCTGACCTTAGACAGGTGTGCCTTTCAGTGTCTTGAAAGGATGGAGAGTCACTAGAAATTTGCAGGCTCAAATGCCAAACTCTTCTTCCTTTCGAAGGAGCCAAGGCCTGACAATAAAATAAGCTGCTTTGTCTAGTCCATGTGTCCTTGACTCAAACAGAAGGATCCTTGCTAATTCTGTATCAACATTACATTTCCAAGTGAAACCAGATTCCTATTATCCATGAGTTCTAGATCAGTAGCTAGAGGTAATGTCCTAGGTTAAAACTGAACATTCCAGTATTCTTGCCATAGTAGCCACCTGGGGCATCTGGCCAGGCCGGAAGGGCTGTTCTAAATGTGTAAGGAATTTGGCTTGACCTGGAAATTCTGTCCTGTGATGTCAAGCTTGGCTATATTCTGTTCCCTTTAGTCTCTGGCTAAAGCTGTTGCTTAGGCTGTATTGATTTGCTGAAGAGGGGATTTAAGAAAACTATTTCCAAAGATGCTAAATCTAGCTCTGAGCCCATCATAAAATGGGTCCTTTTGGCTGGTTTATCAGATATGGAAATACTTCTGTTACTTTAAATCTGCTTTGAGTGCCACCTGCTGGAATGAACCGTTAATATTGGCCTGTGTAACATAAGGGTCAAATTCTTACCTGGTGGAGGTAGATGTCCCTCAGTTCACTTCAGCAGTGTTTCACCAACTTACACCAGGTATGTATTTGTCCCTATAACTGCTAATATTTGTATCCATTAGTTCTATCCCAGGGCAGATTTCAGACTGTATTCCCCTGCAAGGACTTCTCCAACTTTCTAAAGAGGCTATTGGCCTCTGTTTGTAACCTCTGGACGTAGAACTGTCACAGGAAGGGAGTGAACTTTCAGAAAGTACAATCAGCCTTTCATGTAATGAGATATTGGGCATTTTCTCAGTCACAAAAATAGCTAACTTTCCACTGGAGAACCAGCTCAGGGGGAGGATGACTGCCCCAGCACTGGGCACGAGGGCTGAAATTGGGATGTATTTTGGCCTGCTTTCCTAGGCGTCACTTGCAGCCCTGATCAGAGAGACTGCAGGTCATTCTAGCTGCTCTGGCAGAAGGTCATTCAAACTGCACTGGCAGGGGAATGAAGTCTGGCTTCCTCTTTAATTTTTGCTATTAATGCCAGGGCCTTTTGGTTTTGTTTGTGAGGAGAAGGGGAGAAATACTTCCATGAGGAACACTGCCTGAAAGCCCTAATGTTTTGGGCCAAAAGGACCTCTGGAATACAATTCCCCTGAGTTCTGTGATGTTACCAGGGGATTAACTTGGCATACTGACTATAAGCAGAAACTGCAGGGCATGCTTTTGACCTGGACTGTGTGGAATAGGGCTCTTTCCATCAAATCACTGCTGCTTCCAGCCTCTTGCAGAATAACACGTTTTGTTTTTTTTAAAAAAAAATAGTACAACTATAGAGTAACTTTGTCCTTCTCTGGGGTGCCAGGTTCATCACCCCTATACTTCAGCTGAATTCAGTGGAGTGACATCGGGGATACTTTTGACCCGATAACAGGTTTTCATGCAGATCACAGGCACATCACATTTTAATTACTATAAAATTGTCAAATCACGTGTTTGCTGTGAAGGCCTAGCTTAAGGAGCCTGTATTATTAAAAACTTGCGGAAAGGTGACAGTAAACCAGATTCTGACCTGGTATAAATCCAGAGTAAATGAACTCTCATACATTGGTTCTGTTGGTGTAAATGAGATTGAAATGTGGCCCCCTCTCCCTTAAGGAAAGTGTTTCTTGCTGTTGCATGTGGACTGTGCTATAAGATTCATGCCTGTTTTTCTTCTGATTCTGTCATCAAAAGATTCCTCCTCTTAAAAAAAGGAGGGAGGGGAGAACGGGGGGAGAGGCCAAGTGAAATGGAGGATGTCAAATCTGCAGCAGTAGCATTCCCACTGTAAAAAAATCCTTCACTACTGTTCTTGCAAACATTAGTGCTTTACCTGAGTTAACCCCAAAGAATCTACCTCCTCTTTATTCTCCATCTGTCAGGAAGTTCTGGTTGCCAATGTCTCCAGCACTGTTCCTTACACACACAGTTTGTTGACACTGTATACTAGTTATATCTCCACAGCCACTCCCACATGTGTGCAACGCCCTCCTCGGCTCCAGAAGCTTGTTCTGGCTCATGGTAGTATGTGCCTGCTGAACAGTACACTCTGGTTTAAAGAAACTCTGGAGTGCTGCATCTCTTTTATTAAAGGGGATGGAGCTGTAGCAAGAACTTAAATTAGAAGTGCTGCTGTGATGTGGAAATCATATTAGAGAGACAAAGTGGGTGAGCAAATATCTTTGGGCCAACTCCTGTTGGTGAGAGAGACAAGCTTTCGAGCTACACAGAGCTGCTCTTTAGAAAAGTTCTCCAAGGTCACAGCAAAAGGCAAGGTGGAACAGACTGTTCCGCATAACCAGTTAGCACCTATTGTTAGGGTCCATTCAAGGTACAGTGGCTTATTAACACCTCTGCAGGCATAGGACAAAAAGAGGGGGTTGGTGGGTTAGAGATTGTTGGACTAAACCATAAATCCAGTGTGTCCATGACTCTTTTTTAAGTGTGTAGCAGAGCAATAAATTTAAGCTCCCAGGCTCGTCTTTTGGAAGTATTGAACAGGTTCCTTTAAGGAGGAGGACTGCTAGGTCAGATGTAAAGTGATTGCTTTGTGAAAAGTGTTCACTCACAGGTGAGAGGATGTTTTTGTTTGTCATCATTTTCCAGTGTGAGTTCATTCCAGAGGTATTTGTTTGGTTTCAGGCACACAATTGTTGTTGGGACACTTACTGCATTGGATGAGGTACCCCACATGTTGTGATAGGATCTTGAAAGGTGCATTGTGGGGGGTATAGATCATAGTAGCCCAAAGCTACCCATGGTTTTGACAAAGTGTTTGTTGTTGACTATAAAATTGTTATGGGTGAGGATGAAATTAATGAGTTTGGCGATTTGTGCTTGGGGTGGATATCTGAGGTTTGCCCACTGTCTTGTAAATGTTTGAGGCAAGCAGCAATGCCGTCATTACGAAAGATGTTAGTGTATGTGATGTCCATGGCGGTGAAGGTGGGGTTCTGCGGGAGGTTGTTAATCATATAGCATACAATTTAGGATAACATTTGAGTGGCAAATCCAGATACTGCAGGCTCTTCTAAATACCCACTAGGGCAGCGGTGTCCAATAGAAATTTGATGCTAGCCACACTTGTGGTTTTTAATTTTTCTTATTGGCCACATTATAAAAAAGCCTCTTGCATTAGCCACAATTCAGTAGCCTATTAGCCACATGTGGCTAGTGGCGAACATATTGGACACCACTGCTGTAGGGAATAAGTAAAACCTTTTGAGCTTAGACAGGGTGTTCTATAGGTGTAGCTCTGTAGTGAACAAACACATACATGTTGAGAGCCATTTCTTTTCCCTTCACACTAAGAAGTTCTAATCTACTTTTGTTTTCAGTTGGACTTTCTTTTTAACGTTCTATGCAACTGAATTCTTTCTTTCCATCCATAAAAAACATGGGAGAGTTTTTCTGCCTACATAACTTCATTTGTTTATTCTTTGCTTAATCAGAAATACTCCCTTAAAGAGCCAATATCTGAACTAAAATGCAGTAGAAGCTATCTCATAACTGCCCATTGAGTGAGGCAGGAAGAGTCCCCTCCACCTGGGTGAGCCACACTAGAAGAAAAAGAGGTGTCATTTTTAATCATGTAACAATACATGGCAAAATTCTAGTGTGGATGAAGAACTCGTGTGAAAACTACAGTGAAGAACTTGTGTAAAAACTAGTGTTAACAGATTCAGGTAAACACTAGAGGGGAGCATAGGACCTACCTTGGCCAGTTAATGTGTGAAAACAATTGCCTTGTCCACAATAGGATTTCTGTGACTGTGGGGCTCAGGTGTATGGACAGCCCAGCCCAGCAGTTACTTAATGCCCTAATTCCTCCCCCTGTGGAGGGCATGCATGAAAACCAGGATTAAGCAGACTCCTTGCTTCTCCTATAGAGTGCTCTTCTTCCAGGAGGCCCAGGACTGGTGTGGCAGAGTTCTGTGCAGGGGTTAGTCTGGTGGTGCCTGCCTGCAATTTCCATGGCTCTGCTAGTGACTTGACTTTGAACTCTCGTCCCTGTTCGCCAAATTTCAAAATAGTAAAACATGCTGTTGCTGTGGGCAGTGCTTCGAATTGCTACTTCCTCTTACCTCACCAATGGTTTCTCTATCAAGATCTAAGCACCCCTTGTTGCAAAAATTCTCTTCCTTTAGTCCAGTTCTCTTCTGATTTTTAAATAGTCATCTAGCCTGATTCTGCAGCCTGGGTGTCAGTTGAGCAGTGTACGTGGCCGTCTTTGACTCTTCATTTTTTTTAAAATTCCCTTGATCATGAATTCAAACCGTTTGCATAAATCACATGCAGGCTATAACGGGCACATGGTTTATCTATCTAAAGTGTGGAATCATGCTTTCAAATTGCTGTTTGGGGCCAAGAGGAGTAAAACGTGGATTGCCCCTTTATCTTCGCAGTAGCATACTTGTTCTTTCCTGTAGGAAACATGCAGAGATTTATTAGAAGACCAATCAACCTCCGCTTTATTTAAAACAACTCTTCAGGAAGTATTGTTTGTGGTCACTTCCTCTTGTCACCTGCTGATCTGAAGTAGCTCACATGAGCATAATTCTCTACTCTTATTGGGAAATGCGTCAAACTCCTTCCTAGTGCCATAGATGCTCCAGAGTGCTAGGCCTGAATGCACTTGAGTTCCTGTTGCTTCTAATGAAAACACTGAACATCTAGGGCTCCTCTTAAAAATGCAGCCTCTGAATAGACACTGTCTACACTCAGTGCCCAGGCTCCACATGTAACGGTTCTCTGTACAGTTCTCTCCAAGAGCTACTGCAAACCTTCAGTTGCGCACTGTCCGGCTTGCGGAATAACCCACTGCTGGAATGTGTCTTCTCTGGGGAGTGGCACGGATCCCACTTTCAGAGTATCCTGAAAGACAGCCTCTGTCTCTCTTCAAACAGCAGCTTTTTCGCACTATCAGTTTCCTGTTTATGACAACTGATCCTTCCTCACTCTCTTGCTGTAACTGACAGTCTGTTGCCAGCACTCCGCAGGATGTAAGCAGATCTCAATAGCAGACAAAGGCAGTTCCAGTTATTCTGATTTAAAATTAGAGCAAGCACGGTGTGTCTTTTTCTCAGCAATTTACGGCGCTGACGTTAGAATCATTATCTGCTGACGGAATCTAATTTGCAGTAACTTGAAACTGGGTACTGTGGACTGTCGTCTTTGCTACTACCCCTGGGCTGGGGTGAGGACAACAGCAACAGGTTCCCCTAGTTAGTAGTGATGGATAGTTCTGGGCCCTGTGTTCTAACTTTAGTCTCACAATTTGATGTGCCTTAAATAGTACTTATAGAATTAGACTTGAATCGCTAAATGTTGGTGGTAATTAACATCTGCCTTCACTTAAAAGCAGACTCCTGTTATTTAACCAAATTAAAGCAGTGGGAACGGCGTGTTGCACTTTCAGGAAACCCTTGTCCTCTCTGGCTACCAGTTCTGTCTGGACAGGAACACTTGATCATAGTTATTTCTGACTCTAAGACTATTCTAGTCATTAGCTTTAGAATAATCAGGCTTGTTTCCTGCAATCCAAATATTGAAATCTCTGTGCAAAATTCAAAAACTGCCATCTACAAGAAAAGGGAGAAAGGCAGCCATGCTTGTCTCCTCTGTCTGATAGCACGGAGAAACAATGCATGCAATTGTCCTTCAGTTGAAATGCCAGCAACCTCTCTGCCGCCTTGGTAGAAGGGAGAAACACTTGCTAGCCTTGCGTGTGAAAGGGATCAATAACAAATGCACAAGGTAGAAAACTGACTAGAACAGGTTTGATGAAACAATTTTCAAGGTACCCATCATCTACCTTTGGGCCCTCACAGCAACCCCTCAAGAGCTGCCTTACCCACTGGTGTGAGATTTGGGTGCTCAGACTTGGAGTTTGGCCCGAGTCTAATTTATTCTTGGCACTAGGTGAATTGTTACAAGGAATGATAGCGCTAGGTGGCTTAACCACCATGGAATTGGGTATACCTCACTAGAAATTAAGCTGGTGCTGTTTGGAAAGATGGCAAAATGGAACCAATCCCCCTCAAGAGAGCTCTGTCTTACAAAGTTTTGTTTATCGGAGTGTGACGTGAGCAAGCCACAGGGCTACTGCTGATAGTATCCTTTGTAAGATACGTTGCACTGACATTAGCAAAACTGCCGTGTAACTTCCTATCCAGATAGTATTTTTACACATCTGAAATACAGAAGGCCCCCACGCTTGGGAGCTGGAAGTGAGCATGTGACACAAGCCATGCACGAGTGGTCACCTCTCTTTGCAGTGAATTTGAACATGCCTGGATGAGATAGATAACTGAATGCATGTGATCTGTAATAATCTGCAATATCATAGTGTGTAATTTGGCCCATAAGCATGTGAAGAGAGATCTGCATGATTGTGAAAACGCCTTCTGTGACAGAAAAAGCTCACTCACTTCTTAACAGATCAACTTTACCATATGAATCTTTAGTACATCTGGCATGTAAATACCTTGCAATGCCAGCTGCGACAGTGCCATGTGAATGCCTGTTCTCACTGTCGGGTGACATTGTAAACAAGAAGTGGGCAGCATTATCTCCTGCAAATGTAAACAAACTTGTTTGTCTGAACAATTAGCTGAAGTAGGACTGAGTTGACTTGCAGGCTCTAAAGTTTTACATTGTTTTATTTTTGAATGCAGTTTTTTGTACATAATTCCACATTTATAAATTCAACTTTCATGATAAAGAGATTACGCTTCAGTACTTACATTAGGTGAATTGAAAAATACAATTTCTTTTGTTTTTTACAGTGCAAATCAAAAGTAAATATAAAGTGCACACTGTACATATTTTGTATTCTGTGTTGTAATTGAAATCAATAATTTGAAAATGTAGAAAACATTTAAATAAATGGTATTCTGTTATCATTTAACAGTGCAATTAATAGTGATTAATTTTTGTAATTGTTTGACAGACCTAGTATTATGATTTTTTTTTGGATTGTAACCATTTTGTTTCCATTCCCCTCTGGTTTCCAGTGGAGTCGCTCTTCTTTCATAAACCTTCTTTCTGTTTTGTTGTAAGTGCTCACAAGTGCTGTGCCTTACACAGGTGTGGTAAACCAGGGTAGCTGGCTCCTTTGAGGGCAGAGGATCTGAGATTCCTATGAACAGCCAGTGTTTGGAGGTGGGTCTCACAGGCGAATGCTTCAAGGGGATTCAGGTGCTCCTTTTGTTCACCTGTGAGGCTGACAGAGACCAGAGGGGAGTGCTTGAGTGCCTGACAGGCTGGTGATGTTAGGGAGCCGATGCCCAGTTACCACAGGCAAGCCGCTTTCTCGCTAGAGGCTGGGGGGAATGTAAATAGCTGATTCAGTCATCTATTTACACCCCCGAGTCTGAATACTATTATACCCTCACCTACCCAATGGAGATACAATCCTCTGTGTAAATAAGACGTACATGCACATGGGCAGCGCATCATTTGGATTCTCTGAATTGGGCTTCACAAACAGGCGTCCCATTAGTGGGTCATGTGCCTTGACTAGTGCTTTCATTTGGCTGCTGGTGTTGTGCAGTGAGCACTCACTGCAAGTTTCCCCATAGAAAACCACAGTTTCCTTTTATGCTGAAACTCCCAAAATACATCCAAGTGACATAGCTACTACTGGGGGTTCTTGTGCTGGTGTCCGTGCTGGGGAGAGCGCTAGATCAGAAGCTCCCTTGTAAACTATGGGAGAGTAGCCATCCAGAGCTTTGGAGATGCTGAGGCTGATCTTTCGCACCAAACCAAGGATCCAGGAGGCAAGTGTAGTGGTCTCTTTATCAGTTGTGTTTGTTTTCTTTTTCACAGGATCAAAGGCGGAAGTCAGAGACTTGCAAGATTCTAGAGATGGCCAGGCTGCATTTTATTTACTTTATTATATATCCTCTTTTGAAAGGGCCTTTCTGGTGATAAAGGCCGTGGCGTCCTCTCCTGAGGACTCGTCTCTGTCCTGCCAGAGTTTGGGGGTAGCTTGGAACATGCGCATGATTGAAGCAATGGTAGGACAAAAAGATCCCTTGGATTATGGTCCTTGATGCATGAAAGATGAATGCAGAAAACATAACACTAAATAGCATCTACTTCTCACCGCCTGTTTCCAACATTCAGACTCAAATATACCAGCTACCAAGGTTATAAGACACACACGTGGTCTTTTGCCACTTTTTCTAAAACGCTCTACATAAAGACGAAGAGAGAAGTCAGGAGTGTGCATTTTGAGCTGTATCTGTGGGAAGAGACAACAAATTATATCCTGAGACCCTTGCAGTACAAACTGTTCTAGGCTTGACTAAGTGATTGGCTTAGTAGCAAAGCAGCTTAAGATGTTTCAGTTCAAAAGAAACCCGGTCTCCTCCTCTCAGACTTGCAGTAACTTCCTGGTTTCAAACCTGACTGAGTGGGTGAGGAGGAGTATTGTGGAAGCAGCAGCAAATCCTAATCTCCCACTCACAGGGGATCTCTGTAAATGACTTCTCCTGAATTTGCAGAGGGCTGCAAAATATTCTGCGTAGGGTTGGTAATTTTGGTTGGACCAATTCCTGGAGACCTCGTCACTTAACATAATCTTTAATTAAAGATTATGTCAGGATTAATTTTTAATTCCTGGAGGGTTGGCAACTGTAATTCCGCTGCCATCCCATGATAATACAACCTGCTGCTGATGTGAGCTAGTGTGCATAGTTTGCAGGGGCTTCACTCTACTAAGGGAGACTTGGCTTAGAAAGAAGTGCACCCAAATGAACACGTTGCTCAAGCAAAGTGGCCAGAGCAAAGGGTCAGTGTATCAGGAGAAGAGTTGTAAAAGAACTGTTCCGTCACTGATGTGTGTGACGTTAAGCTCTGCGTCTTTCCTTATTTGTAAATGGGGACCATGTTTGTCCACATGTGGCTATTGTGAGGCTTTGAAGAACCTGATGGAAGTTAGTGAAAGGCTCTGGTGGCGATTGTGTTACTTCAGCTGTGAATGGCAGCAAATGGCCAGGGCATAGAATTTGCACCATCATGGCGTAGGGAGGGCCGATACGTCTCTTGGTGACGGGTACATCTGTACTTCAGGCTGGATGTGTAAATCCCACTTCCAGGAGACATACGTGCACTAGCTCGGTGAGCATCAGTGTGTGGAAAATAGCGTGGCTGCAATGGCACAGGTGGCAGGAGGAGTTAGGGAGCTCAGCCTTCCTGCTGCTGTGCCAAGCCGCTGTTGTAGTGGGTCACGCGAGGGGAGAGGTGAAAACAAGGCCCCTACGCCCTGGATTCAGCTTCTTCCCAGACTTCAAGTGTCTCCCTTACTAAAAACATTAAGGATCTCTTTCTGGTGAAGCTCCCCCAAGGTTTGTTTTTTCTCCTATCTCCTTCGTACCCATTATTTACTTTCAGATTTTTTTGACTGTAATCCTTCAATGGATACAGAGATGGGGTGTTTTCTCCTTTCGACCTGTGGTCAGAGGACCTTGAACCTGATACTCTGCTTATCCAAAATGCTATGCCAGAAGCTCTCCCACCCCACCCCCCGCCCTGTGACACTACCTAACCGCATCAAGAGAAAGCAGAAGTAGCATTCGAGTATCTCTTTAAAAAACACATTACGTGGCCATGCTAGAGAAGGCTCCACCTAATCTTGAAGGGAAGTGGAGGGTTTGGGTTTTTCTATTTAAACTTCAGCTCATCCTCTCAAAGCTGACTGAAAAAGCACCCAGTTGTGATAGTAAATCTATATGTACATGAGTTAACCCCTTCGTGACACAATAGGCTTTGAGATCTAATCTCTAACCTTTCAAAAATCAGGCTCTTCAAATGTAGCCTTCTTGTCTGACATCTGTCTGCCAGTGTTTCTGGAGGGGCAGAGCCAAAGGAACAGCTTTTGAATCAGGGCATGGTTAAACCTTCCTCAAACAGTTACTCTGTCTCTTAACAAAAGAAGGCTGCCTAGAGCTGGACGAACATTGGGTTAAAAGACAATTGGATGAGTACATCTTGTGCAGGGTTACCAGACAGCAAGTGTGCAAAAACGGGACAGGTGGAGGACGGGGGGAATAGGTGCCTATATAAGAAAAAGTCCCAAAAAAGGGACTGTCCCTTTAAAAACGGGACATCTGGTCAGCTTCATCTTATGTCACCCTTTGAGATGAGATCTAATGCTGAGCTGGAAACAAACCATGAGACAAGGACTAGACCGACTCTCTTCCTGCAAGATGTGATGCACTTTTTACATGTCAGTATTCCTGTTAGCTGGTTTAGGAACACTGATTCCCACACAGATGAAAACCCATTTCTCAGCTGGTAAGAGCTGTTCAAGAGGCCAGGTCCCAGTTTCTGCTGTTATCTTGAATGTCAAATCAAGGTATGTAACTCTACCAAATCAAAGAGCTGCTGTGGAGTTACACCAGGCATGACTGAGAGCAGAATTTGGCCTGTCCCAGGGCAACAGGCCCCTTTAAGGGAATTTTGAACCAGCCCGGCCTGTGCCATAATTAGCTACCCCCCAGCTTACACGGGGACTAACTATGGCATGGGTGAGGCTGTTCCCATTTTCCTTTAAAGAGGCCAATAGCCCTGTGAAGACCTAGGAACTCAACTTTAACTTTTCTCCCACCAACTGTGCAAACGAGTTTGTAAAGAACTCTTAAACCTACTGTACCCTTCTTTCCTGACAGTAGCCACACGGCTCTGACTTGCCTCTGGGGAGGGATGTTACTGGGGGCACTATCTTGTGACTCTGTAAATAGCTTGCCTGCTTCTGTTTAAAAAAATGCAAGAGGAAAATGTTGACTGAGCATCTCCGACCCTTGTGCTAACACTCTTCTTTGCTATTCCACAGGCAAAATCGGACATATCTTGGATAGAGAGAGACGTTGTAGACTCAGTGGTTAAGGTAAGAGAGCCCACTGCAAACACATGGCTTGAGTAGACTTGTGTCTTTTCATTCACACTTTGTCGTATGACAAGATTCTCTGACAGTTCATTACAGTCTAGGATTTGAGTTGTGAATCATTCTGTCCTCCAGCGCCTGTGCTGGCTTTGCACACCATTAACACTGACTGAACTGTACTTGTGAACTTCAGGAAACTCAGGCATACAAGCGTGTTTTAGCAACATGCGCAACTGCCTCTTTGAAAGGTCTTTTATGGCACATATCTACTGGCAAATCGCAGAGTTGCTAATATGGAAGGTAGACAGATATGAGTCACTCACTCATGTGACCTCATGATCATGTCTTCACCCTCCCCCAGCCCACCCCATGTTGTATTCATCCACTGTTGTACTCTTACATTGTCTTTGGGGCAGAAGGTGCCATTTTGTGTGGTTGTTAAGGCACTCTGCCCATCTCTGCCTCTGTGTGATGTATTATTCTCCAATAAGCCAGCTTCCCTGGGCGGGAAGAGGATTGCATTTGTATCCATGCTAACGATTTAGCAGTTACAGTTCACATTCAGTACTTGAGCAGAGCGATGGCTACTGTGTCCGCCAGAAATAACTGACCCAACATAATCCTTAGTCATTCTTGACACTCTCTCTTTATAATGACCTAGCTCGTCGATCTAGTAGGCCTCGGAGCTCTTTGCGAAGGAGGTCAGTGTCATTAACTTTGTTTCACAGATGTTGAGTGCAAACTCTGGACTTGATTGCCGCTCACACTGTGTAAATCAGAATCAGGCACCTAGACTTTACTCTTCCCAGTGACAACTGACAGCATCTGGACTGTAGAAAGGATTTGCTATTGCCCATTGCTTGGGATCTTTCCTACCAAGCCTGCTGTCCCCCACTCCTCTACCTGTTGTGTCTTTGGGGCAGAGCCCGTCTTGGTCTGACTCACCTGTAACACAATGGGGCCCAAATCCCTAACTGGTGGTAACGCACCATAAATAACAGTCATTTCTTGCTTTCGTTGGCAGTTACCAAAGAGCGTGGTGAGGCGGAGAAAGGTCAGAAGTAGTCAGAGGCTCACACTAAAATCCCAACTCCAAACACCCCCAGAGCCTGGGGGTATTTCCAGAAGTGAGTGGAGACAGGCTCCTGTCTTATTGACAGCGAGGCTAGTTATCTTGGAACAGAGAAACATAACTGGAGGGAATAATGCTGTGCTCACTTGGGGACCAAATGCTGGGCAATGAAAAGAGACCATGGAGCAGAGGGAGTGGGAAAGGAGGCTGGTGATGTCGGATATATTTTTTTAATCAGAACAATAACGCCCATCCTGTAAGTGAATTTGGACAATGATGGGACAAAAGGGCAACTCTGTCTGTCTGTCACAACACTCTGTTAACCTCTGTTCTGTCCCTGTTTGCAGTTCCTTGAGCCATGGCCTCTGCAGAACCATGGGTAGTTGGTTACTTATAATCTCCATAGGTGCCTTATAAATATCATGGATAGGACTCCAGCAAGTGATTAGGCAAAGCCACCTCTCCTATGATAGAAGGGGAACTCTTGATTGTGCAAGAGTTGTACATGAAATCTAAGGACCAAATTAATTCCTGAATTCAGTGTAGTTAATAAGGGGAGTAATCCGCAGGATCGATCGGATACTAAATCCCCTTCTCCAGGCCCAGTCAGAGGGGCAAAGTGCATTTGCAGCTCTTCTAGGCAGTAGCATTATCACTGTACAGGCTCCTCTTAACATGGGGGTTTTATCTCTTGTTCAAAATGTAAATAACTCCTCAAAATATTCCCTTTGTGGGAATTTCCACCTAAACACAGACTACCTAGAGTAGACCCTGCAGGGTCTAGCCAAGAGAGAGAGTGAGTCAGATCTGAGCTGGGAGGTGTAAAAACCAGCGGCAAGTGCTTCTGCTGGGGAGTGGGAGTGTTATCCTGCTTAGCTGTAAGAGTCAGAGTGTGCTGCCTTCATTGCGCATCTGCCAGTGGGGCTTTAACCACCTGCAGCTCCTCCAGCCTGTGACTCTCAAATCTGAAACCTGTCTCAAGTCCTCCATGAAGCAGTGTGTATTCCAGCAGCCTGCCATGCTCCCCTAGAGCCCCCGGGAACTGGGGATGTGCCATGCTGAACGGGATGGACCATGGAGAGGGACCCCAAGCTTCCTCGCATCTGTGCCTTTCTCACACTGTGGCTGCACAGGAAACACCGAGCAAAACCCTGCAGCCTGCAACTGCCTGCCCCTGGCCAGCTCTCCAGCTCGGTTAGTACTGCAGCTAGCTTGCTGGAGGACGCTCCGGCTTCAGCTTGTGTTTGTAACTGCTCAGTTCAACTGGACTGACGTTGGTTGGGTTAACAGTCGCTGCAATTTGTGGCTGCAGCGTTCTGGGTCTTCCCTCTTTCCTTTCCTGCAGGGTAACTTTGGCTTAATCGCACTGGAGAAGGAAAGTTCCTTCACCCAGGTATAAAGCCAGTTAATGCCACCGATCAGTGTGGTGATAATGCACTTATTTTCATCTGGCTGTTGCAATAGTTCCTACTGGCCAGTGTTGTGAGTTTAATATACCTGCTGCTTGTCTGATTTGCAACTGAACAAGTGATGGAATCTGATCTTCTGACTAACACTCTAAATAGTTATGATGTCTGTCTTGCAGTAGTTTTGTAGGTTAATGGACTAGACAGGCAAAAACATTTTTAAAACACCCCTTTTTATAGGGGAGCGGTTAGCTGATCTCTAAAGCTTCATCTCGAAATGTGATCAATTTCGGTCTCCTTGCAAATGCCAATTTTTTTCCTAGTTCGTATATTCACTAAGCTGCTTTAGTTGCCAGGCTGTCTATGCAAATCTTTCACTGCCTGACAGCCTCGAGAGCACAAAGATAGCGGTGAAAACCCATCTAGAACTAAACAAATTGGGGCTTTTTGTTGGCTAGATATACTGAAGTTAAGATCATTTACACAATTGTACTTTACCTCCGTTGGAAGAACTTGGAATAGCACCTATTGGGTGTACTTGGATCTGTTCCTACCATAGTGAGTCCCTCAGTTATAATGAAGGAATATAGAGGAACATAAATGCCTGTGTCTAAAGGAAATGTTCATTTAAAATGGATCTATTAGGCAGACAATATAACTTGGTGGTAAACTTAGCCTGACCCAATCAGTGGCAATATTTTTTTCTCATTACTGTTTTCATGAAACCTCTGTTAAGCCTAACTTTAATATTACTTCCTTGATGTTGACCTGGGTCATTAAGCTGTCCACAATTCTGAGCAGCAAATAGTACTGCTGAGGTCCAGAAAAGCGACTATGGCCACAAAAATTGTGTGTGTTCAGTCCTAATGCTGAGGCTTTCTCCAGTACTTTCATGACATTCCCCAAATAGTTTGGTGTTTCCGGGTCCTTTCTCAGGTAATTTGGGTGTCATGCTTTAGCAACTGGGAGATAGTGTCACAGGGCCCCTTGGTCACTTTAGTCCAAACCAAGTTGACAATGATGGAAAGCTGTTCCTAGAGAATGGTTTTTTCATTGGCATGGGGAAGGAGTTGGTGATTCAGTCCCTAGCGGACAGCTGCCAGCAATGTAAAAACCACAAAAGTCTGTTGACTGTATTATGGACAGTCTCTGCAGAGAAGCTTAGTGGTGAGTTATGGAGACAATACCTTTCTTGCTTCTAGTTTGGTCCCTCCAGAACAGGGATGAGACAGGCCGGAGAATGTCGGGGAAGTTAGCCCTGCTGCTGCTCTTGCTGGACCTGTTGTGTGGGTAAAGACTTCGGTTGGTACCAGAATTCAGTGTCTACTGTCAGGTTGTGAGAGAACAGAGCTGACAAATAATATAAAAACAAACACTTCCTAGTTTAGAAAAAAAATAAAGCTCATCAGCTAGAAAGGAAAGGCTGCAGTACGTCAGGTAGTGAACCACATTCTTGTGTGCATCTCCCCACTTCCGGAGAATCTTTTCAGAGAGGATGAAGGCAGCACTGGTAAGGAAAGCGAGCTAGTACCCAAATGACACTGCACTTCCATCCTCTCGGGGGGGTGGTTAAACTTGATTTAAATACTGTTCTATTTAAAACTTGTAGGGACTAAACTGTGCAAAACAGGGTTTTTACATAGAGTAGAATTGTTGTTTCTAAGCCTGACTTTGTCAAGATGTTAACAGTCAACTAAAAAGTATTAGGAAGTCAGGACCACTTTTAAACCCAGTGTCTCTGAGCCCTGCTGTAAATTGGGTCTTCTGTGTGCTCCGGAACATAATTCCTGGACCAGAGGTCCAGCTCATTGAGTTTCCATATGCTGGTGAATCTCAGGTGGAGCCATGTAAATTCTGGCAATTCTGAAAAATCAAAAACAAATTTTAAAAAACGGGGAGTCGACCAATATTTTTTGTTTAGATTTCGAGAAATTTTAAGCATTTTTTTACATTTGTTAAAATAAATGGAAATTTTGGAACAGTCATTTCAAAACAAAATTGAAATGTTTTGTTTAGAAAATGTCAAAACAATGTTTTGGGTGGCAGGTTTTGACATTTTTAAAGGCTTCTTTGGCTGGAACAATTCTGAAAAACCATCATAAAATATTTTGGTGTTGCCAAATCTGCATTTCTTTTGTCCCCAAAAAGATGTTCTTAATCAAATTTTGCTTGGGGTTAGTATTGAGAGCTTAATTTAAAAAAACGACAATTATGAAGTAATTTGACCATAAGGAAAACTCCTTCTTGTTCCGGAGGTAGTTAATGACTGGCTGCTTTGAAGCATGAACACTTACGCCTCTCTTTTAATCTTTGGAGATGTTCTGATTCCTGTAAATGTCCATGGCATTTTTAATTGAGCTAAACTCTTGGCCTCACAGTCTTGTGGCAGGGAGTTCCACTGGACATTTTGTTTGAGAGATAGGGAGGGACATGTTAAATGTTGTCTTTTTTTTTTAATGCCTTTTGTTGCCCTGTATTCTAGTCTTTTGAAAAAAAGGTAGAGGGAAGGTAGTGACTTACCTTTCCTCCACCTTTCATTATTCTCTGATCTGCTCTCAAACTCGGTGAAAGAATGTATTTAAACAGACCACATGCCAGATACAGACATTGGCTTCTCTATCTCCCAGAAGAGCTGAGGCTATAAAAAAGCATCCTTATGTGCTGAAGATGCACTAAGACTCCTGTGACACAGCTACTCAGCTTGCTGAGCAGATGGGGTTCTGTGTTTCTGACTTGCCAGCCACGTCCTTGTTGTATGACAACAATGCCATGTGTTGAGATTTTTAGTAATCTAAATATTATTGCCACTATTGCTTTAAAAAAATTGCTTTCAAAACTCTTATGAAATGTAATTCAAAGAAACTGAACTCTGTCCTTTGGCTAGGAGTCAAGGGGTGTGGCATTTGATAAGAGTAAAATATTTGTAAGGTGCGAGGCTATTTGCTGAAGTCCTTCTAGTGACCTTGCCCAGGAAGTTGCAAGGAGGAGATGCTTGTGTAACAGGCTCAGTTCTGGTTCCTGAGAGCTTGTCATCTTACTTGAACAGATGAGGCTTTTTCTCTGCTCTGGAGGTTTAGTCTTCCTCATCCATGTGCTTTTTATTTCAGGATGAAGGTATCGTGAAAGAAATTAACATCACACACCATGTGAAGGAGGGCTCTGAGAAGGCTGATCCTTCGCAGTTCGAACTCCTCAAAGTTCTGGGCCAAGGCTCTTTTGGCAAAGTGAGTTTGCTTCTTACTGTGTCTTTATATGTCAGTTAAATCTATTTTGGGGGCAGGAGATGGGTGAAGTGCACCTGGCTTCATGATTCCCACCAGCTCATAGCTGGAATAACAACTTGACTGAGTTTCTTCTGAGACGGGATGCTGCTCCGGGTACAGTCTGCTCCTATAGGTTCACTCTTGCAGTCTTTGTGTGTGCAGTGCTCCAGTGGGGCTCTGAGAGCTCTGACAATGAAGAGGGTGGAAGGAGAGATCGTTGCTTATAAATGTAGTAGGGCTGTTAAGCGATTAAAAAAATTAATTGCACTTTCAATAATAGAATGCCATTTATTTAAATATTTTTGGACATTTTCTACATTTTCAAATATATTGATTTCAATTACAACACAGAATACAAAATGTACAGTGCACACTTTATATTTATTTTTTATTACAAGTATTTGCACCGTAAAAAAAAAAATAGTATTTTTCAGTTCACTGAATACAAGTACTGTAGTGCAATCTCTTTACTATGAAAGTTGAACTTACAAATGTAGAATTATGTACCAAAAAAATCTGCATTCAAAAATAAAACAATGTAAAACTTTAGAGCCTGCAAGTCCACTCAGTCCTACTTCTTGTTCAGCCAATCGCTCAGGCAAACAAGTTTTTTTTTTTACATTTGCAGGAGATAATGCTGCCTGCTTCTTGTTCATAATGTCATCTGAAAGTGAGAACAAGTGTTCTCATGGCACAGTTGTTGTAGCCAGCGTCACAAGATGGTTATGTGCCAGATATGCTAAAGATTCATATGTTCCTTCATTCTTCAACCACCAGTCCAGGGACATGTGTCCATACAGATGACGAGTTTGCTCTGTAACAATCCAAATCAGTGCAGAACAAAGCATGTTCATTTTCATTATCTGAGTCAGATGCCACCAGCAGAAGGTTGATTTTTCTTTTTTGGTGGTTTGAGTTCTGCAGTTTCCGCATCGGAGTGTTGCTCTTTTAAGACTTCTGAAAGCATGCTCCACATCTCATCCCTCTCAGATTTTGAAAGGCACTTCAGATTCTTAAACTTTGGGTCGAGTGCTGTAGCTATCTTTAGAAATCTCACATTGGTGCCTTCTTTGCGTTTTGTGAAACCTGCAGTGAAAGGGTTCTCAAAATGAACCACATGTGCTGAGTCCATCATCCAAGACTGCTATAACATGAAATATGTGGCAGAATGCAAGTAAAACAGAGCAGGGGATATACAAGGAATTCAGTCACAAATTTAATTAATGCATTTTTTTTTTTTTTAACACGCATCATCAGCATGGTAGCATAGCCTCTGGAATGGTGGCCGAAGCATGAAGAGGCATATGAATGTTTAGCATATCTGACACGTAAATACCTTGCAATGCTGGTTACAAAAGTGCCATATAAATGCATTCCCCCTCTCACCCACTCCCTCCCAGCTGTGCGAAATAGCTGTTTCACGGCGCAAGAGCTAGAAGGGCGGGGGGAGAAGCAGGACCCAGTGTCGCGCTCAGCGGAGGAGGTGGAGCGGAGGTGAGCTGGGACGCTGCCAGTGGGTGTTCTGCACCCACTAATTTTTCCCCGTGGGTGCTCCAGCCCCGGAGCACCCACGGAGTTGGCGCCTATGTGTGCGCCTCTCACGGCGGTGGAGTACCAGAGTTGACGGGAGAGTGCTCCAGGATCAACTTATCACATCTAGACTAGACATGATAAATCGACCCCCGATAGCTCAATCACTACCCTCAGATCCAGTGAGTAGTGTAGACCTGCCCTCAGATACTCTGCATACAGGTGACTATCCAAGGCCTCCACTCACTTGTACATGAGGTCTTTTTCCCCGCTTTATGGAGGGGGAGGGAAGTGGCACCTAAACTCTCTTCTCTTTCAGCCCGTGAATAATCCATATCTAAAAACAGTGTCTTGAGACTAGCCAATATTGCATTGGTCAGTAGCCCTGATATCTCCATGAGTCACTAAGGATCTGACTAGGATTCTGAGCTCCATTTCTCAAGAGAAGTGGCCAGTCTCCGGTAATGAGGCCCCGTTTCCCTGTCTGGATCCAGCTACTGTTGTGTAGGAGGACTTGGAAAGGAGGGGAAGCTGCCAGCGGTGGCATTAATCATGAATGCCTAGGAGTCAGTCTTGCTGCCAAATCCACGTGTCAGGAGGAAGTCTCCTAGTACAGTGGGACACTGCTTGGGTACTCCTGAGTCTGATATAGTCTGACATGGTACAAATGGTGGTGACTAGTTCCTTGGTATTGGGGAGAGGACTTTTTTTTTAAAAAAAAGGTATTGCTTTCAATTGTGGTGATTGCTCACCAAGCCTTGCTTTGGAGATGGGGAGCAGGAAGGGTGGAGCATCAAAATACCCTCCCCAGGAGACTCTGTATACCTGTAGCCCTTTGCTTGTGGAGCTCAAAGCGTTGAACTTTCTGACCCTGCAGTTCGCTTCTGTTCTGAAGTCGCTTGGGGGTTTATTTGCTAGTATGCAGTAAAATTCTATCCAACTTTAGTCACAAGTTGATCTCTCCTCCTGTGTATGCAGGTCTTCTTGGTAAGAAAAATCACCCCGCCAGACAACGGCCATCTCTATGCCATGAAGGTCCTGAAGAAAGCAACCTTGAAAGGTGAGAAGGTTCTTCCCCATGCTGATCCCCATCTGCATCCCCAAAATGGAATGAGAAGTTATGCTGGGAAAACTCGGCACCGTTCTGTAGTGATGCACCCATAGCTCCCCACAACTGACTGACTGAGATGGGAGGGAGTAATTAAATGCTGCTCCAAGAAGGAAAGTCATTTTGGAACTAGGAATGGGGAAATGTCTTGCTCAGGTGCAGCTAGGCGAGAGCTAGTGAAGCCATGAGGCTGCAGGCAGAGCCCTGTAGCTGATGACAGGGGCACTGGGCCATTCCGAAGTGTCTGAACTGTGCCTCTCTCTCCACAGTGCGCGATCGCGTAAGGACAAAAATGGAAAGGGACATCTTAGCTGATGTGAACCATCCCTTTGTGGTGAAACTGCACTATGGTGAGTACACAGCTAGCCGCAGGCCAGAGGAATGGCAGAGCCAGTGAGTGGCAACAGCCCTGAATAGTTTCTAACTGTCCTTGAGCACTACCCACTATGCACTACTGCAGGTGCAGTGTGTTGCCAGAGGGAAGTGTTCCCTAGTTGTCCAGCAACAAATTCTTGTTGAATGTGCTCAAAACATTTTTCTCAAATACTGTCTGGAAGGGTTATGCCAATAGCAGTAATATGGGAGGAGCCTTTATCTGTTCCTCTTACTTCCTAGATTGCCCTGTTGTCTTTCCAAGCACAGTCCCCCTAAAAATGAACTCTTCCTCTGATAGACTCTTGGTCCCATACCCTGCTTGGGAAAAGAGAATAACACAGGAGAAGAGGATGGATTTTAAACCCTCGGGCTTTGTGTGTTCAGTGTGGTTCTGTCTAAGGGCAGAAGAGCAGGCGTAGCAGATGCAACTGAATCTGTTCCCTTTTTAAAGCTTAGTTTTGTCTTTTCCGTGCAGCCCTTTGGACCCATTCTCCCGTCCCTTCCATTCCCCACCCTCCCTCCTAAATTCAAAATTCCAGAGGGCTAAGCTCTCCATTGTGGGTGGCTACAGTTACCAAAACAGCAGGGGGGATTTCAGAAGGAAGAATAACTCCGCGTGCTAGAATTTGTCCCCAGGGTTAACACGCCTACTCTTAGGAAAGGTATCGTGGGAGATTTATGCACTACAGTGGTCGGCACCTCTTATTTCTCCTCTGCAAAAACAGCACCTCCAGTAAGTCACTGCCTCCCAGCGGCATGCATTGGTTAAGCACTGATTTCAAGGGCAGAATGCTGCCTACTCAATCACCAATGCCAATTCCTGCAGCGTCTAAGTGTCCTTGGTGACCTCCCATCTCAGTGCTGACTTCCTAGACAAATCTCTATTGAGGCTAGTGGGAGTGTGGGGTACCTGGAAACCTAACATCACCCAGCTTTGGGTGGTATCTGATGTTGCCAAGCAGTCAGTGAGTAGAAGGGCACTGATTCCTGCTTTGGTCTGTTTCAGCATTCCAGACAGAGGGCAAGCTCTATCTCATCTTGGATTTCCTGAGAGGGGGAGATCTCTTCACTCGGCTTTCCAAAGAGGTGAGCAAGCCTTGGGATCTTGCTGTTCTGTTCATGGTGCGCGCATGTCCAGAATAGGTGCATATTGTAGAGGACCACTGGTATTTGGAGCACTGTCCTCCAACTCTTCAGAACAGAAAACAGTGGCTACATAGATGAGGTGAGCCCTGATTAGCTGCTGCTGTGTCTCTTGCTGTGTGAAGTAACAGAGAAGGGAACCAGTGACTCCCTTTCTCTGTCCTGCTGCAGTGTAGCTGTTCAGTAGAACCAATTTGCTCCTATGGAGGAGGGGGCAAGGGAGGAAGCTAGGGATGGGAAGTTGATCTGCAAATTGAAGTGACAGGTAAAGATAATTGGAGAACAATAGCTGATGTAAATGAAGATCTTAAATTAACATCAGTTCACTGCTTAGCAACCTCTAATTATGCTGTTTAATCTCAGGGTAGCAGGAAATACAGGTCTGAAGGGGTGAGAGGGAGCAAGTGGCTGGGTATATCAGGCAGGAGATGTCTGGGATGGGGAACAACTTCATGGTATGTTCTTGGTAGGCTGATTTCTTGTAACCCAGGAGTCCATCTCCTCTATCTCTCAGGTAATGTTCACTGAGGAAGATGTGAAGTTCTACCTAGCTGAGCTGGCTCTGGGGCTTGATCATTTACACAGCCTGGGAATCCTATATCGAGACCTCAAACCAGAGAAGTATGTATAGCAGAACTTTACGATGCCTCCGATTTAATGACGCAGCACCAGGCCAGCTCTCCTGCAGCTCAGTCTCACGTCGGTAGTCTTTAAATGCCAAAGCGTCATCCTGTTAAGATGAGAAATGCACGTAGGGGACTAATGGGGGGAGGGATAGGTCAGTGGTTTGAGCATTGGTCTGCTAAACCCAGGGTTGTGAATTCAATCTTTGAGGGGGCCATTTAGGGATATGGGGCAAAAATCTGTTGGATGATTTAATTAGGGATTGGCCCTGCTTTGAGCAGGGGGTCGGACTAGATGATCTCTTGAGGTCCCTTCCAACCCTGATATTCTATGAAATCTCTTGTGTAGAAAGAGAGAAGGAGAATAACGCTCCAGCTTTCTCCTCCCCTTCCGAGGCAGCCATGCTGGGAACGCTACACAGCACGCTTGCCCTCTCCTGGGCTAAGAGAGCACCTCATGCTAGTCTACAGCTCCCGGCTGACTCTGGCAGTAGTGGGCTATACAGTGAGCAATGAACAGTCCTCTGGGGAGGGGCTATGCAAAAAGCAGGGCCTCTGCAGAGTTCACATCACTTGTGCAACTGAATAGTCCTTGCACAGAAAATGTTTGGGACCCAGTTCATGTGAAGCCTGAGGGTTAGGCTCAGAATCTTACATATCACATCAGATGACATAGACGCAGTCAGAGAGAGAGAAACAGACCAAGATGGATTCTAGAGGAGTATGGAATAGTAGGGCAGTTGTTTCTGCCAATAACAGACTTCTTTTTAAGCTTTGCTTTTTCCTGCTGGCCCGAGGACTCAGGTTCTGTATTCTAGCTGACTAAATTGATGGCTTGCTTGGCAAATGATAGGGTAATCCAAAGAAACAGTATAAAGGCTCAGACATCAAACCCCGTCAAAGGAAAAGTAGGGGTTCTTCAAATCCTCTTCGCTGTAATGCTTAAAAAAAAAAATTAATAGCTAGGGTGCGGGTGTGCTGAGGCAGCTGCCTGTTGTGCTGACCAGCATTGTCTCATTGATTCCTTGTAGTCCTCGGTCTGTCCATCTGTTGTCTCTTGTCTTTATACTTAAAATAGAAGCTCTTTGGGGCAGGGATGTCTTTCTGTTCTGTTTGTACAATGCCTAGCACAGCAAATTCCTGATCCAGGACTGGGGCTCGAAGGTGCCACAGTATTGCAAATAATGGAGTCCTTGCACAAAGCATCCCTTTTAGGAGGGAGAGGGTGGCTGGAGGAAAGTGGGGCTGTTCTCTTTGCATCATACATCTCGGTGAAAGGGTTAAACCATCGGGGCTGAAAGTGGTGGCATTAAGATATCTTTCTGGGGTTCTTAAAAGCTTTTTAACTAGCCTCTCAGGAGCAGAAAAAAATGCTGGTTCACTTGTTGACATCTCTATGTTACGGTAATGATCATTGGTGTTTACATGCCTCTCTCTCTTCTCCCTCCCACAGCATCCTCTTGGATGAAGAAGGACACATCAAACTCACAGGTAAGGTGACTCGAAAAATTTTGCACTACAGCAGACTTGCAACTGGAGATACAGACATTCTTCCATGCCTGTGCTCTGTTTGTAGAAAGTGGGCATATGTTCATGTTTTTTCTCTTTTGTGTAGATTTTGGTTTGAGTAAAGAAGCCATTGACCATGAGAAGAAAGCATATTCCTTCTGTGGGACAGTGGAATATATGGCACCAGAAGTTGTGAATCGTCAGGGCCACACTCACAGTGCTGACTGGTGGTCATATGGTGTATTAATGGTATGGTATCTAACTAGCACGTTTAAAGCCTGATTTTATGGTGGTTCTTTAAATGGTAGCTCTGGAGAGATGATGCAATATCTCTGTGTGTTATACTATATCTCTAACAGAGAGCTATTGAACTGGGAAAGATGTTTTCAAGCTCCCATATAAGTTACTCTGCCCAAAGTGATCACTAGTGAAGTGCAACAAATTTCACAGGGATCAGCTACATTCATAGCTGTTCCACGTAGAATTTAGACAGTTTCTGACAATCTCTCAAGACTGTCACATTAAGACAGCTTAAGCTTCCTGTTAAGATACTTTCATTTCAGACTGAAAGTGATACTAGTGTTCTGTGTTTGAAGCTAGAGCTGCCACCGAGTGGCCATTCAAGCCATGGCTCTTTCAGCTCTAGGGTGTCCTTTGAAAGGCTGTGTAAATTACCATTAACCATATCAAGGGTCAGAGTTCCAAGGCTCCTAAAGCATATTAGGATCTGCTGCCCCTAGAAACTCTCGCTCAATCATTTAACCTGCTCTCTTGCTCTTCTTTCCAGTTTGAGATGCTCACTGGCTCCCTGCCGTTCCAGGGAAAAGACCGTAAGGAGACAATGACATTCATTCTCAAGTAAGAAGAGTTCTTCTTCGGTGTCTCTACAGAGACAAAGCTTGCTACTCTGCTTCTAGGATAGGGTGACCAGATGTCCTGACTGTATAGGGACGGTCCCGATATTCAGGTCTTTGTCTTATATCGGTGCCTATTACTTCCCACCTCTGTCCTGATTTTTCATACTTAGTATCTGGTCACCCTATGCTAGGATGTCAGGAATTTTGCATCTTGGGGGTTTTAACAGTTTAATGGTATTAATTTGCAAGTATTTCTATAAACAGACTTACGGAGGGCCCAGTGTTAAAATGCTGAGCGAGAAACTAACTCTCTCACATGCTGCAAGGAAAGATGTGGAAACGAGGTGGCAGAGGAGCTGCAGTCAGCGCCTGTGTGCTTGTTTTACTGACTCATAGTTCTTTGCGCAATTTTTTTTTTCTTTCCAGAGCAAAGCTGGGCATGCCTCAGTTCCTGAGTGCCGAGGCACAGAGTCTCCTGCGAGCCCTTTTCAAACGGAATCCAGCCAACAGATTAGGTAAGACATGTGGTGTCGCATTGGTTCTGGGAGCACCTGGTACAAAATCTTGGTTCCTATTGTCCGAGTGGGTCAGTTACATTTGGATTTTGGCTAGGTTCTCCCGCATACCTCAGAACAGCTTGACTCCCACTAATCTCCGGTCACATTGCACAGTGGGTTTTAGCCTCGTTTATTTCGTTAGCAATGGAGTGGGTATAGAGCACTAAATCCAGAGTGGTGTCTGTCTTTCAGGTTCTGGTACAGACGGGGCAGAAGAGATAAAACGTCACCCTTTCTACTCCACCATTGACTGGAATGTGAGTATTGAACCTTTCCTTGCTTAGATATTAGAGTCTACATGCTCACAAACTTGCATAGCAATGAAGGGGAGAGGCATGAGTCACTTGACTGACTTAGCTCTGCAATTATACAGATGCTTATAGAGTGACTGGCAGTCAAAAGTCTGCGTCCTATTGTTCATCAGCTGTCAGAGTCCTTCCTCAAAACAGTGTCCACACAAAAGGAACAGGAGTCACCTGGACGGCTGAAGGAGGAAACTGAACAAAAATCATGTTTGTCATTGCAAATCCCCTACATGTATGAATTCAGATCAAAATGAGACCATTAACCATCTCTTGCAGTGGAAGGATGTGGAAGCTAATCTGGGATTTAGCAGGAGAGGGATGGTCTTGGAGGTATTAGAGACTATCCTTGTGGAACAGGAATCTTTGGAAGGAATGGATTTACAGTTTGAAAGACAGAAACTGTCCTAATAGAACAATATCTGGCTGAAGCGGTTGGGCCAGGATGGTTTGGTGACTAAGATTGGAACTCAGGAAATATGGGTTCAATTTCCTGCTTTACCACAGGCTTCCTATGTAACTTTGAGCAAATCACATGATCTCTTGTTCCCTGTGTTCCCCATTTCTACTCCTGTGCCTTGCAGAGCTCTTCTGAGGCCTGGCCAGTTAATGCATAAGGCATTCAGATACGGTGGTGATGGAGGCTATTGAAGACCTTTAGGAGGAGTCCTAAAGAGAAGACCTTTAGGAGGCTATAGAATACTAAAGGCTTTAGAACAAACTTCCCATGATGCTGGTATAGGGGTCCTCTCAAACTATCTTCAAAAAGCAATTCAGAAAGGCTGTGGGGAGGAAAAAGCTCCTTGCCAGGACCACTCCTAGCTGTACCTAGATGTAGCTTTTAGGCCCAGCATCTGATGCTAGAGGGAGCAGAGAATACGCAGCAGACCCTGGTGGCATAAACTAGTTCATGGATAGCTGGCTTTTTAGCACCCTGGAGATACAAGGTTTTTTGGCTCTTGGATAGCAGATGCCTGGGAAGGAGAAATACTGCAAGCTTCCGCCACAAAAGTGACTCAACAGCTCCACAGAAGGGCCTTCCAACGAGAAACTTTAACTCTGACTGAGCTATAGATATACACTATGCTACCAAGCAATTTCTGGCTTGTAAAGTTTTCTCTTCATGACTTCTCATTCCTGGTAAATCCATCCCCGTAGGAGTGTTTGGGAATATCTGCCAGTTGGGACATCTACCTATCGGGGATGGTTTGTTGAAGGGCATCCTTGGCATTTTGTTTTGCAGAAGCTATATCGCAGGGAGATCAAACCACCTTTCAAACCTGCAGTGGCCCGACCAGATGACACCTTTTATTTTGACACGGAGTTCACATCTCGTACGCCAAAAGGTTTGTGTGCACCCCAGGAAATCCGGTACAGGATGCTCTAGCTATATAAACTCATGGTATTGGGGTGAGGCATATTACACTGATTCTTATTCCAGCAGGACTAGGCCTATCCCCACTGTAAAATGAAGAACACTAACTTCAGAGGGTTACAGCTCTCAACAAGTGAGGGGTGATGCAGACTTAAATCTAAAAGGGGCTCTCATGGGGAAATGTTCTAGTCAACTGTGGAATAACATGTGGTGTGGCTCCTGTCTAGAATAGGGAGTAACCATAACTCTTAGGCCTGGTCTACGCTGGGTAGGGGGGTTCGACTTAAGATGCGTAACTTCAGCTATGCGACTAGTGTAGTTAAAGTCTGCATATCTTAGGTCGACTTACTTGGCCGTCCACACGGCAGTAAGTCAACCGCTGCTGCTCCCCTGTCGACTCCACTTCCGTCTCTCACGGAGCTGGAGTACAGGAGTCAACGGAGAGCGCGCTCAGGGATCGATTTATCGCGTCTACACTAGACACGATAAATCGATCCCCAATGTGTGGATCACTGCCCGCCAATACGGCCAGTAGTGTAGACGTACCCTTAGTATGTGAGGGGTAAATTGTCAGCTCCTGGCAGGCTGCCACAGGACCCCTCTCTTTCCTGATTTATTCTAGACTCCCCTGGAATTCCTCCCAGTGCGGGGGCTCATCAGCTCTTCCGAGGGTTCAGTTTTGTGGCAACTGGATTGGTGGAGGATGGCATGGTCAAACCTCCCCCGGCACCTCTGCATTCTGTGGTACAGGTAAGGGGACCGGACCAAGGAAAGACCTGTCTTAAACTGCAATGATAATTCCAGAAGCCCTAGTGCATGTCGGCCAGACCGTAAGGGCTGATAAGTGAGAGTCTGGCTAAAGCCTGAGGGCAAGGTTTTTTCCTGTGGAAAAGGCGGGATTTCCTCTTGCAAACTCCCTTACCAGTTCCCCAGTGGATTCCAGATCAGTGTGTGAATTTCTTCAATAGCTTAGCCAGGCCGTGGATGTGAACAAGAGGAGGGGCAGGGGAGAAAAGGCAGCTCTTGATCGCCTATTATGAATGAAGAGGCATAACCTATAGTGGGCCAAGGTAAAATTGCCACATAACCTCCTCTGGAGAGATTACTAGAGATCAGACTTCATCACGCTACAAGATTCAAACTCCTGGAAGGTCTGACCCAATCGTGCATGTTTATGCCCAGGACCAGAGGATTCATATCCTGCTGGGACAAGCTCAGTCCTTCATCCTGCAACAGCACGTTAGTTGAGTTGATGCAGCTTACAATGTGTGGGTCTTTCAGATGAAATGGCCTATCATTTCCAAAGGGTTTAAGGTAGTTATGTGCCCAAATTTCATTGAAATTAAATAGGATTTAGATGCCTAACTCCCTTAGGGACCTTTTGAAAATTACACCCTTAAAGACCAAGGTCCTTTCGGCTTTGACTGGACGCTGAAAATACTGTGACTCTTTCCATAACTTCCCCTGCGTGGTGAACTATTCAGCCAAAGACACCAGGGCACTGCCCCAACTCTGTGCCATGCAGCTGCTGCCCTCCACCTTAGAGGTGGCTGCATTTCAGCAGGTGGTAGCTCTGGGCTGAAAGGCACTCCAGAAATGTGATTTGCATTTGCCCTTCTTTCTTATTCTCCCCGTCCCTGGCAGGGAGAATAAGAAGCTGTGTGATACAGCAGGTAGCAGTCAGTCAGTCCAGCCTCCATTTTGTGGGTGTTCGGATACTGTGGTGTTTCCCTAAACTAACTTTTTTTTTTCTTGTTTCATTTCTCCATTCCTCCCACTGTAGCAGCTGCATGGCAAGAGTCTCCAGTTTAATGATGGCTATGTAGTGAGGGAGACGATCGGTGTGGGCTCCTATTCAGTGTGTAAACGCTGCATTCATAAATCCACCAACATGGAATATGCCGTCAAGGTTTGCAGTTTGCCATCTCCCTCTTGCGTGCACTCCCACACTCCGGTTTCCTTCTTTCTCTTGTAACAGGCTCTGGAAATAAAACTGAGCAAAGTGCAGTTGTCCCTGCAGCTCTGCACTATCGTGCAAGAAGCCAGGCTGGATTTCTGAGCTGGGGGTGCTGGGGAAGCAACATTCTCCTTTTGCGGGAGGGAAGTTCGGTACGACACACAGTAATTGCTCTTGCTGTGTTTGGGCTTTGGGATTCCATCGAGTGCTGCTCAGCCTGAACAAAAGCTGATGTGATGCCCCATGTGATCATGGGGATGTATAACTGGCAGTAAAATGAGTTGTTCTGGAAAACCAAGACAGCAGGAGGTGGGGAGTGGAAATAAGTTTAGAATCTCAGCCCTGGCTAAATTCTGTGGTGCTCCACCCATTGTTTCTCCATGCACACAGCTCTGTCCTACCTCCCTTGCTGAAGGAGCCCACTCCTGGGTAACACTTACCTGTGCTCTCCTGCAGATCATTGATAAGAGTAAACGAGACCCTTCTGAGGAGATGGAGATCCTCCTGCGGTACGGGCAGCACCCAAACATCATCACCCTGAAAGATGTGAGTGTAACCGTTTTTAGCTTGCACCTACACAGAGATGTTGTCTCTGAAAGCACTGGCCTGCCTGCTGAGGCTGAAGCTGTTGCTCCTGAGAACCCCCTAGTAAAATGGTGGCAGGTCTGGGGAGGTGTCAGAACTCCCCAGCAGTGTGCTGGGGGAGATGGAGGATTGCTGTAGAGCTTGTGGTAGAACTACTAAAAGGCTGCTTTGGAAGCATCCTGTTCTGTGTGCACTGTGGTTTCTGATACCACCAGATTGCTACAAGTCCTTGCTTAGAGTGGCTGTCTTTCTAAAGCAGAGGTGGTCGAACTACGGGCTGCGGGCCACATCTGGCCCGCGGGATCGTCCTTTTCAGCCCTTGAGCTCCCGACCAGGGAGGCTAGCCCCTGGCTTTTCCCCTGCTATCCCTCCTCCACCGCAGCCTCAGCTCACTGCCCTGCCAGTGCTCTGGGTGACGTAGCTGGCTCTGGCCGGGCTATGTGGCTGTGAGCTCCTTCCACTCTGAGCAGCATGGTAAGGGGGCGAAGGGCAGGGGGTCCTGAGGGCAGTCAGGGAACAGGGAGCAGTGGGGCAGTGGGATGGGGCGGAGGTTTGGGGCCAATCGGGACAGGGTACGGGGGGGGCGGGGTTGGATAGAGGGTGGAGATCCAAAGGGGGCGGTTGGGGTAGAGAGTCCAGGGAGGAGGCGGTCAGGGGACAAGGAGCAGGGGACATTGGATGGGTCAGGAGTTCTGAGGGGGACAGTCAGGGAGTGGGAAGTGGGTGGATGGGGGCGGGGCCAGGCTATTTGGGAGGCACAGCCTTCCCTATTTGGCCCTCCATGCAGTTTTGCAATCCTGATGTGGCCCTCGGGCCAAAAAGTTTGTTCCCCCGCCTAAAGCCATAACACAATTCCCCATAATACAGCTGCTTTTCCCTTGAAGTATCACTGACGTTATTAGTGCACAGGAATGTTATGGGACTGAGCATCCCGCGACTGGTGCCATCAGGTCTTCCAGCAGCGAGCAGCACTTTGGTTCATGCTCCATTCCTTACCTGATCCCAGGCAGAGGGCACACTGATTAAACCAGCCTGTTCCCCCCCAGCACGGCCTGGTAACAAAGGCTGGGGTAGAGGAGCCCCTCCACTTGTGAATCAAAACTCGGCCCTGCTCCAGCTTTTTAAAGAGCTTGTGAAAGTCCCCTCCAGCCAGATCTGCATGAGACTAAACCACACATCACACGTGCAGGGAATGACTTTAATACAGCCCTAGGGTGTGTGGCGGTAAGCAACTCTGCCCCCAGGACGGATGGACACACGCATATGTGAGAGAGAGCATTACTGTTTTAGGGACTGACCCCTTCCTATCTGCTTTGGCAGGTGTATGATGATGGGAAGCATGTCTTCCTGGTGACTGAGCTGATGAGAGGCGGGGAGCTGCTGGACAGGATCCTCCGACAGAAGTGTTTCTCTGAGAGGGAGGCCAGTTCCGTGCTGCACACGATCTGTAAAACGGTCGAGTATCTGCATTCTCAAGGGGTGAGTACTGGAGGTGAGATGCTGACCGGTCCCCGCACCAGGAAGCGGGCAGGCACATGGCTGCTATCCTGCCTCTTCTCCAAGAAGTAGCTGCCTGTTAGGCTACGTTTCAGGCTTGAGGGAGGCCAGGCATGAAATCTCAGTCTGTGCCATTCTGAAGTCTTCCAGCTTCCAGAGGAGCGTGACAGGTGCACCTGATGTTTACTTCACAGGTCGTTCATCGAGACTTGAAGCCCAGCAACATTCTCTATGTGGATGAGTCTGGAAACCCAGAGAGCATTCGCATCTGTGACTTTGGCTTTGCCAAGCAGCTGAGAGCGGAGAACGGCCTTCTCATGACCCCTTGCTACACTGCGAACTTCGTGGCCCCTGAGGTAAGCTGCTCATGACCTGAAACTCTTGCTGTCCTCCATCAGGCTGTGGTTCTCTGCCAATATTAGTTACCTGCTGAACTGTGGGCCAGGGCCAGCTCTGGCACACACTGCCAGCAGGGCCCACTTTGGGGAGTGGGCAAAAGCAGAAATACTCTCCCAGTGTTGAACTAATGGAGGCGAGTTCTGGGACTAGTTTTCATACCCTCCTGCTTCTTTTCTTCCCTGCCCTCTGTCGCCGCCTCGTGAAGTGGTGACACAATTCAAAACCAAGTGATTCTGTCGACTCCCTTTCCTAGTCCGGAAGTTGCCCCCTGATTTACTTCTCTCTCCTGCAAGCTGACCCTTTCTCTGGGTTCCTTGAGAGACTTGCTCTATTGGTGGGGCTTTAGAAGCAGTGACCCTCCATTCTCAGGACTGGGTGGGTCACTGGCTTGCAAACAAGCCCCTCATTTAGGGGGCTGAAAAGCTAGTGTACTGGCCACGTAATTCAATGAGTATATCTAGGTGTTGGAGAACCAGCTTTCTGTAGCATTAACATGCAGAAAATTAAGATGATTCTGTTAATGCCTTATTCTTTTCCATGGCTATTTTGACATGCCTGGGATGTTTCCTCTTCCTCCATGAAACCAAAGCCAAGTTGAGACCCAACCATCAGTCCATGACCCTGTTCCCCGACAGAGCCCTAGAAAGGTCCAGCAGAGGAGTCAAACCAGTGCGCATTGTCCGACAGAGCAGGAACTCCGAGGAAAACTGACGTCTTTCCCTTGCTTATTCTGCACAGGTACTAAAACGTCAAGGCTACGATGAGGGATGTGACATCTGGAGTTTAGGGATACTCCTCTATACGATGCTGGCGGGGTAAGTCCCAGCTCCTCTTATGGTGAGGATGCGTTTAACACACCGGCCATCTGTGGGTCTATTGCCAGTGGGTGTGCTCTGCCACAGAGGCCATATTGCCCTTATTGGCTATCACTCACTCCGGTTTCAGTTCTGTTTGGTTAGAAGAAGAATCTGAAATGTTTCTGTTTTTCAGATACACTCCTTTTGCAAATGGGCCCAGTGACACCCCAGAGGACATCCTGAGCCGAATAGGCGGAGGGAAATTCACTCTCAAAGGAGGAAATTGGGACACGGTTTCTGAGGCAGCAAAGGTGGGGTCAGCTACCTTAACTGAATCTGTAGCTCAGGTCAAGGAAGGACAGCTGCTGTGCAGCTTGTTAAAATAAACCTCCCTCCTGCTTTGACTTTTTCTTCCCCACCATGGGGGTTTAGTAGCCCCCATCTCACATGCACATTTTCCTCCAGAAATGCGGCGGCATTGCCTGGGTAGGGTGCTTCATTTTGCAGTTAGTGCTCGTATGCAATCCCAATCTATAGTGGCCCATCGACGCTCAGCCCCCTCTTCCGTAGCCAGGCTGAGAGTTGCTATTCCCCAGGATAACAAACATCTAAGTCTGGCCTCTTAATGAGATGAGCGTCTCTCAGATGGGTTTGCACCACTTTCTGAAGTCTACTTCTCTGAATACTTGCTCCAGGATCTGGTAACAAAGATGCTCCATATCGATCCTCACCAGCGCCTGACAGCCAAACAAGTCCTGCAGCACCCCTGGATAACGCAGAAGGATAGGTTACCCCAGAGCCAGCTGAGTCACCAGGATGTACAGCTCGTAAAGGTACGATTGTGGGGTTGTGCCTGGCCCGAGGTGCATTCAGCAGTGTCCTCTTGCTCCATCACCACCTCCAGATAGCAAGTAGAGCAGTCTCAAGGTGTGCGGGGTAAGGTGATCAGAACAGGACATCTACTGCCAGGGCAAAAGGATGATTTGGGGGTAGCTGCAGTGGGAGGAGAATGGTTAGTAAGTACAAGGCAGAAACTAGCTCCTGCAGGCCAGGGAAAGACTTGATGATCTCCCTTCTGAAAAGAAGCCAGTTTCTTATTTGCTGGATAGCCTACCATGAAGTAATTTTCAGTGGGGTACAAAGATCTTTCTGCCTCAGGGCTATTCTGGGTGGATACAGTCCCGTGACACTTCAGTGAACTTTTTTTTTTTTCATTCTTTTCTCCAAGGGCGCCATGGTTGCAACCTACTCTGCATTAAACAGCTCCAAGCCAAGTCCCCAGCTGAAGCCCATTGAGTCATCCATTCTGGCCCAGAGACGGGTGAAGAAGCTCCCCTCCACCTCACTGTAGCAGGAAACCTGGGCAGCCCATGGCAGCGCTGTGCAGTGCTGTCACTCCTGACATTGCACAAGCTGCTGAAGCAGGGAAACGGGCAGGAAAACAAAGCATGGAAGGAAACCCATTGGCAGACTGTCTTCCTCCAAACCATGTGAAGGCCAAGTGCCTTTTTCCTTCTGAAAGACTGGCTCTTCTCTTCGTGGACTCACCTGTCCTGATAGAAGTTCACTGTAAAACCTTTTTTTAAAAAGTGTAAATTGATACAATTTTTAAAGGGATCCATTTGTGTATATGAGAACTAGAATGTGTCATCTGTGTCATGATGTCACTAAAGAGCAGATCTGATTTGTGTTTTCCTGTGAAGGGCCAGACCTTGGTTCTAGAAACATCACCTTTCACAACTGATTTGGGGCTCAGGCCTGGTGCAGCTGGAAGTCTGGCCTTCCCCCCGGCCCTCTACCCTTGTGTATCGTGCCCAATGTCAAACTAGCAGCCGTTCTTTCCAGAACCACCTGTTTGAGAAGTCACCCCATTTTGGGGTACAGCTTGTAAAACCGGTTCTTTCGTTTCATCCTGTAGGGTTTGGTTTTCCCCCACAAGGCTGCTGTAAGAGTACGTAAGCCATTTTAAGCACCTATTTGGGTGTTAAACTGTCCCAGATACCTGCAGTGTCTGAACCATTCCTCCTCTTTCCCCCGGCATTCATTCAGGATTCTGTCAGACGAACAAATGCTGATGGGGAAGAAATATTCTCTGTTGTCAAGTTAAGACTTTCTGGGTTGGCTTTGGTTTCTTTCTTTTTTATTCCTGTTTCATTTAGCACCCTCCAGGAATCCATGATGCAAAGCAAATCTTATTTTTTTTAATTTAATTTTGTCCTATGGCTGGTAACTCAGGGTTTCTGTCTGAACTTTATAATAAACATGTCATTCAGTTGAAGTTATTTTACTGACTGAATGTTCACGCATCCCTTTAGCTACAGAATAAGCTATGCAAGTCACTGCTCCTCTCTTTAAAATGGGGATGATGGTACTTGCTTGCCTTTTGTAAAGCGTTTTGACATCTACAGATGAAAAGCTGTGTGTATAAGTGCGTCTCTTCTCCCCAGGTATCTCAGTGATGGGGAAGCTCAGTGCTGCTAACAGCTATATTGTACCATCTTCACTCAAGTTTAGAACTCGCTCTGCTACTGAAATTATTAGGATTAATTGTGGAATAAGGCACTAATCAACATTAAGGGTGGCTGAATCTGGCCTGTAGAGGGGAAACTCTTATTTATAGGAACTAAATATCACAATCTTAATAGAAAGCAGCCCTCAGAGACTACTTCTAGCCCTGTTCATCTGAACTTTGAGTTCTTCTGAACCCACAGATATTGTGGTATTGAGATAGATTCCTAGCTGTCTTGTTTACCTGGGTGCCTCCCTTCCTCTGTGCGTGTGTGTGTGTGTTCGTTCAGTGAGAAAATCTTGAAATAACTGTACAAGGATGTTAAAAGGATGGTTTCTAGGACTAAACTGAGCAACTCTCTTCAGTGTGTGAATCTCAGCCGTGTTCACGTCTCATGAGAACAGAGAAGCATCAACTTTCCTTGGTTTGCCCCAGTGGACTCTCTAATGGGAGCCCTCCAATTTAAAATTTTCCTTTTCCCTGCAACAGTCCAACCACACAATTGTCTTTCCTCCTTCAGTTACTCTGACTTGCCATCTATTCTGAAGCCTTGCAGTTGAGATGTCCACTTGCTGTTCCCAGCAACGTAGGCCCATCTATTGGGGTATGTGTGCATGGGGAAATTGACCAGCATAGCTATAGCAAATTAATTATTCTGCTATTGCTATGTCATTTTAACTCCCCCATATTTTGGAATCAAAGTAATTAATCAGATGCAAGAGTGACTCTGTCTCCAGAATAATTACTGTGCTTCCAACATCCAAAGTATGGGGCTGTTTTACAATGACATGACTACAGTGAACTAGTCATTCTCCTCTAGCTATGCTGGTCAGTTTCCCTGTGTAAACAGAACTGACTTTCCTCAGGGACATCAGAAGACTTAAGCAATGTGGTAAATGGAGTTGTGCCCACTGACAGATCTGAATTTGGCCTCGATCCATAGTTAAGTGTGGGAGGGGGGTTGGAGTCCCTTGCATGTAACGGCTTCTTTAAAAATTCTTTTCTCTCCTGGTTTGTCTCAAATCTGGCAAACCCTGGTGTGGTGTCTCTTGTATCCATGCCAACAAGGCTGCCTTATGTTATTACTGATCCTCCTCTGTGCGTCAGTGTCTGTGTCAGTACAAATGTGTTCAGAGTTAGGAATCGGATAAATTGTTTGGCGCACGGGGCCGCTCACCTTGAACTTTTGGTTTGTTGCCCAAACTGTTAGCTGTAGACGGTATCAGTTTATCGACAACAAGAGATTGAATCATAAATGCTCTTGGAATGTAGGGGATACTTCCCAGGCGACTTTGGGGTTGAAACTTTCCATTCTAACCAGGTTGAATGTGTTTGAAATGCTGCTCTTGTTCACCACTTGCTGCTGTGATCCTCAGAACAACATGGAGGGTCTAGAAATCAATATTTGTCCTGCTTGAATGGTGGTCTAGCAATCACAATTTCATGCCGGTCATCACATGTACTCTGATACAAGTTATTTAAGCCGGATGGATGCCTAAGCCCTCAGAGAATCCTCCCCACAGGGGTGCTGTTCTACTAGTGTAGATGGAATATGAGAGCTAATCGTGTTAACCTAACCCAGTCGCTGTCCAACATTTAAACAGTGTTAAACAAGGTTCAGGGCTTGGTACAAAGGTGGCTGACATCTCTGTAGACATGGAAAGATTCAGAAAAGAAGGAAAAGCAGAGCATTTGAAATGTGAAGTAAGTCATGTTTTCATTTTAACAACATTTCTTGTTCCCATTCCTTCTCCCTTTAGCTGGAGATAATTCTAGAAGGAAAACCCCCTTTGTCTGACAGTCGCTTAGATGCATTAAAGGTGGTAAAAACTGCCTTCTGGGGGGAAAAAAGAAAAGTTAGCTTTCATGAGCTGGAGCAGATCTTGAAGTCCAATCCCATTTCCTCCCAGTTTGTGATTGGGATCTAGCTGGACCTGGTAGGGCTGGCAATGTTCTATCTGGGTCCCTCTCTCTAGCCTGGTCTGGTCCGGACCGCTCAGGATTAGGATGATGAAAGTCGGGGGTCCCAGGAAATGGTGGGACTGACAACATGATGGAGTAGCTCATTTCACTCTCCTCCATCTGTTCCCCAAAATCTTTCTACAGGGGCCTAGAAAGGAAATAGTGGGTAGAATAGCCCAACCCCTCATTATTTTGTCCATCAAACAACCCTAATATCCAATGCCCCACTTTTGGTTCATTAATTTCCACCCCTACATCCTGTTTTTACCCAGCATGATCTCAGCATAGTCCTGGAGTTATATCAACATGGCCTCTCTTGTTTGCTATGATTTAGTCCCTGTCTGTTTCTTTTGCAGCTGTTTGTAACATTCATTACTGAAACTTGACCGACTTTCCATCAACGCTTGTTAAAGTTATCCAACCATCTTATAAACGTTTTACAATTGAGCTTACAGTGAGGGAACATTTATAGGCCCAATTGTCACAACAGTACTCAAGTGACAGAGTGCTGTGGCACCTTAAAGACTACAGTATTAGAGCATAAGCTTTCGTGGGCTAATACCCACTTCGTCAGATGCACTCAACAAAGTGCATCCGACAAAGTGGGTATTAGCCCACGAAAGCTTATGCTCTAATACTTTAGTTAGTCATTAAGGTGCCACAGGACTCTTTGTCACATCTGCAATTCCAGACTAACACGGCTACCTCTCTGATTCTTAACAGTACTCAAGTTGATCCTACTGAGCTAATGGCTGAAAAGCAATTTTTGGATAATGGTATACACAGCAATTGGTAGTCAGTATGTGCAAGGAGTATCCCTTAATATAGCTGAGGATACCCTACTATGCATTGCCTAACTTGCATATGCAAATCCTCAACAATAACACTGAATTTATTTAACTGCCTTGCTAACTTGATTCCAGAGGACTTTTTGTATATCTCAGCTCCATAGCCTTGAAACTTAGATTCTTCTTTGAGTGTCCTCTGCATATTCCCACTCTTGGGACACTTGCTGACTATTGCTCTTTGTGACAAGCAGGGAGAAGGGTGGCCATGACTCTTAAGGCTAAGCTGCTCTGATCAGGATACCTGGAGCTGTAACCTGAGATGAGAAGGTGGAGGGGAGTTGACACCTAGGGCCCGGGAAGTGAACAAAGAAAGGCAGACGGGTGGAGGGATTTGAGACAAGTAGAAGCTGGCTGGGGAAGAGAGGTGGGGAGCCCGGATTCGGGGTGTCATCTCCCTGCCCCCCAGAAGGGCCTGACAAAGGGGGCCTGTTTGTACTGACAAGCTCTGAGTTGGATTGTGTTCCTGGCATCTCAAATAAACCTTCTGATCTACTGGCTGGCTAAGAATCACTGTGAATCCCAGGAAGTGGGGGGTGTGGGAATGGGACTCCCCCACCCCCCTGTGACACCGTTGAATTATGCAGACTTCTACTAGTAGTGCCTGATCTATTGCTTCCATACCTCTCTCTTCCCCCAAATATATGTCTCTACATGTTCTGAGAGTGTGGCCGCCTCACTGCTGTCCAACAGCTACCACAAAGAAATGAAAGCCTTCAGGATTCAAGTCCCTTATTGATTTAGTTACATGCCTTGCTTCTGTCTGTAAATAGATTTGTACAGTGTTGGCTTTAGCTGTTAAGAGAGTGGCAGATCCAAAGAGCAAGCAGCACAGATTCAAGTGATGTGCATTGTGTCTTGCAGTTTTTCCAGCCTTGTGCTTAAGATGTTTAGAGAGGGAGGGAGGGACGCTCTTTCTCTCTGGGACATTTACACGTAGAGCTCGGAAGGAGAGGCAGAACTGACTTCAGGCCCTCCTTTTACAAGGATCATTGTTGGCGGGGGAAAAAAAACAACCACCCCAGAACCAAGAGCTATAAGGCTCCAGACAAGGAAAACAAAAGAGCTGGTTTGGCTCAGAAACCTTTGAGTTTCAAGAAGCCGTCTTCATCAAAGTCTTCAGCATTGATAGCAAAGTTCAGATTGCAGATATCTGCTTACAAACACATCTGACTCTTTCTTCTAAAAAGGGCTGTTTTTGAAGAAAAGACATATGGACAATTCTTGAACTATGTCTGAATCCTCTATGGAACTGAGGCCTTTATTTCCAAGAAGAAGAAAGACAAGACCCAGCATCTTTCTGGGCCTGGCATTGTCTCTTATTCAGGGGACTCATTGGGTCTTTCAGATCATGCCCAAACTGGGGTGCACATCTGGTAACAAAGTTTGTGGAACCAGCATGAGTGTTATCTGTGTACTAACATCCTGGAGTTGAGAGCAATATGGCTAGCACTAAAATCTTTCCTACCTCAAGTCAACGAATGGGTGGTGCAGGTGGCAACAGACAGCAATATAGTATATAAACAAACAAGCATGCTTTTCCCAGTTTTGCAAGGAGGCAATGAGACTCTGGGAGTGGTGTATTACTCACCAGATTTATCCAACAGCTCTTCATATAGCAGGATCCCTCAATCAGATAGCAACCAAATGCACAGATGATCCTTGAAAGTCACTGTAATCAGCGACATTTTTGCTCTCTGGGGCATTCCAAATATAGATCTCTTTGCCACAACATTCAACACGAAATGTCCTTTTTTAAATTCAAGGACAGATGAGGACCTATACACTTTGGACGCTTTCCTCCTCAACTGGGGTACAGATCTGATGTATGCCTTCTCACCTTCATCCCTTAATACTGATGGATATAAGGAAGGTCAGACAGGTTGATTCTGATTGCTTCTTCCTGGTTGAGGCAGCAGTGGTACACCGACAACCTTCTGTCAAAGAGAAACATCAAAGTATTGCCACTGCCACCTGACTTGCTCTGACAATAGCAGAGCAGGATGTATGACCAAGATCCACCTTCACAACACCTACAGCCTGGGCTGTATCTTTGCAGGAAGTAGGGAAATCTTTCTCTGAGGATGTACAGCAACTGCAAGAAGACAGTTTACTAGAAAATGTTAGGAGTTGAAATGGAAAAGATTTTTTCTAGGTGGTGTTTGTAAGGAGTGTAGCTGTCTTAGCTTTTATTCAATCCATTTTAGAGTACTTGTTATTGAAGGACAAAAGTTTGTGGCATCATGGAGGATATATTTAGCCACAATAGCAATGGTTCATACACCTGTAGATGGTAAATCAGTCACCTCCTATCAGCCTGTTAAGAGCTATGAAAGGTGTACTCAATCTGTATCCTCCAGCTGAAAAATGCTGTTTCTGCCTGGAGGTTAAACAAAGCGCTTTTACAATGTGTATCACCTCCATTTGAACCACTATCTAATTGTCTTCTGTTTTACCTTTCAATTCAAGCTGCTTTTATCATAGTAATAATATTCACAAGGAGGGTTAGTGAATTTTATGCCTTGATGGCTGACACCCACCCCCATTTATAATTTTTCATAAAGACAAAGGAGTTCTTCATCCTCGCTCACCATTTGTACCACATGTAATTTTGAAATTTCATGTGAACCAACCTGTTAGTTTGCCAGGTGTATTTTTTTCCAAACAGCATTCAGATAAGTGTGAAGCAAAATTGCATTGTTTGGATCCTGAAAGAGTGTTCTCATTCTCTTTAGACAGAACTAAGGATTTGAGATTAGCACACAGATTTTCTCATATGTGGGTAACTGTAAAGAGAATCCCATTTTGCTACAAAGTGTGCATGTCAGACTTTTACTGAATGTTCTGTGGTAGATAATGCAGTGAAGGCAGCTGCTCTGTTTGGCAGATTGGTTTTGCAGTCTTTGCTCAGGTAGGACTCCTTACCTGCCATCCAATCTCCTTACCTACTTCTGACTACCCTATCCCAAAAGTGGGAATATGGAGAGGACACTTGAAGAAGAAATGAAGGTTACTTACCTGTAACCAAGGTTCTTCGAAATAGACTTGGCATATTCACATTCCTCCTTCCCCCTCTTCAGAGGAATAAGCGGGGAAGGAACTGAGGCAGAAACTGCTGCTGTGCTCCCTTTTATAGCTATGCCTTCAGGATGTGCTCCAACCGCTAGGGTTGGGGAAGAGAGGGATGAGTGAGCAACTGATTAGGCATTGCTAATAGAAGGCTGAACTGGTCAGTGCATATCCCGGGAGTGCAAATGTATAGTCTGTCTCAAAGAACCTTGGTTACAGGTAAGTAACCTTCATTTAGGTTACATTGGACAGGCTGATCAAGCCTTAATTATCTTTACCAAAAGCAGTGTGAATGATTCCTCCATAAATCCAAATCAGTTTCATTTTTAGTTCTAATTCAGACTTACTTGTGTATCAAATCTCTGAGGCAGCATCTTTTATTCCAGTGCTCAATAAAAGTTCACCTATTGTTCTCTATTCATGCATGAAAATTTCAGGGTTTCTTTTCTTTTGTGTTGGGTAGTCTCCAGTAACCTAACCCCAGAGAGAGTTTTGCTTCCAGGTGCTAGTTCAAGCTTGGATTTTGGTGAAAGGTTGAAGTGATTTTTCCCTTTATTACATGGTTCCTGGTGAAAGGTTAAGTCTGTAGTGGCTCCCCTAAATTCAGCCTGGTGAGCTCTGAGCTTACTTGCAGAAGATCCAGCTATAGGTTCCTGTAAGGGTCTGTGACTACACTTGTGCCTATTCTTCCATGGATGTTAATGCCACAAGAGATTGGGGCTGATCTCCTAGATGATCAAATGGTGCATTTAATTGCTTCACACATGAGGAAATGTCTCCCTGGAGCCTTCTTGCTCGATGATTTTATATGCTTAGTTGCAACCCAGTGGTGTTTAAAATTTGCTTCTGTTGTAAGTATGTGAGGGAGGAGGGCTTTAGAAGTCATAGCCTCTTGTCTCTTATATCTGGGTCCAGTTGGAAAGACCCTGTGCAGCTGTGTTGTGCAAGTCCATAAACCACTGCACTGGAAAGAATGTTAGTGAGCTTTTTATTTTTTACATAAACCATATTCTGGATCAGGCTGTTGGTCAATCTAATCCAGCATCCTACCTCTGCTCTTTCACAGAAAAAGCACAAAGCCAGTGGTTTGGAGCAGGAACGTAGGAGTTTTCTTCCTGACTTCCAAGGCCACGTGAAGCCAATAGCAAAGTCCCTTAACCACTGCAGACAAGTTTCTCTCCTTAGATATGAACTGCTGATACTTTCCTGCCTTTAGCAAAGAGCTCTGATAGTGAGGGATGACAAATGCTTGCTTGTGAGGGAGGTGGGCGGTTGCTTTCTTAATCATTTAACATGATTAACCTTAACCTAAAAAAAGGATGAGACACTTGGACAGGTAACATAACCATTACTACAAGGACACACCGTACATTGCGCATACCAGGAGCTCCTTGCTTTTCTCCACACAAGCTCTCTGTGTTTTCCATCCCCCTCTATTTCAAGGACTCCCTGCAACACCCCTTCCCCCTATACCAGGGGCTCTGTTCCTCTGTCTCCCTCCCTCCCCCTCCCCTTTCATTTCTTTTCTTTCTCTCTTGGAGATAAGTTATTCAGGGTGTCAACATGTTAAAACTATTGGAAGACTCAGCAGAGCTGAGAAGGGGGGCCGGGTGTAATCTTTGATCTAGAGACAATTAGAGGTGGCTGAAGTTGCTGGGTCTGCACAACAGGTGCCAGGAGCTCTAGATGTCTTTCATGTGCCACCTGCCAGATTTCCAGATTTCACCAGAACCAACAGGGTTCTGCCTATTCATTCACATGTAGATCATTCCCGGAGATTTTGGAATTGCTGGAGGCAATGTTCACAAGCTATCACGCTACAGGCAAGCAGATGTCAGAGTATAAGACCTCACTTTGCTTTGGCAACAAAAGCCAGGATAAGCCCTTGAAAAGAGATTAAACCCTCCTATTTCAGGGCATAAATCCAGCCACTAACTGTGATTGGGAAGAAACTACCCCACTGGGTAGACTATTTCATAACAGCCCTATATATAGGGTTCCTTATGCCTTCCACTTAAGGATATGGTACCGCACTTTGTTAAACAGTAAACCAGACTAAAATGGATTTAATGGTGTATGTCTGAAAAGATTAATGTCCATAATTATCCAGCCAAAATTTTTAGTTTTAAAAGGTCTTTTTTTTTTTTCAGCAGTCTCCTGAGTTCAGTGAATTTTGGAGGCTTAACTGTACCCTTTTTCCATTTTTATTTTTTTTTGTTCTAAATTTGCCGCAATTTGATTTACTGGAGTGTGCCCTCCAAGTCTCAGTCACAGAGTGTGAACTGCACAAAACTCTTCTCACCTATTTTACATTTACCAACAGCTCTCTAGTTTTTCTCACCAGGTACATATATTTCAAAAGAACATGAATAACAAATCAGAAGAATGAGCAACTTGACTTGTATGGACCAGTACCCTCTAGTGGCCAAAATGTCCAGTCTATTACCTCTTTTTCAGGGACTAGAGCAGCTTTTAGTTCAGGGACATGTTTGATTTGGTGTGTGCATTACTGTGTTGCTTTAGATGCAACATTCAGAAATTTGATTCTTTCCCTTTAAAACAAATATTTTAATAGAATTTTAAAAGATTTCTCCAGCGGGTTGTGTGTGGGAACTAGGTGACTTCTACATTTCTATGGGTCTGATTTCTAGCTTCAGTGAACTCTGAATAAAACCTTCCTTCGCTCTTCTAAAGCTGGAACTGCCATTTCTTGCCTCTGGTTATTAAAATACCAAGATGTCTTGATTAATGACCTTAGCTAACTTGTTGCCTTCCTCCTCCCATTACACTGGAACAGCAATTATTAATGCTAACTCCATTCTGGGAAGAGAGTCCCTCTACCAGTGGTCTAAAATTGTTTTGAAAATAAATTTTCATGTAAAAAATAAGGCTGTCAATTTAATCGCAGTTAACTCATGCAATTAACTAAAAAAATTGTGATTAATTGTGACATTAAACAATAGAATACCAATTGAAATGTATCACTTTTTATTTTTTCTACATTTTCAAATATATTGATTTATATTACAACACAGAATACAAAGTGTGCAGTGATCACTATATTACTTTTATTACAAATATTTGCATTGTAAAAATGATTTAAAAATAGTATTTTTCAGTTCATCTCATACAAGTACTGTAGTGCAGTGGTGGTTGTGGTTCTCAAACTTATGTACTGGTGACTCCTTTCACATAGCAAGCCTCTGTGTGAAACTCTCTTATACATTAAAAACACTTTTTTTATATTTAACACTATTATAAATGCTGGAGGCAAAGCGGGATTTAGGGTGGAGGCTGACCATTTGTGACCTCCCCACATAATAACCTGGCGACCCCTTGAGGGGTCATGACCCCCAGTATGAGAACCCCAGCTATAGTGCAATCTCTTTACTGAAAGTGTAACTTACAAATGTAGAATTTTTTTTATTCCATACCTGCTCTCCAAACAATGTAAACCTTTAGAGCCTACAAGTGCAATCAGTCCTACTTCTTGTTCAGCCAATCGCTAACACAGATAACTTTGTTTAGATTTGCAGAAGATAATGCTGCCTGCTTCTTGTTTACAATTTCACCTGAGTGAGAACAGGCATTCACATAGCACTTTTGTAGCCAGCATTCCAAGGTATTGACATGCCAGATATGCTAAACATTTGTATGCCCCTTCATGCTTCAGCCACCATTCCAGAGGACCTGCTTCCAACCTGATGATGATCATTAAAAAAAATTGTGTGTTAATTAAATTTGTGTCTGAACTCCTTGGGGGAGAATTGTATGTCCCCTGCTCTGTTTTACCTGTTTTCTGCCATATATTTCATGTTATAGCAGTCTCAAATTATGGACCCACTCAGCACATGTATGATTTATGAACACTCTTACTGCAGATTTGACAAAATGCAAAGAAGGTATCAATGTAAATATCTAAAAATAGCTACAGTACTTGACCCAAAGTTTAAGAATCTGAAGTGCTGTCCAAAATCTGAGAGGGACGAGGTGTGGAGCATGTTTTCAGAAGTCTTAAAAGAGCAACACGCAGATGCGGAAACTACAGAACCCGAACCATGAAAAAAATAAAATCAGCTTTCTGTTGGTGGCATTGGACTCGGATGATGAAAATGATCCTGCATCAGTCTGCTCTACTTTGGATTGTTATCAAGCAGGACCTGTCATCAGCATGGATGCATGTCCCCTGGAATAGTAGTTGAAGCACGAAGGGACATATGAAGCTTTAGTGCATATGTCACATAAATATCTTGCAATGCTGGTTACAACAGTGCTGTGTGAACGCCTGTTCTCACTGTCTAGTGACATTGTAAACAAGAAGTGGGCAGCGTTATCTCCTGCAAATGTAAACAAACGTGTTTGTCTTAGCAGTTGGCTGAAGTAGGACTGAGTGGACTTGTAGGCTCTGAAGTTTTATTGTTTTATTTTTGAATGTGTTGGTTTTTTGTACATAATTCCACAATTGTAAGTTCAACTTTCATGATAGAGATTGTATTTCATTCACCTAATGTAAGTAGTGAAGCAATCCCTTTTGTTTTTTAGAGTGCAAATATTTGTAATAAAAAAAGTGAGCACTGTACACTTCATGTTCTGTGTTGTAATTTAAATCAATATATTTGAAAATTTAGAAAACATCCACAAATCTTTAATGGTATTCTATTGATTAACAGTGAGCTTAATAAGGATTAATTTTTTAATTGTGCCACTAATTGCAATTAATTTTTTAATCACTTGACAGCCCTAATTGTAATCATCCTACCACTAAACAAATATTTTCACAGAAGACAGGACTAGCTGCTCCAAGAAGTAAGGAGATGAATAGATGTATTAAAGGAGAATCCCTTCAGCTCAGGTCTGATGCACCAATCAAAGGAAGGCGTTCATCTCCTTGGCAGTGCCTCCACTCACAAGCCTTCTGGCTTTCTCAGGGTATGGTTACACTTACAAGATTATAGCGCTATAGGTTATAGCGGTCCCCTTATACAGTAATATGTATAGCGCTATTGTATGTCCACACTCAGATGCTCCTGCGGTATAGCATGGCCACATTTGGGGCACTTAATGCGGCATTAAGAGCAGCGCATTAGGGCAGGTATCCCAGCATTCAGCTGGGTGCAACGTGCTTTTTAAACGAGGGGGGTGAGGGGGGACGCGTTGTGTGTATGCGGAGGGAGAGAGACAGTGGTTTTTCCGTTTTTCTGAAAGCCTGTTAGTGAGCCTCCATTCACAGAGGGGTTTGTTTTCACACAGGCTCCCTCCTTAAACATTTGCATTGCTTATCTGCCGAGTTAAGAAAGAAACTCTAAAGAGGTACTTCCGCATTCCTCCAGCCGAGTTCAAAACAAAGGGAAGAGACGTCAATTGCCTTAAATTGCTCTAGGCATCTCCAGAGATTACTTGTAGCGCAGTGGGTGTCCACATTCTTGCTGTAGCGCTACAGCAGCTGCGCTACAGCCCTTATTCCCCATGGGGAGGTGGATTAATAATAGCGCTATAACTCAGCAGTTATAGCGCTATTAGTGCCTTGCTAGTGTGGACGGGGAGTAGGTTATAGCGCTCGTGGGGGCTTTATAGCGCTATAAAGTGCCAGTGTAACCATGGCCTCAGCCTCACTCCTCACGCAAAAATCCTCCATAAATTGAACCAGTCTGCTAGCACCAGAATGACACTGAAAAAATATACCTGTTTGTCGGACTAGCTTCCAGTAAAGTCAGTGGGGGAAAGATTCTTGGGTGAAGAGTCAAAGAATCTCAGTACAGATTGTGAAGGCTTGTCACTCAGTCCTGATGGGGGCCTCTTTTTTTATACTACAAGGTCAATATCAAACCTTCACAGCAGGGGACCTGCTTAGTGTATTCACTCTGCATCACGCTGGCAGTGTCATAGGTCCGGGAAACATCTTGATTTGAAGAGTAAGAGGGTTTATTTATGAATCAATCTTTCTCCAAGGAGTGGATCGCTCTTCTCCAATAATGAGTTCTTTAAGACAAGGCTTGTTTGGGAACAGAACAGTCCTACTTAGAAATCTGCTATGCTGGTATGATAGGGCAGACATGGCTGCAAAGAAAAAGTCAAACCATCCACATCCTCTCACAGTGGCTGAAAATTATCCCAGAATACAAACCCAAACTCTGTATCTGAGCATCTTTTGGGATGGTTTTGAGGTGGATTAAGATCAATATTTTGCAGCCTGTGGCTATCAGATTTTATTAACCATCTCCAGTTAACCATCATGCTTTCTAGGTTTCCCAATGGAGAAACCACAACTATTCCCAATAAACAAGACCAAGATGAAATATATTCAAGAGCTTGAAAGAGTAGAAGTGAGGGAGAGTGCTAATTACACAAAGTCCTTCCATATTCATATCTTATTAAACAAACCCAAATGCTTGTGTGATGTATAGCTCAAATGCAGTCTTGCTTCTAAACAGCAGATGGTGTTGCAAACCTACAACAGGTGGAAATTCTTTGGCTTAATATAAGAGATCAGAAGTAACAGACATCTCTCTTTTCCCCAGGGTAGGTTCGTTCAGTAGGCAAGCAGCAGGTTGGTCATCTACTTGAATATTTACTACAGAAGAAGAGAGGCAAAAAACAGCTTTTGAGCCACACATATTAGGATGAATGAAAGCAATTTTGGCTTGAATCATTCTGATTATAATGGAAAGAAACCAGCTAAGGTAATTCTCTGTTGCCGTCCCTGGAATAGAGATGGGATGGATAAAATAGATTTAGGTGTTTGCTAAATATAAATATTTACTATTTACTACTAATAGTGGAGGTGTCATATTTGGTAGACTTAAGTCATCAGTAGATCCATTTTTGAGGTTATTTGTTTTGCACCAACAAAACCAGGTAAAGTTAAGTAGATGAGTCTTAGACTCCAAAATGGCTATATTCTTCTGGCTATGCTTGGATGGATACAAATAATTCCTCCTGCTTCCAGGTAAGAATCTCACACACAAGCAGTTTTCCTGCTCTTGAAGTAAAATAAAATTAAAATGTCCCTTCCCCCCTCCCCTTCTCTCTCTCTTCTCCCACTCCCAAATGCTAGTTAAAGGAGGGAGCAAGATGCTCTTCTGATGTTTAAACAGTAACTGGGTTTCTCTCCTTGGGGCAGTACAGATTTAATCAGACCTGCCTACCAGTTCCAGCTCCCAGGTTTGAACATTCTCTGATTTGTGCAGGGTGCACTCTGATTACGAAAGCAATCCCCATGGATACCACAAAGAATTGTCTGTACTGTGGGAGATGATCCCACCAGGGAAAATGTTGCAGGGGAAATTATTCCACCCATTCTGGAAGAGATTCCCAAAGTTTTGGAGGGTGGAAAAGGAAAATGTTCTAGGTGTAATTGAACCTCAACCCACAAATCTGCTCTTTTTTCAAACTGAGAAGTATGTAGTGGTTCAGGTTCTCATCCCAGTTACAAGAATATAAAACAGAGTGACTATTGACTTCATGTCAAAATTGCCACTAGTGTACCAAAGTGGAATTTAGCTGGCTCACTGTCTGTGCTCAAATGGAACTTTGACCTTAAGAACACTCTTTGCTTTTCTAGCTCCTTTTAGAAGCTCCAGAAACACAACGAACCAAAGTGTTTTACTTTTCAAGAATGATAGGGAGAGGGTTTATTTCCTTAAAAGCAGCATTAAGGCTGAGGCAGCAATCTCTACTTTCAGCTGGTGCCTTGGTGTGACTTTAGCAGCCTAACTTCCATTACTGGCTCTCTTCCTGACTTTCTCTGTAACCTTTGGCAAGTCACTTCCTCTCTGAACTGCTTTGAAGTTTGAGATCTATGAATTGACAGAACTATTACATTTTATTTGTAAATTAAAGTTTAAAAGGTATTTAAGCTAAAAAATCCTCCGCTAACAAAAGAAGGGGAGAAAAACTGTTGTTTCTAAATCAACTACTGTTAAATGCAGAAAAAGGAATATAAAGATATACACATCTAAAATCTTTTCTCAACTATAACTGTTCAACAGCAATTCCCTGTATTCAAAGTGCAGAGAGATGGACACTTTAATGTTTTTTTATTTATATGGATGCATAAAAATAAGAGGGAAAACTAAGAAAATGCTGGGGTGAAAAATTATTTTAGAAATCTTCCACTCAGCCATAGAGCCCCCAGAATGTATTGGCTTCACTGACTACTTTTATAGCCAGTTGAAATCCCTTGACACTTTTAAATATGTTTTAATGATTCTAACTAGCATACAGCTATAGCCAAAAGAGACTGCAGCACTGTGAGAGTGGATTTCCCTCCCTCCCTCTCATCCAGGACACCTGCTCCCTTTCCCTCCCCCACCCTTCCAGCTGTCTGTCTGTCTCATTTGTGTCAATTAGAGATTCAATGCTGCTTGATTTAATTGGCCTGACTCTCCCCTCAGATAGAATCTTAACTGGAGACAGGGCAGTAGGCAGCTCTCCACATACTGCCTGACCAGGTAAAGAATCAGAGAGGTAGCTATGTTAGTCTGGATTTGTAGAAGCGACAAAGAATCCTGTGGCACCTTAAAAACTAACAAAAGTATTGAAGCATAAGCTTTCATGAGTTAGTATCCACTTTGTCCGATGCAGGACCAGGTAAAGTGTCTCCAAATAGCTGCTGATGATGGTTGAGTGAATGACAGTTCAGCTGGCTTTGCAGATGGGATGGCTGGAACTTGTTGTAGAGTTTGACACAATTACCTGGTAGTACCATCCTCTATGAATCAGAGTGGAAAGGTCAATGGCCCGCTAATAGTGACCACAACCTCTTGGTGATGTCATCTGAAAACTTGGGAGGATGGGTAGATGTGACTGATTAAAAGGTATATGGAACTGTGCACCCACCTTGGACTGACTCTGTGATCTTTAAATGAGGTGTAATCCTCCCCTGCTTTGTAGCTGAATGCTTATTATCACAGCTGTGGTGTTTTAGCCTAATGGTAGGACCCAATCCTGTGTCCTTTGAAGTCAGTAGCAAAGATTCTATCAATATTGCTGGTGCAGGATAAGGCTCTTATTGTTGTGGAGATGACTTGCCATCAGCCCAGCTCACCATAAGCACAAAGTAAATGGTGATTGGGATCATTTGTACCATACAAGCCTGCAAGGCAGCTTCCCACCTTTCTCCCTCTCTGACCAGAGGATCATCTGAGGTAAATTCATCTTACTTTCCCCTCTGCCTTTTGATGGCTTGGGGCTGCCTGCTTTCATGTACCTGATATATTGTAGTTAGACACAAATGGTGGGACACCCCTCCTCAACACCTCAGTGTAGACCTAGGTACAAGGGTGCTAATGTTAAGAATGGCACTACTAGCTAGTAAGATTAGGTCTTCCATAAATCATAAGACCAAACAGTAACTGGACAGTCAGATGTCACCAGCTGTGAAGTATGGATCACTCCCTGAGTTGCTGAGTTCATGTGTAATCCCCAAGCAGTCACTTGCAAATCTATTCCTCTACTATCTTACTGCAATATAAAAGGGTAAGATAGATAGCACTTCTTAGTTGCAACTGTCCATTGCTTTTAGTGTGTGATAATGTCTCAAACCCAATCCTGGCTTCCCTTTGTAGCAAAGAACTCATTTGTTAAATATATGTTTACAAACTTTTTTTTTTCCTAAGTAAAATCAGATCCTCATCAAGGCACTCCATAAATGCTACAGTCTGAGATTAAATTAATTTACATTAGGGCTGAAATGACTTCTCAGTCTGAATACAAATGGCACTTTCTTTCTGTAAGCAGGTGCACTCAGACAAAGCATAAATAACAGATTCACAAATAAAAATATTGTTACAATTCAGTTTATTACCTAAAATGTATGTACAGAATTCATCATAGAACACTTACAAATTCAAGAAGCCCTCCCCTAAATTGATTCAAAATTACACACTACCATTCACAGATGAATAGGAGAAAATTGAATTTCCTCTTCCATCAAAGGATATTAGCCCTGACATACCACAAGACTCACAGAGCCATTATGCTTCACAAACCTTCTAACTAGTGTGTACAAGTTCACCTGGTAAGCATTCTGATTATCCAAGGCAATATTTTTATAAATAAATAAAACTGTTTTTATTATAATACTAATGATGGACGAGTAAATTTTGAGTCTAGACTGGTAAGTTTCCACAACGATTTTATAAGGCTGCAATATGTGTGTATATTACATATTTCCTAGGCTAAATGTGAGACTGTTATTGTATGTGTATGTTTAACACATATGTATGGAACAAATGTGAAATTAAAAAACAGCACTACAAAACTCAAATGCTAACAACTTCTCCCTGGATTATGAAATAGGGTGATGAGATGTCCAAATTTTATAGGGACAGTACCGATTTTTGGGTCTTTTTCTTATATAGGGTCCTATTACCCCCAACCTCTTTCCTGACTTTTCACATTTGCTGTCTGGTCACCCTACTATGAAATGTCACTGGATACCTCCACAGGACAGTTCTCTGGCTTTCAAACATGTCCCCTCTTAGTTAGCAAGAGCTTCAGCTACTGCAATGAACCCGTGCAGCTAAGATCATAGGATGATGAGTGACTGACAATTTTCTGGTTTAAAATTAAATGGAAAACTAAATTAGCAAATTAATTGTTTGCTATGTTTTTTTCTATGACCCTGTCACCTGCCTCAGGTCCTGCAGCCAATCAAAAGAGCTCTTTCAGTAGTCCTGACTCAGAGGCGGAGTTCTGAAATGGACCCAGCTATCTACCAACTGTCAATCATGTTAATTTTAAATTACTTTTGTACAGCTTGGTGTCAAAACGATTAAAGCATGAAGAGAAAAGGGGAACTAAAAAGAGAGCGAGAGAATAATTTACCTTGCATTTACAGCAAGGACACTTAGAGAAAAATGTAACACCCACAATTCTGAGGGCTGTGAAACCCTACAACTTTTATCTCTTATAGTCCAGTCTACCTAGAGATCTGAGATTTGGCTAGGTGTTGTGGGTCTCACTTCATGGTAAGCAAATAGACAGTAATTGGTAGCAGCACAAAAGCCAGGATGTTTTCTCCTTCTCTTCCCAGGTAAGGCTTTACCCTGCATTGCATTCACCATTTGTATCTCTGAAGCAATCAACAACATAAACAGACAGATCTATCCACCCAAGTGCAGACATTTTCTCCCCTTCTTACTGTCCCATACACAGTCATCCTTATTCTATACCATGTACATATTGTGCTGGATAATTGCATGTTCAACAAATCATACGTGCATAACCATATATTGCCTTAAATGTGTGTGGAAAAACTTCAATCCTTTCACAGCCTTTCTCTTTTATACACATATAAAGGGTCTTGTGCATGGTTTTACACTCAGTTGTATGCTAGATCTCACATCGTACCCTCACTTGTTCCACTTGCTAACACTTCTATGCAATGCACAGTCCTTTTTTATCTGTTGCTTTATGCATTATGCTTCTCTCAACTGTTCTTTTCATTATTCACTTACCTCACCTTCTAGTTATTGAATATGCTGATTAACATTCATCCAAATCATATTGTAAAGCTGCTGACTCTAGGATGACTTTGAACAAACCTGTAGAGATGGTAACTTGATGTCACCTGAAGAGTTATTACAGGATGTAATTAGCTATTCCTGTCCATATTTACTCTTTTATCATCTCTATGGTGATACAGAGGAGCTTATTTTTCCCCAAAAAAGGGTTATAAATATTTGAAATTATCTTTAACAAAGAAGCAAAATACAGATGGAAAAGTCTAATGTTCTTCCCCTGCAATTGTAGGGGAAAGTTATCAGTACTCTTGTGAAAAGTGCAAAAATTAAAGCTAATCAGTGTCCAAGGCAATTATGGTTGGACTCAAGTTGATGGAATTCCCTTTTTGCCCCAAATTTGGCCAGTCAGTTCAACTCTGTTTACATCCATCAAAAAATAATATGGTTAAGCATGTACTTTCCTTTAAGATACCACTGGTAATTTAGTAATGGCCTACATTTTCATGGAAACCACATTAGCTGGAGGTACCAGCAAATTACAAAATCAAACAGATAGTTCAATCACTTCATCATCTTTACGAAGCTAGACTTTACTACACACTCTATTCCTGTTAGTTGCATTAGCTCTGCAGTGCCTATGGGAAAGGGAGCTGGATTCTATTCTGGGCCACTCATTATCAACAGAATTGTTAATTAAGTTCAATTACAAAATCTTCATTTAGTGGTGATGTAATGCAAGCCAGAAAACACTGCTGGATTTCCAGATCCTAGGGTTGTACCTGCAGGCCTGGCAGTGAAGGGAAGAAATAGTAAATTGAGAAAATGTTATCAAGAATCATTGATAACCAGTACGCATGGAACCCCAGAGTACCATTTTTAATCACTTTTCAGAATATAACTGTACTTTAAATATCCATTATGAAAAGAATTCCTTTATCAAAATACTTGGAAGTACAGTAGGACCCTGATATTTATGAAGTTTTCAGGGAGCACCAGAAATATTGGCAGTGGAGATTTGTAAATCAAGGTGACAAACAGTGACATACACACAGGCTGCTGGACACAAAAACAGAATTTAAGATTAAAAGGAATTATGTAAATTCAGGGTTCATAAACTCAACAAATTACGGGCCTTCTCTCTCTTCTATTAGATTCATATTTCCAGTGTAGTTTTGGATTTAAAAAAATATTTATTTAGCTATGCTTGATTATTTTTTTTTTAACCTTGTGAAAAACGTCCCTTTGCAATTGGACATCCCACTGCTAAATGTGAATTGTCCATTTGGCAATTAAAAGTATTTCAACCCTGGATGAGTATATTCTATAAATTCCTCATTGATAGACACTTTGGCCCTTTTAAAAATATTTAGGTGTCACAGCAAACAGTGTTGCAATGTCTAACTGATTTAGAAGACTTTAGTCTGTTCTTCAAAAGGAATTTAGACACTTGGGAGCCTAAATCCCAAGTACCTGCCCTAAACCCCTTTTGAAAAAGAGACTTAGGCTCTTAAATGAGTTAGACGTTGCAATGCTGAGTGCATCAAAACCTAAAAAACGTTCAAAATCTGGGCCTTTATCTCCTTGAAGACCCTAGTATTGAAATCATTCAAGAAAAATTACTGTAACGTGACATGCAGATGAAGTGATATTATTTGCCTGTCGCCTGCTATATAAACAGTAAATTACAATTATTCCAAGAGAATCAGCACCCAAGAACTGGTGCATCAGTGGCTTCTTGGTAGAGGTTATTTGGTAGTTTCACCCTACCTGTTGGTTTATAAGACTGGGGAATAAAGGACCCGGGCACAGTCAAATTAGGTTCGTTAGCTAAAGTTATTTGGATAGGATGTTTTTACTTGCTAGCTTTCTCCAAAAAAGTTACTCGTGTACAGATGACCAACCACTGATGTATAAGCTTTTATCTTTTAATATTTTCATGGTAAAAGGTAGAAGGCTGATAGTTGAAGGAAGAAAATAGAGTCAGATGCTCAGGCTTGATCACAGAATGGAGACCATGTAATGTAAGGACAACAAAGGTGCGAAGAGATAAACCAGGAGCATGTAAAGGAGGCTGAGGAACACCAGCTTGGGTCTTCATTCTGCAGTGGACTAAAGAAGGTTCTGATGGGGATAACAACATATAATTATAATGTTGCTTTTAGTGTCACTCTTTAAGGGCCTGTCAGCAATTCAGTTATAAACCCCTTTGTTAGGGTTGAAAATGATTCCATCACGCTGCCACCATAAAGTTATTTAAATAAACATTCAGGGAGGGGCCACTTGGAACCCTATTTCCCCAGAATATCCCCTCAGGGCCCTTCATCCCTCTCCTGAAGAGGCTTGAGAATAATATACTAATCAATTGATTACAAAGTGAGCACAGATCAGACCCCTAGGTCTTTAGGACACTGAAAATCAATTAGGTTCTTTAAAAAAATGTTATTTAAAAAATAAAAAAATCACACCTGTAAAATCAGGATGGAAGATAACTTTACGGGGTAAAAAAAAAAAAGATTTAAAACACAGAGGACTCCCCACTAGGCTTAGCTTCACAGTTACAAAAAACAGGACTAAAACTTCCTGTTAGCTTAGGAAAAATTAACAAGCTAAAACAAAAAATAATTTAACGCATTTTCTTGTTATTAACCATTTTTATAACTTTAGATGTATCATTTTAGTAGAAGATATTTTTTCCTGCCCTGGTCTCTCTCTTTCCCCGAGAAAATAACAAAAAGAGCACAAACAAAACCTTCCCCCCCAAATTTTAAAGTGTCTTTTTTCCTTATTGGTTTGTTTGGTCAGGTACCAACCAGGTGATTTGAGCTTCTTAATCAATTAGGTAAAGGAGGGATTTTAGGCTACCCTTAGCTGTATGTTTATGACATCCTTATTTTCAGGAATTTGTAACATGACTGTAAAAAATTATCAGTGAATGCAATGCACAATATCTCTCCCAAAGTAAATTTATTTTGATACAAAATTTGAAAATATTGTTATTTAAAAAGTGACTCCTTTTCTTAATGTGTTACAGACAGCTAGTGCAAAAGATGGTATAGAAAACTTACGTATTTTGAAATTATTAATTTGCTCCTCCTTGCTATTGTAATATAAATAATCATATTGTTTTAAAGAATGTGCACTAAACATTTCTCATTACAAAGTTCACAAAGTTTTTTCAATGTGGTTGAAATGATGGAGCCATTGGTCTAATAAACCATTCTGTTTTACTGAATCTATGTGCATTTATTAAAACTATTTGATACCATTGCTCCCTGCCATGCTAATGGATAGGGGTCTCTGGGCATGTCTACACTTACTGTACCAGTACAACTGTGTTGCTGCAGCACGTGTGATGAAGATGCTTTATTCCAATGGGAGACAGTTCTCCTATTGGCATAAAAAAACATCCCTGCAAGCAGCATAAGCTATGTCGATGGGAGAAGCTCTCCTTCGGGCGCAGGCCTCATTGGCAGCCTTCTTGGCCTACGTCCCTATCCAGGACATTTGTAGGGTCACTACATGGTCTTTGGTTCACATGTTCACCTCGTACTATGTGGTTGTCTTCCAAACCAGGGATGACGCCGGGTTCAGCAGGACAGTACTCCATCCTGGGAACTTGTGAACTCCTACCCACCTCCAACAGATATAGCTTGGAATCACCTACTGTGGAATACACCTGAGCAATCACTCGAAGAAGAAAAGACAGTTACCTTCCGTAGCTGGTGTTCTTTGCGATGTGTTGCAATGGCAATATACAAAAACCTGTAGGAGAGCACTTCAACCTCGCTGGACACACTATAGAAGATTTAAAGGTCAGCATTTTACAGCAAAAAAACTTCAAGTCCGGACTACAAAGAGAGACTGCAGAGCTGCAATTCATTTGCAAATTTGATACTATCAATCAAGGATTGAACAAAGATTACGAGTGGCTAGCTAACTGCAAAAACAGCTTCTCTTCTCTCGCTATTCACACCTCCAATTCAGCTGCTAGAGGAACATCTCACCCTCCCTGATTAGAGATAACAAGCTGGTTCAGCCTCTTTGGACTAACCCTGTTATCTCCCACCTGGTTCTTGCCTACCTATTTATACCTGCCCCTGGATACTTCCACTGCATGCATCCGACGAAGTGGGTACTAGCCCACGGAAGCTTATGCTCTAAAACTTTAGTTAGTCTTTAAGGTGCCACAGGACTCTTTGTCACTTCTGCAATTCCAGACCAACACGGCTACCCCTCTGATTCTTCACAATTAGTTAGTGCATATTGTAAGGGACCATTCAAGTACAGTGGCCCGTTAACACCTTTGCAGTCATAGGACAAAAAGAGAGGGTTAGTGTGTTACAGATTGTTGCGAAATTGTCTCTATTCAGCCTATGCTTTTTAGTGTGTAGCAGAGTAATGAACTTAAACTCCCAGGCTAGACATTTGAAAGTATTGAGCAAGTTCCTTTGAGGAGGAGGACTGCTAGGTCAGATATCAAGTGATCACTTTCTGAAAAGTATTCACTCACAGGTGATAGGATGTTTTTGTCTTTTATCATTTTCCTGTGTAAATTCATTCAACAGCTTAGTGATTGTTCCATTTTACGCACATTGTTGTTGGGGGCATCTAGTGCACTGGATGAAGTACACCATGTGTTGTGACAGGCATATGTAGGATCCATGGATCTTGAAAGGTGTATTGTGGAGGGTGTTGGTCATTGTAGCAATGGAAATATGTCTGCAGGTTTTGCATCTGTTGTTCTGGCAGGGTCTGGTGCCACTTTGAGTTGGTGGGTCCTCGTCTGTGGAAGTTTGCTTCTGATGATGAGCTTGGAGAGGTTAGGGGATTGTCTGAAGGCCAGAAGTGGGGGATCAGGACAATTTTATTTTGGGATGTGATTCCTATTGAGTATAAGTTGTGGTGGTTTGATGATACCCTATAGGGGTTCTAGTATGGGGTGGTAGGTGACAGCTAGGGATGTGCGGTCAGAGAGGTTTTTCTTCTGTACTGAAGCTTCTCCCAGGGTATTTGGGTGGCCTTTTCCATGATGCAATCTACTTCTTTGGTGGAGTGTCCTTATTTGGTGAAGGCAATTTTAAGTGTGTTATGGCATACATCCCAGACATCAAAAACTTGTGTCTCTCACCAACAGAAGTTGGTCCAATAAAAGAGATTACCTCACCCACTGTGTCTCTCTAATATCCTGGGACTGACAGAGCTACATACACTGCATACAACCTGTTATAGGACATTTCTGGCTTGCCCTCGATAGCAGCTCCTGAGATTTCCTACATCAACATTTCTTAAAGATGTAGGGTCCTCTATGAGACCAGCTTCCAACCTTCCTTTTGTCCCTCATGAGAGGGCAAATTAGGACCACAAAAAGATTTGTGGGCCAGTAACTTCAAAAAGATCAGCAATTCTAGTACAATTGAGTCTCATAAAATTTTCATCACCAACTCATATAACAAAAATTTACATTTAGATTATATTGGACTCTATAAAAATGCACAGCAGTAGCGTTAAGGAAATAGGTGCCTCTTGAGGATGTTGAGCATCATACAAGTTTTGTGGAAATGCTTAGCCACATAGGTTTGGGAGGATCTACTTGCAAGAATTAATCTTAGGCTATGTCTACACTGGTAATTGAACGACAAAACTTCCGTCTTCCAGAAGTGTTAAAGCCTCATCCCCTGAAAGACAAAAGGGATGGTTTGCCATGACAAGCACCAGTGTGAACAGTACGTTGTGTGCAGGAACACTCTCCTGCTGACAACACAAATGCCACTCATTCTGGGTGGATGTTTTTTGTCGGCAGCAGAGCCAACGAACAGCGGCTGCATTGCATGACTTTTAACACCACCACTGTAGCGACACAACCATGTCGCTAAAAGCTGCGTAGTGTAGACATAGCCATACTCTTCCAAGTAATTAATTACCTTTTATCTGTTTGTTATTGGGTGCAACCCCAAAATTGTTGAATATGGGAATTTCAATAAAGAAAAGGTTTCTTTAATGGTTGGGGAAATGGCTGGAAATGGTCAACAGCTCCATTTTTAAAGGAGTGGTGCAGTGAGCTGTGGGAGTTAGCTGCTCTGGAGAGTGACTTATTAAATTAGTAGATTAGCTGGAGGACTCTGAGAAAATAAGGTCTTTATTTTTGGACTGTTAAGCAGAATAACCATACTTCATCACCAATGTAGACTCTAGTCTTAATATTTTAACATCTCAAGGAGAAGAATCAGAGGGGTAGCCGTGTTAGTCTGGAATTGCAGAAGTGACAAAGAGTCCTGTGGCACCTTAAAGACTAACTAAAATTTTTTTAGAGCATAAGCTTTTGTGGGCTAATACCCACTTCGTCGGTCTGCATGCATCCGACGAAGTGGGTATTAGCCCACGAAAGCTTATGCTCTAAAAAAATTTTAGTTAGTCTTTAAGGTGCCACAGGACTCTTTGTCACATCTCAAGGAGAGTGTTTCTGTTTGGGGTTGAAGGGAAAGGGTGCAATTCATCTGTGTGGAAGAAGGGAATCCATTGTATTCAAAGTGAGGAAGACTACCTATACACATGATAGGTGTCACTGTTTGAGGTTCACCATGGAAGGGAAGACACATGGGTGTGAGGAGTTTCTGGTTTTGACGTGAAGTGGGGAGATCCATAAATGCAAGTGGGACTCTGTTGAGGTTCAAGTGAGAAAGGGACATGTCTAAAGAGGTCTAGTACCAATATTCATATGACTTTGGGCCAACCCTGACTTGTACTCCTAGAATGTGTGCACAGTATCTTTTACACACAGTTGCAAGTAGGCAGAAACAGAAAGTTTGCTGGGGGCTCTGGGTGTATATATAGATTTTCTTTCTTTTTTTGCTGAGAGAAATGGCAGGTGCTGACTGCCAGGGGGCAGCAAAGGGAGCTTTTTTGTTTTCAGCCCTTTGCTGTTGGAGCTTTTCAGCTTGATTGTGCTAAATGCTTATATGCCAGTGTTTCCATTTACAAACTCTGCCTCCCCTCCCCCCCTTCTCAGTTTCTCTACCATTAACTCTGTGCTGCTCCAGCCTGTCCCACCTCCCATACAGCATGATGGGGGTGGAGGCACTGAAGGGCTCTGCGAGGAGACTGGCTGAGGTTCTCTGTGCTCCCTGAGTATATTGTAAAGCGGGGGGGGCTGAGTGTAAGAAAGGCTCAGGGGACCCTGTGGTCACCCAGGTTTTCCCTCATCCCCTGATCCCCTCATCTAGGATGGGACTCTACGTCCCACTGGCCCCCCAAGATGGCTTTCCCTCCCTGCCCCCCAAGTATAGGGTATTACAGCTGCTGTCTCTCCCCACCCTGGCTGCCTCGCCCCATGGTGATGAGCATGGGGGGGTCTCTGTCCCCCCAAAAAATTGGCATTGGTCACCCCGTGTACTGCATGGGGGGGTACTAAAGGTCGTGCTCCCCCCTTTGCCCTAATCTAGCTGGGGTACTCTTTTCGCCCCCACATACAGGAAGGGGGGCTGTGCCCCTCCTAATTTTGGGGGCTACCCTCCATCAGGCTGGGCTGTGTATGCCCCACTGCCACCTCGCCTAGGGGAGCCCTACTCCCCCCAGCTGGGTGCTCGCTCAGTTCCCCCATCCGCGGCTGGGACTCTCTCCCCCGCCCCCCTAAATCGGGAGTTTCCAGGAAGCAGCGCTGAGAGGAGCCGTTTCACTGCGTAGGCTCAACTCCCCCGCCTCCGCTGAGGCCGTGGCAGTAACGTCAAATAGTCCCCGTCCCGACCCAAACTAGACTGCCTCCAGCGTGGGTCCAGAGTGGGACGCACCCAGCCGGGAGGCGGGGGAGACCGAACTAAAGAGGAGCTGGCCCAGCCTGGGTCTAAAGTGAATGTTTTGGGAGGGAGGATTGTGAGGTGGGAAGAAGGAGTCCCGGCCGGGGCGGAGGAATCCGAAGGAGCAGAGAGTGAAAGGGCTCCGGGTGCTCTCTCGGCGAGGGAGGGAAGTGAGCGGGAAAACATGGCGCGGACATAGCCGGGAAGAGTCTCCCCTCCCCCCACAGTTGGGGGCTTCCCATGTCTTATTCTCGCACGAGGGCCCTGTCTGCACCCCCACCCCTCAGGCTCTCCTGTCCCAGCAGCCCGGACCCTAACTGCACCAGACGCAGGCAGGGGCCTCGGGATCCCCTGGGAGGGGGCAGTTTGCCTTCCCCTCAGCAGCGAGCGCCCCACTCAGAGACAGGGGGGAGGCAAAGGGGAACGAGTTGTATGGGGGCAAAGGGGGTCAGAGCAGGAGCCTTAGAGCGGCTGGGCTCTGGGACATGGGGTGTGTGTGTAGGGTCATATAGGGGGTGCAGGAAGGGCAGGTCTGGAGGAGACACCAGTGGGGCAGACAAAGCAGGGCAGGGGTTGGATTTGTGTTAGTGATGCTTTGTAGAGCCCCAGCCGGTCTGGAGACTTGGTGCAACAAAATAAGGTGACTAAAAAGTGGGGTTGCTAGCTACAGTAGCCACCACATGAATGACTGTTTTCCTCCCATTAATCCTGCAGGGTGAGAAGAAATGGTAGTTCTCAGCTTTGTGCTCACCCCCATTTCAAGTCAGATAGCCATGGGTGACCTTGGACACGGCCCAAGAGTGCAGCCACAGAGGGCAGGTGGTTTTTGTTCTTATGTGCACCCCCTTTCTCTTGGAGCTGCCTCCTGCCCTCAAAATGAACTTGGGAACCAAAGTCTCCTGTCTTCCAAGACCCCAATTCACCATTACCCCACCCACTGACTGTTACTCCCTGACACTGAGTAACTTACTGGTTTAGTTTTATTTTCTGGATAAGCAAAGCTACAACAAACCCAAATGTACTGTGATGTTTGTGGAAGTTTGCTTGAGGCCCCGGTGTATTTTACTTCACACAGGACCCCCACAAATCCAAAAGCTGCCCATTCACAATGGCTTCACATCGGTCCATTAACCCTGCAGGGAGAGGAGGAAAAGAAATTGTGATTATTCTAAGGTCTTGCTTTCCACCAACACCCTCCCCCTTCCCAGGTACACAGGCATCATGTTCTCCCATTAACTGTGAGGAGAGAGGACAAAAGCTAAACTATGCTCTTGCCCTGTTTCCCTCATCCATTCCCAGCTAAGCAGGCTTCACATCCTCCTGTTAATGTTGAAAGGAGAGTAGGACAAGAGCTGCTGATGATTCTCAGGCCTTGCTCTGCTTCTCCCCACCCCCTCCATCATCACTATCCCCATCCCCCACTGCAGCTCCCATAGACTTGCATCTCTTCCATTAACACTGAAAGGGGAGGACAGGAGCTCTGATGGTTTTTTCTCAGGCTTATTCTGTTCTCTCCCTTCTACCAACCAGTACCCAGCTCTACAGCCCTTTTTAAGTGCAAACCCTGCAGCCAGCTCTGTTTTCATATATACCAACCCAGCTGCCCTTCCCCCAATTCTCTATCCATGCTCCACAGCTCTGCAGGAAAAACTGGTGATTCCCCACATTCTGCTTATTCACAAATTTTTTAAAAATGTGTGATCTGTTTTGGAGGCTGCAGCATGCTTTTAGAACAATGTTTTATATAATCTTGTAGATAGCCCTTCATAATCCCTTGAAATTCTCCATTCTGGTCTTTTAAAAAGTTCTATCTCATCATCTCTTCAGGATCAGTGAAGGTCAGTATAACCCCTCCCATTTTAAAATCAGAAGTTGGTTCAGAAGAATGACTTTTCATTTATGCCTGTGAAATCTCATTGTAGTGAATGATTTTTTTTTCAAACCAGTTATGAAGCACACTGAGGAAGAGTGCTTCAGCACTAATGAAAGTCATGTATGAGTTAATGAGAGGTTTGCAGGGTACATGAAGCAAAAGAGAATCTTTAACCAGCTCTGCCATTCCCTCTACATACCACAAACTTGTACGCTGTAGCCACAAGGTGGGTTGGATGTGTGTGGAATGCTGCAGCAGGAGACTCATGTACAGGTGGATGCTCACTCATTGCACATGCTATCATTTTTAGAGTACTTTTAAGTTTATATACACTGTTTTTCTGGAGGCATTGTGTGAGGCTTAATTAATACTTGTGAAGCACTTTGAGAACGTTAGAGGAAAGGTGTTATAAAACTTCAAAGTATTATTTACTGAGTCAGCCTTCATTTTAAAATAACTTGATTTTTTCTATACTCACAGTTTTCCAGATTTATATTAATAGATCAATTATATTTAGCAGAATCTCAGCTGCTGGGGCCAGTGTTCTTGGTGGCAACATCCTAGCTATGGAACTTTTTGCCTAAGGAACTCCTTGCCAGAAGAGATCAGATCAAGGCCAAGCCTGGCTGTGTTTAGGTCCAAATGTAAGGTGTGCCTGTCAACGAAAGGCCCTGGAACAGTGCTGGTAATCAAAACAAAAACAAACCCCTTTAATTTATACACCCCACTTCATCAGGGAACAAAGAGAAGTAACACCACTTTTGTTATGTACTCTGATACTGTTTAAGTTTGTACATTGCTTAGATTGTACAAAGCAATCAGAGCTTTAAAATACTTATAATCACTTTTAAAATACACTATATCTAGTCCTCAACAGGCAATGCCGTAATTGAAAATCTAAACACGAGGACCAAAGGTTTTATTTTCCTCTGCCTTTTTCTAAGATTTATCTATAAGTTTCTATTAAAATACTAAATTCTTCTTTCAATATGCTAGATAAATATTAATTTGTATCAATGGTGTTTTGTCATCTTTATAAAACAGAGAATGGAGCCTTGTAATCAGAAAAAATCACTTTCTATTGGGGAAATCTTTCTATAACAGAGGGAATTACTGTATCTTGGAGTTTGAGGATGGGAATCTAACACTAAGAATATGGATGCTATCCATTGTTTGAAAGCTATATTACGGGCATGGAAATCAGAAACGTGTTTTATGCTGGAGAAAATTTTGTAATGAAGAGTTTGCTTTGAAGTAAGAGAAAAGTTGATTTTTTTTAACTTTAAGCAATAAATTAGGAACTCTTCAACCATTTGAAAAAAGTCTCTGTCTGAAATGTCCATGCTGGAAAGTGAAATGTGGCTCATGTAGTCCTTTTATGAACATCTACTGATTTTGCTATGACTTCAGTTGAAATTGAAAGAGGTAAAGTGTATGTAGCTAAGTAACTATTTAATTTTTAAAATTATGATCTGAATGTATGTTCAATAGGCCATAAAACTGGATTACCTGCTTCTGAGTGAATATCCTCTAGATTTTGCTTATGACAGACTATGGTCCTCCACCCCTCTGGTCCCACTCTCTAACTTATTTTTGTACAAATAATGAATGCAGTGAGAGAAAAATTGAGATTTTTTTTTTTTTTTGTATTCTCAACACTGTTTGCCACCACCTGCCCTCAGCCAGGGCAGGCTCTTGGCACAAGCAAACCAAGCACGTGCTTGGGGCGGCACCATTTTCGAGGGGGCATTTTGGCCTTTTTTTTTTACTTTGGGCGGCAAAAGCCTAGAGCCAGCCCTGGCAGCAGCAGCGTGTCGTGCACGGGGGGCGCCCGCAGCTTGTGGCTGGGCCAGGCAGGCTCCGAGTGGGGGACACTCGGGTGGGGAGCCACTCTGCGGGGCGCACGGAGCCCCCTGCAGGTGCTGCAGGGTGGCCGCCCCCCAGTGCCACAACCAGGGTTTGGCAAAGCAGCCCGAGATGCCCAGGGGCTGTGTCAGGGCAGCCAGGAGCAGCAGCAACAGTGGGGCCATAGTGCAGGGCCCATGTCCCCCTCTCTGGGGCTCTGCTCCCTCTGGAGCTGCCCTGCTCTGACTCCTCAGGCCCCTGCCCTCCTGGGTCTCGGCTGGTCCTGGAGCGGGAGCCCTGGCTGGAGGGAGTGTGGGCTGAGGTGTGGCCTGGGAGCCCCGCTGCTTACACCGACTGTGCCAGCACCAAACCAGCTGAAGGTGAGGGGGGAGCGGGCGGAGTCAGCATTGGTTGGGGGGTGGGGGGAGCCCAGGACTGGGGTGGCAGAGGGTGCGGGTGGAAGAGAGAGACCAGAGCTGGGGTGGCACTGGGTGCAGGTGGGGGAGGACACTGGTGTGGCGGGGAGTGAAAGCCCAGGGCTGGGGTGGGGGGCAGCCAAAAATTTTTTTGGTTTGGGGCAGCAAAAAAACTACAGCTGGCCCTGCCCTCAGCTATCTCTCTGAAAATGCAATCACTTTAATGTTGCTGGGAAGTATAACTTCAGCGTCTTCTCCTTTCTGCAATATTTGTGGCCTCCTTGCTCAGTGTGCCCTTCATATTAATTATTCCCTCCTTTTAGTTTGCCTTTTTGCATCTTAGCATTCTTTTTCCAAGCAAGGAGTTTACCAGATACTTCAGCTAGAAATTTAGGCCATGGTGGAAGGGGGAAACAGAGAGCTAAAAGTAAAAATAAATGTTTGGTAGGTGGGTGAGTTCAATTTTTTTCAAGAGATTTGTCAGTTTAATTTTCTTTTCTGTTTGTGTGTAAACTAAGATTATATGTGTTGAAAACTGATTAGGGTAAATCATTTTTGTGATTTCAGGATCAAAGTTGATGATTTTCTTGTGTGTATGGTTTCTTTCCCATCCTTCTTACTAGTCTTAGTCACTTTCACACCTGCTTTGAGCTTTAATCTCTCAAATTAGTCATAAACTTGCTCTGGAAAAAGAAGACTTCTCATCTGGACTAGACAGATTTAACATCTGTAATTGTAAATGGGCTTGATGACTTAATGATTCTTATGCTTTAACAAAATCTTTATTCTCTGATTTCATTGCCTTTTAAGAACTCCTGTGCATTGTTTTGTCCCAATTTATAAATCTCTCCAGTGGAATTTATTAGAGTTATTTCTTGTAAATTAACTGAAAGTTTACAAGGTACTGACTGCATCCTTTGACATGCTGAGAGATACAATTTTCCAGAAGAGGAGTACCAGTATCTCTTATTGTTTTATTATCTTAAGGTAGGTTATTGAACTATTTGTAAAACTTTTTGTCTCATAATCCCTAATAACCCCAGTTCTGTGTGTTTGTGATAGAAGATCAGCTTGGTCTGACCTAGTTGTATCAAAAATACCATAGCAAATTTGGTGGTCAAGTCCAAAGCCTTTTTCCTTTGTTAGAGAAGGAGATTGCGTGTTATCTGAACTGATCCTTCCTTTAGGAGGAGAGGGGTTTTTTTTGTATTGAAAACTCTAGTACAGCCATAGTTAGTACTCTGTGAAACACTTAGGATTCCCATCACCTAGTCCTAGACAAGTGTAACTGGAGGCAGGCAGACAATCATAGTGAAAATAATTTCTGTTTAGACTCAGATGAGCTGAAGGACTCATCTGATTTCAAATACATCTCCATAATGAAGGAACAGCAAGACTAACTTCCCCTGGGGTCCACGGACGTCTACTTTATTTGGAGAATTGTCCCTTGAATTTTTTTAAAATGTTGTCTTCTATACACAGATATACATAGTATATCTTGTTCTTTCCTCGGCAACCTGACTGCTCAGAAGAGAAGGAATCTCCTTCTCTGTCCTTTGCTAGAAACAGACTGGGTATTAGACAACTGAGCACTTTTACAGTGTGTTGGCCTCTTCTTTGGCCTGTAGGCTAGGCTTCTTCAGGTTCCTCTATGCTATCAAATGAGATGGCGCTGCTCTTCTGAGCAGTTGAGTTGCCAGGAAGCAGCAGCTCCTGTTTGCCCCAGATCCTGCTAGTTGTACTAGCTCTTCAACATGTAGCTGGCAGCACAATGTATATACAAGCAGCCTGCAGCATAGCAATTCGTTCTTTGAGCTTCCTGGGAGTCATCAACCTTAGCCCAGCAGCTCTACCTGGCTCCATCTCTTCTATTTCACCACAGCCATTGGCTTCCCCTCCTGCTTGCTTCCACCAGTGCCTTGCCTCCTTCCCAATTCTTTCACTTTCCCTGCAGGATAGAAGGCTGGTCACAAAGTGGTATCTGTAGAATGACAGGTCAGAGTGCCATGTGAGTACGGGGAGCAAGAGTGGATGCTGGATGTCAGGGATTGAATCAATCCAGTTCATTGCAGTTTGACAAACCAATACTTTTTTTTTTCCTGAAGGCTATCATCTTGTGCTCCAGAATATAAACTTTACCTCTTATGTTTGCACCAATCAACTTTAAAAAGTGGTCTGAGGAGGATGCAATGATGTTTGCCTGAGTCTGCATGCAGACTGAAACAGTGGCTCTGAGAGAGGTATGAATTATTTCTATTAATTTAACGTGGTTATTATCTCTGAAGTACAATGTCAAATTAAATGTGAGCATTGTTAATTATTTCACTGCTGATCGAGGCTTGCTAGAAAGAAGAGGGGCAGTCATATTCTGAAGATCTACCATAAGTGAAGTGTAATTTGGATAAATCTCAGTTTGTGAGGGAACTTTGGAAAATACGATTACGTTTGTTTCCAGTTTCACCCTTGTTGCGGTTGTACAAAAAAGAAATAGGTTGGAACAAAAGATTGAGAATGAGGAAATAGAGAAAAAGAAGAAGAATTTGAAAAGGACTTTTATGAGATCTTGTGGAATAGAAAGCAAAGGAGGAAGAAAGGAGTGTGAAAGGGAAAAAAGAGAAGGAGGGAGTGCACAAACTGGTTGGAGGGGGAATTTAAAGGGGGAGGGAGCCATTATTAAACACTGCAGAAAAGGTAGACTGAACAAATGCAGGAACTAGAAAAGATAAAGGAAAACGACACCAACAGTTGAGTGAAAGTTAAAAATGAAATGAAGTAAGTAAACTTAGAAGAGAGAACAAAAGCAAGGGAAATGTGTTATTTTTATAAAACGTTACAAAAATAATGAATATATTTTAAAATAGGATGTTACAAAACATTAATACAAACATATATATTTTATAGTGATTATATCTTAAGCATGTGAGTGACCCCAAATTGTCTGTGATGGCTAGGGAAATCTGTTCATGTTTTAAAATTCTTGTTGCCATAATGTAAATTAAATCTTAGAATAAGAGAATCTTGCAAATGTGTCCATTTTCCTACTTACAACCAAGACAGAAAAACACCCCTAAATCAAGATACTTCAAGGCAGAAAGTCTTTAGGACACACTCATTGAGGCTGTCTTTTTTGTTTGATCTTAAACTGTTCGCCATTGTGAAATGGCTCTAGTGCTTCAGCCAATCAAGACACAATCCAGTCTGTATTTTCCCACAGCTCCATAATATTTATTTGACTTGTTCAATTGTAACAGTTACTTTCCTTTAATTTTCCAACTTTGAGAGCACAGAGTTTAACCAAGATTTTCATTTATTTTGTGCACTCATTGTTTGACCACCTTGGATGACATACATTTTACTACTTGTGTGGTGTTTTCTCTTTCCACAATATTTTTAGCCATGTCAATAGCACTAAAGTTAATTTTCTCTGTGAGCTGTTCTATAAAAGGCAGGAGGCAGAGGAAGTGGTGTGTACAGATGGTAGTATTGTTGGTGAAAATAAGTAAAGAAAAGACAGTCCAGCCACTGGTGCATTGATCTGAGTTATTTCCTTCTTAACACAGGGTCACTGCTTTTCTTCCCCCTTGCTTCCCCCCCACACTTTGGTAATTAATTGGTATAACTTTTAGCTATTTTATAGGGTAGCAGACTTACATCATAGACCTCCATTGATCAGAGCTACACTTGCAGGAAGAAAAAAGGGAAAGCTGCTGATTCTGCTTTTGTTTAATTTCTCAAAACTATATGAAAAGTAATTTTTTATAAACAGTAACTGTTACCATGTTCCAAGGGATGCTTGTGTAGAAATGTGAAAGTGAGCTGCTATTATCATTCAAACTGCAGTTCTAAACCAAGTCAACCTCTCCAGCCAACCTTCCCAAACCCCTAAATAACCTCTCCACTAGCATAATGCTCTGTGTCTTCCATTTAACATTGTTATCCTGTTACCGAAAACCCACTTTGCTCTCCACGCAATGTCCTGATATGAGTAGAAATTAAAGGACTATATCTGCACATAGTAAACTATTAGCATGCATGTATCCACCTTTTATAATCCTATGGAGAGACCACAAGAAGGTTTTTTAGTTTTTTTTTATGAAAGAGCATATATATAATCTTAGCACTTTTATAACATTTTACCTATTTAAAGTTCTTTACAGACATTTAATTTACCCTAACACATCTGTGAGGATAACTGTAATTGTTCCCATTTTACAGATAATGAAACAGAAATAGAGAAATTAAGTAACTTTTCCTCAGCCACAGAGAATATCTGTGAAAATTCACGTTAAAAATCAGCCTTCCTGGATTCTAGTCCTGAGTGGAGACAATGTGACTAAATCTTGCCTCTTTTTTGCATTTTAAACAAGGACTAGTGCAGATAAAGTTTTGGGATCAGTACCATTAAGCCAAGGAAATCAATATACAAGCAAGTTAACTTGGTGTTCTGTTGAACCTCTCAGCTCTCCACAACACAGTGATAGCAATGAGCTCTTTCAATGTCCTTTCCCTAACATTGTGGGCATCTTTGAATTGCTTCAGTGACTTAAGACTTTTCCCTGCAATATTTTCTTTCATTTTCATGTGTTTTTTTCTATCAGAACAAAGCAGATTAAAATCCTTGTGTATCTAGAGAAGGGTGGATTCTTAATCATCCAGGGAACAATTTCATAAAGAGCTTCAAATGGTCCTTTTGTATCGTGGATAGCTCATTCCAAGATAAACCAGGGAGGTGCTTTAGGGCAACCTGCGTGTCCCAAACAACTTTAGGTTTTGACTTATGAATGAACAATGAACTATCATGTTATCAGAATATCTGAAAGAGAACAGACTTATTGGCCACAAAAAAAGGATAATTGTGCCCATTTTACAGATGATGAGATTGAGGTAGTTAAGTAACTTTTGCATAGAGAGAGAATATGTACAATTCAGAATATTACTCTTATCTGCTAGAAGTATGATACAGAGGCAGATCTCTTGTAGCTCCAGTCTAAGACTTGATGAACAAGTGTTCAGAAAATCTGCTGAAAAGACAATATTAAAGTAAAAAACTGGAACTTCAAGAAGAGACTACAAGGGTCATAAAAGAGGCCCTAAAGAAAAGCAAGAAAATTACAGAAACAGATTTGCAAGTGGTGGAAGCAGCTGTGGCAAAGGCTTGTATCTATTTGGCTGCATGTATTGACAAATTCTGCAAAGTACAAAGCTAATAAAGTTATAATAGGAAAAGCAGGAGAGAACATGAATTAGCTGCTGCAGAGTAGAGCTGGTAACTACACACTCTATGGAAGAAAATGTAAGAAAAGTTACTTGAGAATACTGAGTGAACTAGAGCAAATATTAAACAAAAGTGGAAGAGAGACTTAGTCACATGATTTTCATTGTCTTGGAGAGTCATACCATAAGATGTTCCATGATGTTCTAAAAGAACCTGAGTGAAGTGCTGCAGGTCCCAAAAAACATGTAATACTTGAAGTTTGTGTTACAAAGACAAGGAAACATGTTTGGAGATGAAAGTGTAGCCTGACTGTATCTCATCGTGGTAGCTCAGTATTGTGGCAGTAATAAGAAAGCAGGAAATTTGGCAAGTAAAAGGAAAGCAAAGCTTTATGCAGAGATCAAGCAGCCAAACTCTAAAACGTATGTACGGTAAGGCCAGGGATAGGGGAGGGTATTGAGTAAGTGCTACACAGGAACCTATTCAAAATGTGTTTAATAGAAAACTCAGTGAAACAGCAATCCAAAGTTGTTGTCTGGGTTAACTGTACCAGAAGACAAATTGAAAGGGGTGTTTTGTGTAGAACTGGTGTATGGACTGTTGGCTTCAAGAAACCCTACTGAAAATGTCATGGTTGGAAAAGAGAAGAAAGAGATGGCTCTGGGTAGATCACAACATACTACATTTGGAGAACTTCCAAATGGGTCTCAGAGCCAAGTCCTTTGAAGGGAATACAAGAGAGAAACTGGCAACTATGGGTCATTTTGAATAAGGCATGGAGGTTGTAATATGCATTGATTTATTTCTTATTTTAAAACATTTAAATTCAGTAAAAATACTAATATAAAAGGGTGCAAGTTTTTCCCTGCAGCTGTGAGAGACCAGAATTACAATATAAGGGGTCTTGCTGAATTCAGCAATAGAGCAATAATCTTTTCCACTCTGTAGCAGAATGACTCTGGTGATGTCCTTTTTTAAAAAAAAATTAGAAAGAATAGAAATGGCAATTGGAGTTTGGAAGTGGCAGCTAAGAGGAGGATAAGGAAAGGTCTGAAGACAGAGCAGTGACAGCAGCTGGACCACCTTGGGTAGGACAGAAGTGAGCAGGCAAGGAAAATATATAGATGAAGTGACAGGCACAATGGAGAAGTACTGGCGACATATGAAGCAACGCTCTCTGCAGTCATCAAGGGCTCTGTCAGTGATCAAATTGCTGTTAGTGGGAGTGGAATTCTGTGAGGAGTGCAGCTGCTACCAGCAAAAGGCAAACGAGTAATAATGAAGCAAATATGTTGGGAGGGGGTTTCAAGGCAGAGATGGTGCCCTCTTAAGTATTTGTTTAGCAGTTAGCACAATGGGACAATGATTTTGACTGTGGGTTTGGGGACTTCTGCAATACAAATAATAAAATATTTATAAAACTGAGAGTTAACTGTGATGTATAACCTTATGGTGAAAAGGACTTTATGCATATGCCTGGTGGGAAGATCACTCTTCTGGTGAACATTATTTGTGGGGGAAAAGAAGTGGGGACTGGGGATTAGCAAAAACTGGCATTCATCCACTTCAGTCTTCCCTAAACCATTCTGGCATATCCTCTGAAAATGTGTAAGACCAGTGGTATATATAAACCCTAAATTTTCTTGTATTGAGTAAATTCTTGTTTTTCTAAGTTTGCGGTTAGTACTATAGATAATCACCCTTTCCCAAAATCATTTATGTCTCCACAGAAATTAGATAGTTAAGAAATGTGGGGTGAGGGTTAGAGATGGTGGTTTTATATATATATAATAGTGTGGCTGCGGCCCACATAGAGAGCTGCATATTTGCTCCACAATAGTAAATAGGTTTAGAATCTCAACTACAGTTTGCAGAATAAAGGACAGTGGATTTTCCATTTTTTGTTACAAACAGTAATTAAGGTGTGACCTCCATGCAGTAACACAGCCAGTTCACAACACATCAAACACTTTCCCTACAGTTGATAACCAGTGGGTTTGCCAGCTTCTGGATCCTGCTCATACACTGGTAGCGTCTTTATTTTGACAGTGATTGATCTTTTGTCCTTCTCTCAATCTCATACCTTCACAGAGATCTTATTCCATAGTCTAGATCTGCACAAAAGTCTTCTCCTAAAACTGCGTTTCTCAAACTGGGCAAAGTGGCTTCCTTAGGACATCCCACTGTCTTTTCTGGGGACATGGTGACAATGGAAACTTCAAAGCACTGTCGTGGGAACGCTCCCACGGCAGCACTTTGAAGTGCGGGTGTGGTTGCACGCGAGCACTGGGAGAGAGCTCTCCCAGCACTCCTGGTAATCCACCTCCACAAGGAGATTAGCTCCGAGCACTGAGAACCCAACTCCCAGCACTCGGAGCCTGTCCACAGTAGCCGTTTAAAACGCTCAGACTTGCTGCGATCGGGGATGGGGGGTGATTTTTCACACCCCTGAGCCAGCAAGTTAGAGCGCTATAAAATCTAAGTGTAGCAAAACCCTGAGTGATACAAGAAAACACGGTGGAGGGAAATGCAACAAAAGAATTCCCCCTTCTTTTCTTGCTGTGTTGATTCTGACTTAAATCTCTAAAATAAAAATAGTCTCCTCTGAATATTTAAGACACAGTTCTACTTTTTGCTGAACATGAAATCAAAAACACCAAGCAAGAAAGTTTTGCTCTTTGAAATAGTCTTTAAAACTGGACTATCTTCTTACACTCACCAATTTCCCTCACATCCCACATGTCCCAAGAAAATATGATGGTGGGAAACTCCATACATCTTTTATATGTTCATTAGGGCGTCCTAATATTTTGTTTTCTGTGAGACAGTTTGGAAAACCTTACATTAGAACAAGATTGTTCTTCCAGCACTTCTGTATAGAAGTGTGGGATCCTTTATGTGACATTGCATGTGCACAGATTTGACTAGAGTAAGGATCACTGCTTAGTTCTCCAAGTACAGTCTGACACAGAGAATTTGCTGAGCTTGCATTCCAGGCCAGGTCAACCTACATACTACTCACCCTGTGTATTTCATGCTTCTTTACACTCTTGTGACTTGGATGAATTTTGCAGGGAATGGAGCAGTGCACTGTTTTCTTGTATGGGACTCTTTGAGTTTTGGTTATGCACTCTTAATTCAGCCCCTTGTGATACATTACATTGTCACATTTTATTTTTTCCATAGGACCCTGCCTTGTTCATTGCACCAAATCAGTAGTTATTAAATGATTTATTGTAACTTCTTGATTGAATGTGGGGCCCTATACTTTATTTATTGCACACACTTCAAATCCTGAAGTGAATCTAGAATTACGAATTTCCTCATGGACTTTTTGTGGTTCTCATCACTATAGCATCTGACTGCTTTACAAATATTAATTAAATTTATCTTCACAACAGGCCTGTGAGGTATTATCCTCATTTTATGGAGGAGGAATTGAGAAAGAGATTAAGGACAAAATTAACAAAAGTGTCCACTAATTTTTGGCTGCCAAATTTGAGAAACCTAGGGATTGATTTTTCATAATAGCATTTTTATACCACTTTATATGTTCAAAGCACAGTTCTTTTTTACTTCAGTTGCAGTTGTCCGTCATCAGGACTTCTGCAGATCAGGCTCCTGATGTCTGAGATGTGCGTGTCCAACATCCCAGAGTAATTCTGGGACAGAGGCATGGATAGGATCCACTTGTCCAGTGGGGTATTCAATTGCCTTAACCACAAGACTATCCTTTCTCTTCATTCAGTTCCCTGTTTCTTCACTACACATCTGACTAAATGAAGCAGAGTTCCTATGGACAACAGCCTCATTCTCTGTGCACCATCCATTTCGTGCTTGATTTTGCAACTTAATATCTTATCACAGAGATTTATTGTATTTAATTTATATGTTTTAATAAAGAAAACTGAAAAAAACATAAACTTATTCATGTGGAACAATATTGTTCCCCACAAGTATGGAGGTGGGCCCGGAGCCAGACACGCTGCTGCACTGATCTGCCAGAGTGCACAGAGTGTCTGGCCCAGAGTCAGACATGCTGTCATACAGCCCTGCCCCCTAGAGCGCTGCTCGCATGGCGCGCTGAGGCTGCGGTGGGGGGGGAGGGACAAACAGTAGGGGAGGGGGAAGGAGCTAGCCTTCCCAGCCGGAGCTCGGGGGCTGGACAAAATTAGCCCGCGGGCTGGATGTGGCTTGCAGGCTGTAGTTTGCCCACCCTTGTTCTAAATAGACAAGACAAGACAAAGATGGGAGAGGAAAAAAAGCATAGTCTGACCCAGGAGTAGAACCCTGTTATGCTAACTGCCAGTCCAGTACCCTGTCACTAGACCATACCGCTTCTCAAGGAAATTATTACAGCAGAGGTTCCATATCTAAATCAATGTGAAAGACAAAGAGGAAGGTTCTACAGTTATTGTTGGCTTTATTGACTAGATTTTTTAATAGAGAAGGTAGCTCCAGGTTTATGGTGGAAGGAAATGGTCATGTTATCAGAAATTAGAGATGGAAAAGACTGATTTAATGTATCCAGATTATCTCCCTGACAATGCAGGAATCTGTTGTCTTCAACAGAATCCATTATCAAACATTCCACAATGACAGTGATAACAAACTAGTAGCTAAAAGCCTGTGCTATTGCATGGGTATAATTTGTAAAGTCATGTGAGACCCAAACAAGCGAAATAATCTAAAAATAACTGAGACCTTAAAAAAATTGGATGGTATAAGACTGTGAATCCCAGTTATGATTGAACTGGGTGATATTCTAAACAAAAACTTCTTGTAGTTGTTCCCATTGCTTCATGCTGATTCACACATTCTAGAATTCAGAGTGATGCTTGGGATTATCATGTATGCTGGCAAATAAGGGGGTCTGTTCAGGGATGAAAGTAACTTAAAGGACTTACCAGTACACAGTGCGGCTGGACTTCTGGGCAAGAGGGGGTCAGCTCTGGGCCCCTGGAAGAGGCGGGGCCTCAGGCAGAAGGGGCAGGGCTGGGGCCAGACTATCCTGGGCAGCCCACGGTCCCCGGGGCCCTTTTTAAAGGTTTAATTGAGAAGCCTTTTACCCTTTTAAATCACCACCAGAGAAGCCTTTTACCTGCCAATAGCCGAGACTGGGTTTTGTTTTTCTTCTGTAACTGCTTATAGCTAGCAATGAATCATTACAACACACTGCAAGAGTTGATCACTGACCTCTAAGGAGGTCTTATTTCTCATGCTGATTCAGGCATTATTTGTTATACATTGTAAAAGTATCCTAGATTCTTTACACAATATATATAAAAAAACACGGTCTTTTTCCTAAAGAATTTACAGTCTAAGAACAGACAAAACATAATAAGCAAATAGACAATAGGAGGGTAGGGGAATGGGAGGATGAGATTTACATCAATAAGCTTAAGTGGTTATGTCAGTGATGTCATTAACTGTACCAGTGGAAATCCAGAATCTTGAACTCTGGTTTCTGTAGGTAAGAAAAAAGTGGAAACGATTTTAAAATATCTTAGCTTTTTAAAATGTATGTACTTGTAAACTTTGTCCAAATACACTATGAATCTTAAAACTGTATATATATAGATATGTATAATATAGCACTGAATTTTACTTCTAAGTAAATCTACCGACTTACGTTTTTGGAGTTGGAAAGAGAGAGATTTTGTGTATATGAGAGGACAAGGAGGCTGCACACCTGGGAAGGGAAGCGGAAAACAAACAAAGGATGGCTCTGTACCAAGGAAGAACAATATGATGGCATGCTTAGTGAAAAGAAAGTGGGAGGAGAGGGAAATACTGTCGATCATTCTGGTTCTTCTTAGTCCTTTAATTCTGAAACATCCAAAACACTGTTTTAAAAGGTCATACCCTTGTTCTTCAACAAAGAAGATAGCCAGAAGAATATACTGTATTTTGATCTAGAATAATCATTCCATTTGGAGGAGTTCAGTGTAATTAATTTAAATGTGACTTTTTTTCCTACTCAGTGGCTATATTTTCTTTGTCATCTGTTCAGTCTGGATATTATTGGCTTAGGGAACTTTGCTACTGACTACAATACAGGTAGTTCTGACAGCCCTGAATTTGAAGAAGACTGCAGAAGCATTGCAAGAACAAAATCAGAAATGGTAAATCAATCTAACATTGCGCTACCAGACATTTGCAGCAATGAGAGGCTATGGATGGTAGAACCAAATGTTACTATGGCAGTGACCCACAGTATGTGATACTGAGAGGAACTATATTACAGTCAGTTGCTCTTTCAAAGGACTTATGGCACTGAGAGACAATGGTTAGGAGGGGTAATGTTATCTTTTAAAAGCAGTGCTTAAAGTGAGGGGTGGAGTATAGGTGATTATGCCTTCCACTCACTTTTCACTGTTGCCAGTTGAAAGAATATATCAATGTATATATTTAGTATAAGTTGGAATGTAGCAACTTCACTTCTCCCCAGATTCAAACATTGTTTAGAAGCAAATTGGTTGAAAAGGGATTAAAGTTGCAAACCAGCAAGGGTATCTGTATAGACTGCAAATATAAATACATTTAGCTTCAAGGGTTTTTTTAAGCAAAAGGTTTGGTAATTTTTTACTGGATACAGTATATAAAAATATTTTCACTCTCAAAAAACCAAAACATTTGAAAGTCTATTCTTCCTATTTATTCAGTAAATCTTTAGTTCAGGATTCTACTTTTCCTGAAAAGTTGATATCTCTAACCAGTAGCTTTGCTGCAGGTGCTTGCAATGTTATCAGTTCCCACAGAGAAACACTTCTATCAAAATTGTACAGTGAGACTCCTAACATTCATATTTAGGCAGCTGCATACAAATGGTTTGTTTTTCAAAAGTGCTGAGTTTGAACAGTCCCAATAAAGTCAATGGGAACTGTGGCTTTTAGAACTTTTGAGAATCAAGCAATTTTTATGTAGGATAGGATAAAGTTAGGATCTAACTTTAGGCACCAAAGTTTAAAAATGTTGTCCATATGCTTTTAGGGCTCCTATCCTGCAATCAAATCCTTGCAAGATGACCCCTATGTAGAGTCCCAAAAACTTCAATGGGACTCCATACAGGTGTAAAGGTCCTGTAAATAACCAGGGCATAGGCAGTCTGTCCTAGCAGTCACAGGTGGATTGGTGTCCACAACAGTCAGCAAGCTGGGATCAGAGTAATCACTAGAGCTGGGATCAATATGCAAGAGTCCAGGTTAGGCCAGAGTCAAAGACCAGAGATCAGAGGTAGTTACCTGGAGGAACCAGGAGGCAAGATTTGGGGTTAAAGTCAGGCTAGGGTCAGAGGCTGGATAGCCGGAGACAAGGCAAGGCATTGTAGTAGGCCAGAAGTCTGTGTGGTTGCCCACACAACCCCACAGGGTTAAATAGTGAGCATGGGGCAATCAGAAGACCAAAGAGTGCTGTTATTTCCCAATTCCCACCATTTGGTCAGTACTTCCTGTGATGCTTAAACTGCACAGTACTCCTTCAAGATGGTTTTGGATGACCTCCTGGTGGCAACGTGGGAACATCAGCTGTCCCAAACTTTGCATAGCTGGGTTTTATTCCATTGGTTCCTTATGGGGCCACACACATGCATTAGATTATAGGATCAAGGCTTTAAAATGCTTCTTTAAAAAAAAAAATTAGAGTAGGTGAGTTAAGCATCATATATATATATATATATATATATATATATATATATATATATATATTTCATTGCAATCATCATTATATTAAAAGGAGAGAAAGTAAATTTTTGCACCTGAACTGATTCCTTTTTACTGAGGGTTTTCCAAGGCTGGTCTACACACTTGTTCTTTTACTGGTCTGAAATATTTTATATCTCAATTTTGTATTAATAAACCATGCAATAATCACTTTTACCTTCCTTTTACTCTTTGAAACTCAGAAACATTATTTACAATAGCACAGCTCTTGAGTTTTCTGGAAGTAGAATAGATATTCAACAATTTTAGTTGTGTTCTTCCTATGTTTTAGGAAGTACATCTGGATTATTATCTGAATTTTTTTTTAAATTAACCTTTTAATAAAAGTCTTTCATAGTACAAAGACCATGATAAAGTTGGTGTAACAGTATATTCTACTCTCAATGACCATGGGCATAGTAGAATCCGAGCATAAAAGTTCCTAATTATTTGTTGCAACATACAGATTGTACCTGAAGATACAGTTATTCACCATGTAGAGTGACTTTACTTTAAAATGGTTCCACTTTACCCATATATGTGAACTTGATGTCTGTTAAAAATAACACTTTTCAAAAGTCTTCTGTCCCCTTCCCCACAGAAAGTATTTCATTTTAATTTCTCTCTGTGTATGTTTGTGGATGCACAGATTTTTATTCTCTTCCAGGCTGGGAACTTATATACTTTTGCTGTGGACTAGATCTTGGAAAGTGCTAAGCAAGCTGGCCTCAGTCCAACAAAGTGCATGCTTAATATTAAGAAGTGACAAAGAGTCCTGTGGCACTTAAAGACTAAAGTATTAGAGCATAAGCTTTTGTGGGCTAATACCCACTTCGTCGGATGCATCCCTCTGATGCTTAATATTAAGTATGAGTCTTTTAATAGCAGTGGAACTTTCTTGCATAAAATTAAATATGTACTTGTGTGCGATACTGAATTGAGCCAGTGTGTTCTGTGCCTTGCAGAATTGAGACCTGTGAATCCACAGTGAATTTTTGTAGCTGAATTGTATCCCTTTTGTAAAACAGGGTTTAAAACAGAAACTCTGACAGATGTTTAATTAAAATAATTATAATAATTAAAATTTAGATAATTTTACAAGTAAAGTTGATGTGACTGATTTCTTTCTGTCTCTCTTTGAATCCAAGCACTCTCCCCTAGAGGGTTAATGCAGGGTGTGCAGTTCTCAATCATACTCCATTCTTCTGAGTTCCTTGTCCATATTTTCTGTCTGCTTAATTCTGATTGAAAAATGGCAGTGTGCAATGTTTGATGTAACCTTAATCCTGACCAGCATCTGGGCCCCTTTGAAAAAAAAAAAAGAAGCCTCTACTGCAAGTCAGGGCTTCTGTATATACTTTCATAGAATCATAGAACTGGAAGGGATCTCAAGAGATCATCTAGTTCAGTCCCCTGCACTCAAGGCAGGACTAAGTATTATCTAGACCATCCCTGACAGTTGTTTGTCCAACCTTTTCTTAAAAATCCCCAATAATGGATATTCCACAACCTCCCTGGGCAATTTATTCCAGTGTTTAACCACTCTGACAGTTAGGAAGTTTTTTCTAATGTCCAAGCTAAACCACCCTTGCCACAATTTAAGCCCATTGCTTCTTGTCCTATCCTCAGAGGTTAATAAGAACAATTTTTCTCTCTCCTCCTTATAACAATCTTTTATTTACTTTAAAAATGTTATGATGTCAGAGATGAACAGTGTTTTAGAATAGAGAAGCCAAATATGAAGAAATTGTATTTTTAATCTTAAATTAGCACCCTCTTAAACTATTAATTACCCACAAGCATGTAAGAAGTAATGCTAATATAAAACTGTGACAGAGAATAAAAATTCCTGTTTGATGCCTCATGTCATTTTCCTATCAAATATAACAGGTATTTTTAGAGGCCCCCAATGGCAATGCAGTTGTATTAAATATCCCAGAAGACAAAGCAGTGAAGATGAAATGGTGGGAACCTAAATATTGATTGTTGAATGTTCCCTCAACACAAGTAATTTTATTATTGAATTGTTATGTATTAAGTATTAAGACAAATCTAAATAGCTGAGAAGGATGATAAACTTGTTAGCAGAAGCACCACACATGCCTCAGGTGAGAACTATGAGGTTTGAAAACTACGGGACAGATGTTCAAAAGAACTCAGCTCCCACTTAGACACCAGAATAAACAGACAGATTTTCAGAAAAATTCAATATGTTGTGTGCTGAGGTCTTTTGAAAATCCAGACTTAGATGTCTCCAGTACCTGAAAATTGTGTGTATGATACTATAATTGCATATCCTACAGAGTATTATGTTTATCCAAACTTTAAAATAGCTATTTTATAATAGGTTCCAAACATTGTGGGTATGACTCCTACCTACACAGTTCAGAATAATTCTCACCAGTCGTTCCCATTTCCCCGATAATTTTTCTTCTTCCATTTTGCTTTTAGTTTCTGATGGCCTGAGTGGAAGAACAAATTTAAATATGTAACTTGGATCCCCCACATTGTATCCTTTTGAACTCTCAGTGTGGAAATCTAGTCCATTTTATAAATATGTATATAGTGTGTTCATTCCCTGCCCCCCAGTTTTTGTTGAGAGATGATAAAGAATAGATGTCTTCTATCTTTTTAGTTTTATTAAAGTAGCACTCTATCGATATTTTTAGGGCATATTATGTACTTTGAAACCTGTGCAAGAGGTCACATACGTCTGTTTTAAGAATCTGCTCCAAAGTATCCCATAATAAGCTGATTACAGTTCTGCTCTAACTTTATTAGACTATCTCACTTAAATGATCAATTTTTGTCAGTCTCTTGAAGTTTCACTATAGTGGTGTTTGGCATTCAAAGTGAGTGTACATATAAACAGCATGTGTGTTGTGTGAGTGAAGAATGTATACTGGAATGCAGAAGATTTGCTTATGTTAGTACAGTATGTGTTGTGGGAGTCTAAGCATTAAGAGTAGGTGTGTGTGATGTTTATTCTCTCATTGTCTCCTGATCTTCCTATTCAGCCTGGGGTCATAGCTATTTAATACAGGTTGCTTCAACAGTTGTTTGAGGGATGGGAACCACAGAAGCCCAACTCCATACATTTCAATCTGGTCTTCAGTTCATATTAAACTTCAGGAGAGAAAGTGGTAATCTGGGGACCTGCTATAACTCTTCGTGGAAATTTTCTATGTTGTCATTAGTTTGCTTAGTGGAGTGTGACAGATCTTCTGTAGCAGCTATTCTTACTTCACTTTTTAGGCTACTTTTCCTGGTGACTGTAGGAGGCACTCTTTTCTGAGCAAGTGACTACAATCCTGACAAGCAGAACACTAAAGGGCATGAACCCTTTGAAAAATTCCACTTCCTGCGTACTAATACTTTTCCTTCGGTCTCTCACTTATTCCCATTGGTGGGTTTTGTGCCTGAGGATAGGGACTTTTAACTTTTTCTATAAATGCTATGCTGTGGAGCACAGGAGAGTGATCAAACTTGCTAGTGGGTTTTTTTTAGTAACCCCATTTCTACATGATCTGTGTCCTATCTGCTTCCCTCCATTTTATTTTCATCTCTCTCTCTTTCCCTCTCTCTTTCTCTCTCTGTTTTTCATCTCACTCCAGCTCTCTCTCATACTGAACTTGCGTTTGAACAAAAAACTCCATTCCAGATCCATTCCAGAATTGCTGTGAGAAACTTCATAGCAAGCACTGTCTGTCCTCTCTCCCTCCCTATCTCAGTAAAATGGCAGTGCAAGAGCTTCATGAAAGGGTGTAAAACCCTCTTTCTGAGTGTCTTGCTTTCTTTCTGCAAAATCCTTTACTGCAGTCATGACTCCACCACTCAAACTTCCCCAAAAATACATTTTGCTGGTCAAAAGTCTAAACATGTTTTAAACCCCACTGAAAAAGGAGAACATCAGTAAAAGAAACACAGATGAACAGACTTGTTCACAGCCTGTAGCTTTTCTTATGAAAGCTAACTAATTTGTGATCTAATTTGTGTTTGTGTATAATATTGCAGTCCCAAGTGCTTGAAATCTAATAATAGTTTTGCTTAACTAGGAGAATACAGGCCCAAAGTTCTTCTCTCTATTGGAGTTTTAAAAGGATTTCTAAACTATTTGTAAGTGGGTTTCTATTGTAATATGTTTTTTGCTTCTGTCAACTAGAGTTGGGTACAAATTTCTAGTGGGACTCAACAGAAATGATTCAGTTATGTTCCTAATCCAGTGCAGTAGTTTTATGAAACTCCAGTCCATGTTTTTTTATTAAAAGCTTTATACTTCCTTCTCTAAAAGAATATTCAGCATCAGAAACTGGTACATTGAAGAGGCTATAGTCTCTGTGTGTTTGTATATACATAAGTGTATATAAAATAGATGTATTTGTTCTTTTATTGCACTGAACTGTTAGAGACTGACCAGAATTCTGCCCAGCATCTGATCATCTACGAATTCTGGTCTAGAATTACATATTCATAGTTCCAATCCACTAGTCTTTTTAATGTTACTTATATATTGAATAAGAAGACAAGGTGCTTTTCCCACTTTGTCCTCATTTAGGCCTAAATAGCTCTGTGTCACATGCACACACAAACATGGTATTATCTTCCTACTCTAAAATCATAAATGTGTGAAATAGAGGGCAAAGACTATGTTGTATATTTAGCTTAAATAAATTCTACATTGTTTAAAGCTCTTATTTTTCTACGCCACTTCATATTTTCCTCCCGTTTTGAGCCCCAGCAGGTTGAGAGGTTTGCCAGGGAAAAGATCTCTTGACTATATAGTGCAGGCTCCATTCCATCTTCCTGTATGAAACTCCAGTTCATATTTTACACCTCCTGGCTAGGGCTGGTAAAATAATAGATTTTCTTGACTCAGGCTTGAATCCACTTTCCTCTCTTAAGAAGCATCCCAAAGTTTTTTCAGCTCTGTCAAATCTAGTCAAACATTAATGCCAGACTTCAGCAGTGTCTCTGAAACCTTAACTCACTACCTTTCCTCTTTCTTTCTTTTGTTCTTCTTGCTAACTTTTTAAGAAAGAGCAAATCCAATTTAAAAATCCACTCCAGCCTTTGAACTTTGCTGGTGTGCTCAGTAAATTGACAGAGTTACCTTCATGCTCAAACTCCACTTAATTTTTTTCTGTAGTGATCTCTTACTGCGTGCCTCTTTGCCATTGTGGCAGTGTTTGAGTGGGAATAATACAATATTTTAATATTACATTTAAAGAACCTAAACAAGGATTGCAAAAGTCTTTGTCTTGTATAATGCCTAATAGATTGTTCACACACATTAAATAAATAATAATCTGTAAAGGGGTTAGCTGCCATTAAGCAATAGTATCAATAGTGGTGAGAGGTATACAACATTGTAGTGGAGCTAATAAATGTAAATGTTTCCAAAAAACTTAACATTTCTTTAGAAAAATTGGTCAGCAACCACATAGGCAATGTACCGTAGACAACTTTTGCCATTTCCATTCCATATTTTGCAGTGTACTGTATGAATTAGAATAGATTGGTTTCTTATTTTGGGTCCAGTCCAGGTATCTTGGTATACTATGCATCACAGTAAAATGGAAGAGCATCTTCATTCTCCAATCTGTATGTTTCTGCTCAGCTCTTTCATTCCAGCTTGGATGCGGTAGTTAACACTTTATTGCAGAAACTCTATCCAGTCCTTGAAGTAATAATCCAGTCCATGTTTATAGCTTGTTTAAGGGGCCACGGATAATAAGAAGTGTGTGTGTGTGTGTGTGTGAGAGAGACTTTAGTTCGGTTTCCATGTCAACATTTCAGTCCATATTTGCCATCACACAGTTGGCAGAGCCTCTTTTATTAGGGAGACTACTCCTGTTTCTAGCATTCTAATCTATACCAGGTTTCCTAAACTGCCTTGGTACTAGGTTAAATGGCAAGGCCACCTTCATGAAGGAGACTTTACCTAATAAGAGCCAGCCTAGTGGTGGTGGCCTGCAGTACCATGTGGGAGACCTGAGTTGGATTCCCATCCTGTGGTATCTCACTATCTGAGCTGCTAGGAGCTAGTATGGCAGTGGAGGAAACATGCTTAGCATGGAACGTAGGGGTGGGCAGGGAAAAAGTGCCTCACATAACATAGCAATGATCCCACCGGTCAATAAAGGAGGAGAGTTGACATGTTTCAAAGAAAGTCTTGTCCAGTTCTTTTTGGCTGATAGTCACAACACAGAACCACGAGGCTGTTGAGAGGATTCTTAGGTCTTGGGTAGAAATGTTGGAAGAATTCTGCTCTCTATTTTCCAAGTTTAATAGTTAGGGTTTCATAGAGTGCTTTAGTATTTAATAAAACCACAGAGCCTCTTTTCTGTGAGACAGACTCTGGAATTGCTTCAGGTTTCACAAACTTCTTGGTAAAATTAGTATCTCCTTATTGTAAAGGGAATCCATTCTAGTTTCCACATTCCAATCATCTCCAGGTTTCAATGTCTCACAGTGTTCTTTGAAGAAGATTCCAGCAGGGTGAGAAATTGTAGGATAACTGCACATAAAACTTCATAATTTGCATGGGGGAGCCTCTAGACTGAAATTTAGGCTCCTAAACTGTATTTGATAGCTTCTAAAAGGATCCAATGAGATGTCAAGGTTTAAGTTCATCAGGCAGACTTTAATCTGGTTTCTGGGAGATTATAACACTCCCCTCTTTGTAGCCAAAGAGGGTTTTGGATAAAATGGTAGTGCGTGTTACGTTCTATTTTTTCTAGGTGCCCAAACAATTCAGAATATGTTTGATTCTCGTTAAAGTGGGGGAAGCATCCTTGAAAGGGATATCCTGTCTGTTTTGCTGCTCTTTAATCTTTTTTGGATTTTATAGCCCATCATAGAGCTTGGTAAAACCACAGGGTCACCTTTGTGTGAGAATCTAGGTTGGTTTGCTGAAGGAGAATCCGCTCCAAAACCAAATCTCTCTCTGGACAACAGTGCTTGATCAAATAACGGAGGTTCTTTGTGAAGAGCATTCACATCAATTTTCTAATCTAGAATTTTCCACAGTTTTTAAAGCCCACTACGTTTTATTGAGCACTACAAAGATCTCGTGTTGAGTACACTACTATAGTAGTATACTCAACAACCTAGGAGTTTCTCTTGGTTTCCTTTACTCTTTTTGTACACTATAAAAGTGATGTTCATAGGGCAGGCATATAAAGACATGCTCAAACTCTCTCTGCAGGAGGAAACATTTTGTGATAGGTCTCTGAGAGGGCAGGGGGAAACATTGGGGATATCTGGAATCCAGCCCAAATTAAGGCCTCAGAAATTGCTTCAGAATTGTGTGGCGGTTTGTAAAGTGCATCTTGTGAAGGAGTTGACGATCCAGTTTTTGGCTCTAGAATATGATTATTGTTGTTTCAGGCTGGATTATAAATTTTTAGCAAGGATTGTATAGCACCTGGCATGTGGGGGCCCCAATCCTGAGAGGGGCTTTTGGGTGGCTACTAGAAAACAAATACTAAATGCAGCTATCATTATGTATTATCCCATTGTAACTCAGTAAAATACTAGACAGAGAGAGAGAGAAAAAAGCCTTTCTTTTTCTAAACCAATTTGCTGAGATAGAACCTACTCTGTGTTATAATTCTACTGTAAAACGGCAATGCTGTCTTGGTTAGGGAGCCTGTAATGCCGTTTGTTGCTCTGGAATACATTCTGAATTTAGCTACACATTGACTTGTGCTAACTTCTACCCCAGCTTATTACTGTGGAGTCCCTTCTGTTTTTTAGCACCTGCTGTACTGTGTGTATTTATATTATGTTATTTAGAATATAAATATGTAATTCTAATTTTTGTATTGAACTTTATTGCTGGATTGATGGTATTGTACACTGAAATTTTCTATTTACAGTAAAATATACACAGTACTAGCAATGACCCATTTTCAGGTTCTGCCCAGCTTACTGTCCTACACTTGGCCTCTCTATCTGACTGCTATCAAGGATACTAACTGATAGTGTTTTTTTGAAGTGGACCCTTAAGAAATGGTTGAGAACACTAGTCTATTTCACAGACACCATCAAAACACAACAGTTAGTAATATCTATGGATCATTATTGCCCTGTACTTGTTTTGAACTGATATTCTAGCATTGAAAGACTGATAAATTACAGCAGAGGTAAAAAGTCCAGTGCCTTCTCTGCCTCTGGGATTCTTAGCTAACGCCATGTTTAGGACAATGGGTAGCCCTTTATACTTCTTGACCCAATGTGTGGAATCAAGATCCAAACTGAAAAATAGTGTAGCAAGCACTAATATAATGTGAGACTAATTCATTAGCAATAATACTTTGCACTGCTGAGATCTTTACATTAGAGGCTTCAGAGTACTTTGCAAACATTTTTTTCACACAGATGTTGGGCAGATTTAATAGTATTCCCATTTCACAAATGGAGGAAACAGGTTATTATTTGTCCAGTGTCATGTAATGGTGTGTTACCTATTTCTGCATTGGTTATAGGTGTACATATGCTTCAAAGAGATGGGCCCTGTCCTGAAGGGTTTCCAATACAAGGGCCTATTTTACTCTAGTTAATCATCAATGGGAGCAGGTTATAAAGTAGATCACATAAAGACAAAGGGTGCCGAGGGGAAGGATTGTGATACAAAATAGTGTAACTTGCACTACTTAAAAGTCTTAAAGCCAAGAAGAAACTTGCATAATTTTATATGTATTACACACACAAAACCTATATTAAAAGAAAGTGATTTAGGTTGCAAAGTCAAGCACTTGAAAGATAGGAAGTGTCAGATTTACAGTAATCCATGCAATCTTAATTCAACTCCTTGGCCATCTAGCCTGTTGTCTGAATGAGCTAGGGGTCCTGTGGAAAAAATATTGTGATCATATAATTGGAGTGTATCAATGCGTACATACCAGGGGGCAGAATAGCAACTCCATGAATGAGCAACTGCAAATCTGACATTTCCTTAACTTCCAACTGCTTGACTTTGCAATGTAAATAACTTTCTTTTAATACATTTTTGCATGACTCCTAAGGGTTTTTTTAAGGTGTGGGGGAAGAGAGAACTTTTGCATCATAGTACAGATTTATATCACTTGAGTTACAGGACGAACTATGGTGATGGCCTGCTGGCACTATATGCTGCATCTATAGGGAGCCTGGCCTGACTCAGCTCTCTTTCTTCCCCCCTTCATCACCAGGAGAAGGACCTTTGCTCCCTGTGGTCCTTTGGACGAGGGGGGCATATGCGGATCAGCCCCGTACTGGGCCTAGTGTAGTTATGAGAGGAGCCTGACCAGGTTTTCAACCCATCTCTTGGAAGCTGGGGGATTCCTGCTCTGGGTAATGCACCCAGAGAAGGTGATGGAAGTGAGGGAGGATATTAGAACCATGGGCTTGGACTGAAAGGTATGTAGTTAGGAAGGGAGCTTGGCTTGGTTCTCTCTTTCTCCCCACCCTACCCTACCCTACCCCACCGCACCGCAGCTCCCAGCTGTTCCTAGTGCACTGCCTGCTGCTTTGGCAATAGTGTGAGCCCTTGCCTTTAGCATGTTTATGTTCAGTTATTATTTTGGCATACAGCCAACATTTTTCCAGAGGAACACAAGGAACAGACAGGAAATGTCAATTTTTAACAGTTTGCAACAGGTAAATCTGAATGGAAAATCCTGGAACAAAGAAAAGGCATCTCTATAGGCCAAGGGGCTTTCTCCTAGCTGAACTTTGCAGGTCTGCTGCAAGCAATGCAGTGTAAAAATTTCCCCTGAAAGTTGAGACACTTAAAATTGATAGTATTAGGGATCCGAAGTACTGAGGGTCTCTTCCATGTCCCCCTATAAAAATTGCAGTGCATTGTACTGTTTGATAGCTAGTGTCATTTTCCAAACTTTTCTTTAGCCCACACTGAGTTCCAAAGGGTAAGGAAGACACTTCCTTCAGGGCAGCTTATTGCATAATTATCCAGTTTAGAGTTCTTGTACCTTCCACTAAAGCATCTGGAACTAGTCAGTGCTGCAGACAGGATGCTGGATGGGATGGGCTACTGGATACAACCATCCTGCATGTTCCTGTATTCCACGCTCTCAGGTCCATGCCTGGTACTGTGGCCAACATGATATCCCCGTTCTGGGAGCAAACCAAGCGCTTCTGCCTTCCATAGTTAGGACAGAACCCAGGAGTCCTGGCTCCCAGACCTGTGCTTAGTGAACTTCTACTTGTTCTCCTTTAGCAGGGCTGGCTACCAGCCTTTTATGCGCCGGGCAGTAGAGCCGCGGGGGAGAGGAGCACGCTGGTGCGGGTCTTCTGAAGAGCGAGCCGGCAGCAGTCCGCTTCGCCCGGGCTGAAATCCGCTCCGTGTTTCGCAGCGGGGGAGCTTCCTTTTGTGGCGGAAGGTTGGGCTCGGCTCCGCGGGATCCGCTGCGGGTTTTGCGTGCGGCAGCAGCGGCCTCAGCCTTGCTGAGTTGCAAGCGTCCGGGGCCTGCCCGCTCCTCCTTTGTGAAGGGGGGAGGCTCCAGTCCGGGCCGGGCTCCGCTCCGGGTTTGGCAGGCCGCCGCGGCGCTGGGTAAAATGGCAGTGCTGAGCCTCGTGTCGGACTGAGCAGGACTCGGCGGACGAGAGTCGGGAGCCGCCGCTCGGCTCGCGTAGTCCGGCCGCACCGCCCGGCTCCAGGGACGGGGTCCGCTCGCCCGCCGTATCCCCCCCTCCCTCCTGCCTCTCCCACGCCGGGAGCCCCGTCCCGGGTCCCCCCCCCCACCCGCTCCCTCCTTCCCCCCCACCCCGCTCCCTCCTCCCCTTTCTCCGCCGGCTGCAACCGAGGAGGCACAGCGGGGCCAGGCCCCGGGGAGCCCAGCCCAGCGGAGCGCTCCCCGCCTCGCCAGCCAGGCCTGGGGGGGGGAATGAGCCCCCGCTGCCCTGAAGAGCCCGCCGCCGCCTGAGCGGGGAGCAGCGGAGCAGCGAGGCCTCCCGCCGGCCGGCCAGGCAGGGGAGCAGCTCGTGGGGCAGGGGTCCGGGGCGGGGGTGGGGGGGTGGCGGCTAGGTGGGGAGGGGGATCATGGCTGCTCAGGTCGCCCCCGCCGCCGCCAGCAGCCTGGGCGCCCCGGCTCCGGCCGAGCTGAAGAAAGCGGAGGCGCAGCAGCGGGATTGTCCCCCGGAGGAGGCGGGGGGCGAGGCGGTGGCGGAGCGCGGCGGCGAGAAGCAGGCGGAGAGCGAGGCCCCCCCGGGGAAGGAGCTGCAGGACGGGGCCGAGAGCAACGGAGGGGACGCCGGAGCCGAGCCCGACCTGAAGAGCTCGAACGGGAACGCGGGCCCCAGGCCCGCCGCGGCCGCCGCCACCCTGAACAATAACCTCCCGGAGCCGCCCGGCGGCGGCGGCGGCAGCAGCGACGGGGTGGGGGCGCCTCAGCAGCAGCCGCCGCCGCCGCCTCAGCAGCAGCCTCCCCCTTCCCACCCGGCCGCCTTGCCCCCGGCAGCCTACGGCTTCGGGCCGCCCTACGGCCGGGGAGCCCAGGCCGCCGCCGTCGCTGCCGCCGCCGCGGCTGCCTTCCACCAACATGGCGGACAACAAAGCACTGGCATGGCAGCGCTGCAGAGCGGGGGCCTGGAGCAGCCCTACCCGGGACCGGCGGGGGCCCCCCCCGGGGCCGCCCCCTCCCCAGAACTCGCACGGCGGCGCCGAGCACGGCTTCCCCAACCACCAGTACAACTCCTACTACCCGGCGGCGGCGGCCGGGCGCAGCGCCGGCGCCTACCCGCCGGCCCCCCAGGCCTACGCCCTGAGCTCCCCCCGGGGCAGCGCCCAGAGCCCCGCGCAAGCGGCCGCCGGGGCCAAATCCCCCGCCGCCTTCCAGCAGCAGCGCTTCGGGGCCATGGGGCCCTCGGCCGCCGGCGGGGCGGCAGCAGCAGGAGGGGGCGCCACCCCGCAGCCTACAGCTACCCCCACCCTCAACCAGCTGCTTACCTCCCCCAGCTCGGCCCGCGGCTACCAGGGCTACCCCGGGGGCGACTACAGCGGCGGGCCCCAGGACGGGGGAGCCGTCGCCAAGGGCCCGGCCGCGGACATGGCCTCCCAGTACGGCGGGGGCAATAGCCAGGCCTGGGCCACGGCCGCAGGAGGGGGCCAACAAAGGAGCCACCATGCGCCCATGAGCCCCGGGAGCAGCAGCGCTGGAGGGGGACAGCCGCTCGCTAGGACCCAGCAGGTGAGAGCTTGGCATGGGGGGGACGCGTGTGGGGGGCTGGGGATGGGCGCACGTGGGGCGGCTGAGGGACAAGGGGGGCAAGGGCAGAAGAGGGGCACCCCTGAGGGGCAGGGATGAGGGCACGTGGGACGATGGAGGGGGGTGGGCGAATTTCCTACGGGTTCCCTCCCCCACTTGGACCCACACTGCTGGGGATCTGCCATTGTCTGTGTGTGTCTCTCTCTCTCTAAAATGGCTGCCTCTCTGCCTTCTCCTCTTCCCCTTCCAGCCTTTGTGCGAGGCTTCCAGAGAGGTGCCTTCTCCTTCCCACTTCCCCTGCTTGCCTTGGGGGCTGTAGGGGGGAGATGGAGGGAGCCCCTGGGTGGAGGAAGGGCCTGGCACTATGGTGCGTGTGTGCCAGGGGTGGGGGTGGGTAGCTGGGCTCCTCGTTGTTGGGCTAGGAAAGGGGTGCGATCAGTAGAGGTAGTGGGAGTTCTTGCAGAGCAGCACTTACATATTTGCCCCCATTACACTCGTCCTCCCTCTTCTTGCTCCAGGTGAGGGGCCTTGGCACTTCCTGGGGGTAGGAAGCTGGAAAGTGACCTGTTTTGGGCAGCTGCAGCTTGCCCACATTAGCTGTGGCCATTTTCCTGAGCGGTCTCTTGGTAGCCCAGTGGCCTGGGCCTCTCCCTGGAAGTGCTGGTAAACAGTTCAGTGATTGGAGTAGTAAGTGCAGATTGCTTTGGTTTGGGATTTGAATTATGGAGGTAAAATCCTTCTGTCAAAGCCAGGAGACAGTTGGTCTTAGGTTGACATCCTATCTGTGATCTGATTGGCTCCCCATCTCCTGCTCTTGGCCATTTATAATTGCCTCTGATGTAATGGTACAACAATCCTGATGAGCTCATAAACTTTTACACTCTCCTTTTCTGCCAGCTATAACCCAAACCATCACTGCCACTATCTGCCTTTTTATTTCACAGCTGAAATTGGCTGTGACCTTGAGGAAGTTCAGTAGCAATACTGTATCAGCAGGAGCAGAGTTCCAGACAGGCTGCCCTTGTTGCATTGTGCCTGAAACAAAGGAGGAGGCAATGGCATTTTGTTTGTACCTTGGATTTATTTTGCTTATTATGTTTTATGCAGCCTGGAATAGATTTTTTTTGTTGTTGGAACAGTAGCAGGGGTTCTCTGTACAATGGGCGTGCTGTTTGTTTTGGTTATGTGACTTTCCCATTGGTATAAAGGATTTCTTTGATGGAATCTAAGGGTGCATTTATTCCTGACTAATTTTGGCCCATTTCAGAATTGAAATTGTTTGGCTGGGTTCCTTATCAGATAGTGAATGTAGGGCTTTTATAGGGTATATTAGAAACCTTTTAAAAAGCATTTGTAGTTGCAGTACTAGAAATGGTGAATTATCAATTAACACTTTCACATTGAGTTTTCTCTTAAAGTACAGGCATGGTCTAACTTCTTACCTGTGTTTCAAGACTTTTTTTTTTTTAAATCACTGTATTAATTTTACTGAAGTTCAGAAGGAACAATTTGTTTGTTATAGTTGCATTAAACATCGAATGCCAGGAACTATTGGGCCTGACTATATTGTAAATTCCTACTTTTTGGCGAGAAGTGGGAGCAAGGTAAAAGAGTCTGTAAATGAATATTTTTGTTAATTTGCTGGAAATGTAACTAATGCCAGCAATACAAAAGCACTTTCAGCTACATGCAAGTCAGACATTTTGGATATTGGGACAGTGATGCTAACATTCTGTTCATATCTGTTCTTAATCAGAGTTTGCAGATAATCTCTTACACTGTGTTTACATGTCTTAGATCTGAATGCGTAATGGCCTTGTGCAGGACTGACAGACTTCTCTCTGCCCATACTCTGCCTGTTCTCATTGCAAGCCCTGGATCAGAGACATTTGATCCTCTGGAGGGTAATATGCAACTCCAGAGTTTTCCCTTCTTGCTCAGTCCTCCTCTTCTGTGACTCTGAAAACTTAGTGCAAGTTTTGTTCCATGATAACTAATAGTGATGTCTGCTTCAGCTTAACTGTGTTCTCTCTGTTAGATTGAAATTGCGTGTTTTCTAGTAGAGTGGCTCTTATCACTGCTGTGGTCACCACATTGTCCACGTGCGACTTACAGTAACTATTCTGGGTAAACATTGGCGTTCCTGGGCAATACAACCCTTGTGTGTTTGCAACTAAGTAAGTGGTTCATGTAAACTGGTGCCCTGCTAAGGAATTATGTTTCTTGTTTTAAAAATAAATAAAAATTTAAACCTGAATAAGATGGGTACTAAAACACAGCCCAAGATTAAACCCTGTTTGTTTGCACTGGAATAAAAATCCTTCTTATAGACCTATTTGGATTATGAAAAGCATGGTTATGATTCTGTGATAGAAACTTTCAAAAGTTGTTTAGTTTAAAAAACAACCCCCACTCCTGTGTCTCCTGGAGGGTGAAGGTCTGGCCTGATTATAATTTATATTCCAGGCATGCAGTTTAATATGTGTGAGCCTTCTAGTCCCATCAACTCAAATTATTAACGAGTGTACGTTTGGTGTTTTGCAAATGAAAGTGACTTTTAGACAGTGCAAATGGCCTCAAGTTCTATGCACCAAACATTATCAGGCATAAACACACACAATCCCTCTTCACCTTGTGAAAAACCTGTTGCCTGGCATTGTGGAACAAGTTTCCATGTGTCTTCTCTGTTGCCCACAAGAAGTAAGCCTAATAATAATACCCCAAAACTAATGTTATAACCTCCTTGTAGTGTCTTCTGTTTTGTTTCTTGGATGGGACTAAACTAAGTGCTCTCAATCTCATTATTGTCTTGTACAGTGGTGCTTATCAAATAACTTTTACCAGAGACATTTCAGAAGGATGAGATGGGGGAGAGAGAAACCCCCCCCCCCATACCCCAAGGTACCTCTACTTCCAGATTAAAGGAAGGGAATTTGGGGGAGAGTGTATAATTGGTTCCCTTCATATAGTCATCCAGAAGGGAAAAATGTTAAGGTTTCTTGCGGGGGGGCGCGGGGCATAAATGTAATTGATTCTCTAAGCTCAGGGTAATCTTATGAATGATGTGATGTGACCTTTTTACCTGTCTCTTACTTTGGGAGTTACTTCACTTTTTTAATGTAAAACTTTGATGTGAAAGACCCTTTCCTATAAGAGGTTAAGAGTAGCTGCTCACTTGTGCAGTTTTGACAGCAATATGTAACCCTCTCAGCACTGAAGACTTTTGCAGATAGCTGTGCATTCTTCTACATGACCTGATCCCGGGGTGGAGTTGTGAATACTGGGATGTTCTCTATCTGTATGGGTTTGGGCAGATGCAGGGACTTTGTTTAATCTTATGACCATTTTAGTCTGGAAATCTAGAGTTGGATTGAGATTAGAAGACTTGTTTTAAAGAATAAGTGAAATCTAGAAGATCCTGGAGGTCTATGGGAATGACAGGCAGGAAATCTGGGCCATCTCACGTACAGGACTTCTAGAGCTCTTAGTAAAATGAAAAGATAAACTCACCTTTTTTGTTTCTGTAGTGTATGGCTTGTTTTGGTAGTGGAGTAGGACTTTGTCCAGTACCATTAGTAGTAGTAAAATTAAAAAGAAGAAAGGGTGGTGTGGGGAAGCAGAACAATCCTCGAGAAAACTGCCTGCAAGGAGAGACTTTCCTCTGAGTAGATAAGTGGGTATGTGTCTTGGTACAAGGCTCGCTACAGTAAAAGGCATTTCCTGTAGTGGGAGATGTCTTGGGGTTGCATTAAACATTCACATGTTGAATAACCTCCCTATAGGTCTACTGTTGTCCAGAGACATTTATTACATGTTCAGGGAACTTGGTTTAAAAACAATGACGTGCTAATAAAAAAGAAAAAATATCTAGGCCCAGTTGTTGACTTTAAATCTCAACTTTAGTAGCAACTGAAGCATGAACATGTTGTTAAAACCACGGTTTTCAGACTAAATTGGCAGCACAGAGCCATTTAGTGCCAGTGAGCTGTGATATCTTGGAATCTGAAATTGAGCCCTGGCTCCTGTTCACTTTTATCTTATGGTTTTTCCTTGCTTAGTATTGCATTGTTGGCAGGTCTTGCATTGCCCATAAGGTCTAGTAAACATTACTTCTCTACAACAGAAGAGAGGTGGCATTCTTTTGTGATGTGGGCTTTGCCTGTGAATGACTTTCAGACCTTGTCTCTACTAGAAAAGTACCCTGGTTTCATTAAATTGATTTTTAAAATCGACTGTTAAAGTGCTGTAAGCCCCTAAAGTAAAACTTCTTAAAATGGTGGAAGCCCCTAAGGTAGACACACTTAAAGTTCAACCAGTTTAGCTAGATTAACTTTTAAATGAACTAAAATCAAACTGATCTAGTGTAGACAAGGCCTTGGACTCCCCATTCTGTTTAAATATTTTGTGTAAGCGTTTTTAGGAGACTGATGTTTCAGGATACAACCTGTGCTTTGGGAGGCCCCAGTGAACTAATGCATCTATTGGGGCAGCATAATCTAGTGCAGTGGCTCAAACTTTTTTACTGGTGACCCCTTTAACATAATAAGTGTCTGCGACCCCCCCTACATTAAAATCACTTTTTAATATATTTAACACCATTATTAGTGCTGGAGGCAAAGCAGGGGTTGGAGTGGATGTTGACAGCTCATGACCCACCATGTAATAATCTTGCGCGCCCAGTTTGAGAACCCCGGATCTAGTGGATGGGACACCCAAATGGGAGTCAGAATTGGGGTCTGGTTTTGTTCCCTGCTCTTTCACTGACTCGTGGTGTATAACCTTGGACAAGTCGCATAATCATTCTCTGCCGTAGTTACTTAGCTGATGTGGGTTTAATAATGCTTGCCCACCTTAATAAAATATGCTGAGGTCTACAGATGAAGGGCATTACATAAGTGCTTATTTATTACTCTGCATGGGGGTAGTGAGATCACCTTCTTGTGTATGGTGACTCCTATGGTGCTACTGTTATTGCCAAGATGCTAACAGAATGTGCCCTCTGGAGTTTGGGTGGGGGGTGGAGTGGGGATGAACAGGTGTCACTTTAATCCCCCCCCCCTTTTTTTTCTTTTAAACAGAATATTTGGCAAACTGTTTCCTATCACTGTCAGTCTAGTTCCATTGTCATTCCACTTGACTTGTTAAAACACTAGGCTATAATGGTAGTTTGCTGACGTGTTTTTCAATAATACACTAGAAAAATATGTACCAGTCTCTCTTTCCATCATGGTAGGAGGTTGTAGGGATGTGAGAAGAATGTTCCTTTTTTAACGAGTATTTTTGAATATTGTGCCTTTTTAAAAAATAAATAAATAAATAATCATGAGGATACTAAGCTTCCAAGGATGCTTTGCGCTGATATAGCATCTTTCACCTGAGGATATCATTAGAAATATCCACTAACCTTCCAGGGGCGTTAACACGCACGCCCTGCAACAAACAACCCGGCAGCTTTTCTTGAAAACAAATAAACTTAAAAGGGAGCATAAAATAATGCAGGTTTTGGTGTTACCACATGTACTGCTTCTCTACCAGCGTCCTGGCTATTTTGCTAAAAGGGACACCAACATGGTAATTCCCTTTCTACCTGAAAAATCTGTACCTGCTGATCTTACAGGTAACTCCTACCGTCTCTAGAATTGGAACATTACAGGAGAGAAGGTACTCTTTCCTTCCCAGTGTGTTTCCGTGATACACTCTGATGGCAGTTTGTATATGGGCAGTTTATTAATGTGCTCAGTTGCATTTGCTGTCTCGTGCACTGCCCTGGGGAGAAGGTCACCCGCATGCCACTACTTGGGTCCTGCAAGAGTGTTTCTAAGTAGTCACAGTAGTAAAGCTAAAAACCAAAGGGGCATGTGCAGAGGGAAGAAGGACAAGAGGGGTGGGCCTGACAGTGTTCTGATATTGCTGCTAGACTCACCCATGTCCCCTCCTGCAATGACCCTTATAAACTTCAGCAGGGGAGTACAATGGCTTCTCCTTTCCCTCCCCCCAACACACTTTGAGTCTTTTTTTTTTTAAACCAGGAAATCAGTGCATGCTCTTTAAAAGGTGCTGTGTCAAACTTAAATTTGTTGAAATTAGTGAATTTAAAAAAAGTTCATTGTAAACTTTTTGGGGCAGCCCTTTATGCATAAAGGAGAAATGCACATGGATTGAGAGAATAGTACCAGTCACTTGCTAGCCAAAGTCCTAAACCTACCAGCTAGAGGTGAATGTGAAAGATGGGAGAGTGGAAGTTGTTGTTCCCTGTTAATAGTTTCACTCAACTTTCCCAAATGACACAGGTCTTGTCAGCTGTGGTGGTTTTTTTTTTTTTTTTGTTTTGTTTTTGTTACTGGCCACCTGCCTGGATTACAATAGAGAAATTGATTGTCTCTTTTTAGTTGTGTGCCCTTATTGACTTGGGCAAGCTGAGCAGTTGCAAAGAGATTAGAGCTCTTTTTTGCAGACACAGGAAGACTTCCAGACATGAACTGAATGTAATCTTTTACAATATTATGGATATAAACGTAAACTTTTTTTAAAAGCTGAAATTCTGTTGAAGTTGGTAGTCTGGGGCAGTCCATTACTTCCTAGGGAAAGCTTGCCACTGGAGTACAAATCTTTCTGTTCCAGTCTTGCACTCTGGTGATGGTAGTCCTTTTACAGAAGGGGGATGTTGCAGTGCAGAGGTTAAGTGACTTGCCAAGGTGATGGAGCAAGTCTGTAATGGAACTGAGACTAGAAGTTAGGTCTTTTAACTCCCACACCTATATCTTAATCATGAGGCCATCAGTCCATTTAATATAGGATTTTTTTTAATATAATACATTTTAAAAAACCACCCACACTTGTTTTTTTTATGGTGCTCTGTGTCTAAAGAACCACAGTGCCCAAGCCAGCTGTAAGTTCGCAGAATGACAGAGTAGCTTTGGTAAGGGCTGGAACAGGAACAGCCGCTTCTTTCAAGATTGATCTCATGTGCATACTTTGCTCGTTCCTGTAGTGATCTAACCATGTGGTGTAAATATGCAATAGGGATCGGGGAGGAGTTCATCTCTCTTCCTCTGCTCTATACACGTGCACTCCCAATTCTTGTCATAGCTCATCAGTGAGGAAGAGACATTTGCAAGTTTGGCAGTTTTTTGTTTTGTGTTTTGTTTTGTTCTTTTCTTTTTTCTCTCTGGAGTGTCTTTGAGCATTGTATAAACACTTTCTGAGCTGTCAATTTGTACATGTGAACTTTCTGTAGTGAAATGTATAAGATGCTGTGTAATGGTAGGTAAATGTAATAGAAGTTATGTCCTAGTTCTTCAGCAAACAATTCCTTGTTTTAGATACTCCAGAGTAAAACAATATTGCACATGGACCATGGGGTTCCAGTGCCATCTCCCTTTTTGGCGGGGGGGAGGGTGAATAACAAGGTGATTTGTACCTTTTCCTCCCCCCTGTTTCCCTATTCCTGGTGGGAGGGTGGCTTTTTTTGGTTCAATTATTGTAAGAAACCAGTGTGTGGAAGTGAAACATTAGTGATTATGATGAACAGAGTTTTTCCAGGTTCATATGCAGTAACCAGTATGCTGATCTTCCCATAACAGAACTATTGTGATTGGAATATTCTCAAAGACCAGAAACGAAGTTGCCAGTCAGGGTCTCCAAAAGTTGCTAACTGTAGGCAACTCTGGCTGTTCATGGCTGATATTAACTTTGAGTTTGTCTGTACATGCAGTGATGCAGCTGCACTGATGCAGTGCTTAGTGAAGAAGTTACTTAAGCCAACAGCAGAGCTTCTCCCATTAGCGTAGATACTCCACCTCCGCAAGAGCTTTGTCGACGGGAAAAGCCCTCCTATCAGCATAGCGCTGTCTACACTGGGGGGTTAGGTCAGTATAAGAGAATTCCTCTGGAGTGTGGCATTCCACCTGTCTTACTTTTTTCTTCCTGTAGTTGTCTGCCTCATTTGTTGTTCACCTTCTATCTCTTGCAACAAATAAGGCAGGGCGCCTACACACAGCCTCATGTATATCATATCTTGACTTCTCCCAGGCATTGAATGAGGCAAGGGTCCTGTGGAAGGAAAGAAATAATACGTACACATGTGGGGGACAAAACTCAGGCTGCACCTGCAGCCTAACTTGAGTGTGTGACTTTCACATTGGTTTTTAATGTGTTAAATATATTGCTGAGAGGTTATGATCAGCTCAACAGTACTAGAGTGGGTAGATAGCAATGGAGCTGAAATTAAGTCCCTGGGACTGGTCAGAGATGCAGGTTTGATTTCCAGCTTCTAGAGTCAGTGGGAGCATTCAGTAGCATTCGCTTTGTTTTTAAAGGGAGTCCTATCTAATCCTTCCCGCTTAGGTCTGGTCTAAACTGTAGGTACTGCTGTAATGTTTAGGTGAGGGGTATTATTTTTATATAGATATAATTAATGGTTCAACCCTGGTGTGTGTGTATATAAAATGTGTATATATAATATTACAGCCAGTTCATCTGCCCACGTAAAGGGGGTTGTACTGCTTAAACTTTGATCGGGTTCTAGATGGATAGTTATAGCAATACAAAAACTTAGAAGGATTCAGGGCCCATGAGGTAGGATGAGAAATTGAGTTTGGAGAGGGAATGGAGGGGAGGGTTAGTTGAAAAGTTGTGACCATGCTTTTGTTAAAGTTGTGGCTTTAGTGCAGTCAGACACCAGCGTGGCGATATGCTGACACTGCCTTAGGAGTCTAGTCTTAGGCTTCCTCTCAACTGCTTTGCCAATGAGGAATGAAGATCCCCTCTGGGTATCCACGCAAGGAGCACCAGCTCTGTGTGCGTCTCCGCAGACCAGCTCCGGCACCTTCTTCCAAGGCAAGGAGCCTGACAGCAGCACAGAAGAGAAGTTGTGTATCCCACTTGGTTCTCAAAGGCAAGCATGACTGGGGAGTGGCTCGGCCAAATTTGGTGGTTTGACTCGGTGCACCAAGTTGCAGTCCCTCTCACATTTGGAACAACTAACTTGCTCTCTGTGTGTGTGCGTCTGTAGTTTCCACAACAAAATCAGAGCTGGCAAGTTTTGGGGTTTGTGTTTTTTTGACAGCCTTAATCATTGGGTTTCCAACCAGGGCAAGGAAGATTTCTTGGCAACATTCTTGTTTGTTTGTTTTTTGTTTTGTTATGGGATTGGAGGAATGATCCTGACCTCTGTGATGATGTGAATGTTTAGAACCATCTCTTCAGTTACCATAAAATATAGAAATTGCCTCAATTTGTACATAGACTTAAGTAACCTGTGTTTCTTTGGTTATGGGCTCCAAATTCTGCCGTGGAGCTTGGAAGAGCTAGGTTCATGTGATTATAAGGGAGGATGGAGCTCCCCATCTAGAAGAAAAGAACTGTCTCATCCTTATTTCCTGCTGAATATTATTGAAACACTCTAAAATATGACACTGGACTTGGGTTTCTCTCTTCAGGCTAATACTCTGCTTACCGGGGGGAGCAATGTGTGGCGGTCGATCCACCAGGGTTGATTTAGCGGGTCTAGTGAAGACCCGCTAAATCACCTGCCGATTGCTCTCTGGTACTCCACCGGAATGAGAAGTGTAAGGTAAGTCGATGGGGGGTTTCTCCTGTCAACCCAGCACAGTGTAGACACCACAATAAGTCAACCTAAGGTACGTTGACTCCAGCTACATTATTCGTGTAGCTGGAGTTCTGTAACTTACGTTGACTTAGCCTTGTAGTGTAGACCTGCCCTGAGAATAGCAGTATCGGAACACTAAAATAGAGCTAGGGCTGCTTGCTTCTATCACCTCTTCTAGTGAGAGGAAGAAATGAATCCTATAGCCTTTCCCAAAGGAGGAAGTGACTTCTTGGTTCGATGCCCCCTGTAGGTGGCTACATAGATCTTTTTTGGTCCTTTGAGGAGAACCTGCCAGTTAACAAATTGTGAACAGTGCCTTTTTCTCTTTAATTAATGCTCATGTGGGCTTGTGCTGAAGGAACTTGACTGTTCTTGTTGTAACATCAGAACTTGTTCCAGGATCCCAGGACTGAACAGGCCTGTGCTGCATACAGAGTGTTCTCTTGCTGCCTGGGATCCTTCTTGCGCTCAGGTTTCAGGTCTTGCTCTCCATGACTATCAAATACTGGATTTAAAGTCCAAACAACTATAGGACTATGCACCCTGTACAGGTTTAGAAGGAGTCTCTGGTATTTATTAACTTGATGTAAATAATTAAACTCTAGTAGCAAGCTAGCTAGGTCTTCCTCAAATGTGCTAGCCATGGAATAGTTTGAAGAAGAGCACTTCCCTTCTTCAGAAGAAATGTTTATATAGCTGAATTGCTGAAAGTAGCTGTGTATTTTTTTTTTTTGTTTTTTAACTTGTAACATTTCTGACTACTTGGGTACTGTTATCAAACTTGCATAAGGCCCTGCATTTGAGGTTGATGTCCTCAGAAGGCTGGCACATCTGTAAATACCCACAGACTTGCAGAAATGACCTGTCTGTAGTGCTTTAACTGTGCTTGGATGCACAGGGTGTGACAAAATGGTTTTTGAAGTACTCAAACTATACACTGTGGATTGATAGCTTTATTTATTTTGTCCCTTCAACTATTGTTCCATGTAGGATTGGTGATTTCATGTACCCATTCATAACCCTTGGAAAGAGGCCCAGGCCTATTAATTATGTATGTGTAATAGATACAGCCAGCTATTGTAACTTGTGACTCTATGGGATGGGATCCTATCTTGGGTACTTGTATGTCCCCCTTATTACGGAAGTATTTGAGCACACTCTCTGTCATGTGTGTGTTTGTCCTCCACCCCTATGAGGTGCAGAAATTCTATGGCCCCCACTTTACAGATAGCAAACTGAGGCATAGATGATATAAGGGACGTGATCAGGATCACACAGAAAGTCTGTGGCAGAGCAGGGATTTGAGGCTAGATCTCCCAAATGAATGCGGGTGCCCTACCCAGTTGCTATCTGTCCTCTCTAGGAATGGGATTACATCTTGATAGTATGCCAGTCTGGGTTCTAGGAAGTTACTGTTTTACGGAACATGCCAGTCTCTTTCCTTCATGCTCCTATTCTAATCATGTATGCCACTTACGAGGGAAGGCCTTAGTTTTCCTGGAATGGGATGTGTTTGCAATACATAAAAACATTAAACATCTCCAGTTGATCGCTGCAGCACACTAAACCTGGGTTTATTGATGATGCATGTCGGTGAACAGTAGCAATGTAATAAGAGTAATTGCAGGAGTGCCTTTTAAACAAATGAATAATGTGCTGGAGGAAGGAAAAACTAGTAAAACACTTGTCCTAAGATGGTCTTCCAGGAGTCAGGGATAAGCGAATGGAAATGGTTGCAGTACACCCATCCTGGATTACACACTAAAGAGAGGTGGGCAAACTTTTTGGCCCAAGGGTCACATTGGGGTTCCAAAATTGTACAGAGGGCCAGGGAGGGAAGCCTTGACCCCCACCCACTTCCTGTCTCTGACTGCCCCTCTCAGAATACGCAACCCATCCTGCTCCTTGTCCCCTGAAATGCCCCCCGAACCAACCCCACCCCCTGCTCCCTGTCCCCTGACTGCCCTGACCCCTATCTACTCCCTGCCTTCTGACAGACCCCTGGGACTCCTCCACCCTATCCAACCTTCCTGTTCCACATCCCCTGACTGCTGCCGTCCCCCCCCCCCCCAATCCTCTGCCCCATCCAGTTCCGCCATGCTTCCTGTCCCCTGACTGCCCCGGAACTCCCTGCTCCTTATCCAACCGTCCCGCCCCCTTACCATATTGCTTCCCCCCACCCCACCGGAGCCTCAGTACGCCACATCCAGGAGCAGCCCTGGACAATGCTGCAGTGGTTTGGCTCCGGCGGGGCCTGAGCTCTGCTGCTTGGTTCACCGGAGCTCGCAGCCCCCCCGCCCCCTTACCACGCCGCTCCCAGCGGCAGGTCAGGCCACGCCGCAGCAGCGTTGTCCAGGATTGCTCCTGGACACGGCACGCAGAGGCTTTAGGGAATGGGGGAACAGCGTGGAAAGGGAAGAGAACTTAATTCTAATCACACTGGATACCAGGAAATCTGATACACAAAGGTTACCTTAGTGGCTTATTGATGGGAGTAGCATCTTTTGCAAGTGCGTTGTTTTTCAGGCTAGCTGTAGTATTCTGAGTGGTGCACAGATATCTGTGTTTCGCTTTGAATCTGCTGATTGTGCTGCACACAGCACTTCACTGTTAAGAGTTGCTAGTGCTGGAAAGGTGTAATAGTCATGCCTTACTTTCTTTTTTTCATTGTTACCTTGTGGTTTCTTGTTATACCTGTTCCTGAAACCAGTGAAGAGTTTGCAGCGTTGGCTGTTCCTCCTCTCCCCCTGGCATTGGCACAGTAATTAATTTCGGCATCTGCTCGCCAGCAGCCAGCTCATGCTTGCTCTCCTTTTTAACTAGTTAAACAACTTGCAGCGTTGCTAACTTTGCTTTAAAAGCAGTTCGTTTAATGCCTGGGCTGATGTGAGGATAGAAGCTCACAGCCAGAAGGAAAGACCAAGAAGACTAAAGGAAACTCAGCACAATTTAGGTTTCAGGATTGCTGTAATCTGGCATTTAAAGCTAATGAACAGTACAAGTCTAGTTTGTATTTAGGACCTACTGTAGGATGTGTCTCTATAGGATTGGGATTCACAAAAGGCTTGCCAAGTGTAACCTATTGGAATTAGTATGGTGTTGGCTGTAAGGCTGTACTGAAGTGCCCTTGCTACTCTCTGACAGCAAAGGCTTGTCTGCAGCTCTTGTCCACACAGTGTCTTTCCTCCCTCGGCCGCATCTTTTCTCATTAGTGTCGGCGTGAGTACAGTTCTTGGCTTTGGATGCAAACAGGTCACCTGGTTTATAAATGCTGCAAAGTCATTATTTGTTAGAGACCTCAGACTACATCACTGATAAATACAGGTACCTTCCTAACTTGTCCACAGCAGTTGGTAATATTTTTTTATTCTAAGGAGGTGAAATTAGTGATGGTCCCAACTAGAGTGGTAGAAGGCTTTTGGTGAGGGCTTTCTTGAGTCCAAAGCTATTGCTCACTTCTTGATCGTGAGGCTATTTGCTTTCTCTTCCCCGACCTGTTAAGAAGGCAAAATTCACATTATCCTGAACCTTGTCAGAACCACTTTTTGTACAGAAGTGGCAGGTGGACTTGAGTAGTATGTGGCAGGTAGTCTCCTTTGGATCTGTCTGCATCACACTGATATCCCATTGCAAACTAGCAGGAGCAGTGTCCTTAGTCCACCACTGAACTTTGAGAGTGACCAGCAGAACTTGAATTCAAGGGCTTTAGGGATAAATCTGACACCAGCAGTGTGAACACTCAGGTGTTCTGGTTTTTTGTTTTTGTTTTGGTACTGTTCACTGGATTAACTGAGGTTGGTGAGGGTGGGAAAACACACAGGCTTGGTTTACTTCTAGGTAGGGTGACCAGACAGCAAATGTGAAAAATCGGGGTAGGGTGAGGGTAATAGGAGTCTATATAAGAGAGACCCAAAAATTGGGACTGTCCCTATAAAATTGGAACATCTGATCACCCTGCTTCCAAGGCCCGGCTTCCATATACTATGTTAGCCTTCCTCCATGTTTGGTTAGACGCAGTTGAAAATGAAACTTGTCTGATATTTACTTGGATCTTTTGCTTTGGAGAAAGTTCTGCTTCCAAGGAGATTCCAAAATATGGTACTGCAGAAACTACAGGTCCCATCCAGCATCCAGTGCTCCAGTGTTATTAAATCAGGCAGCTGTTTTGCACACAATGGGGGGGGTACTGGATGCTGGAATGTGGTAGCCTCGAACAGCTGTACTTCTAGAACAGATTAATGTGTTGCATTCTCCTCTGTTTTGCAGTACTTTGCACTTCTGTAACAATCCCTGAGATTTTGTAACTTTAAAATTATAAATTAAACCTCACAACACCCTAGCAGGTCAGTATTATGCCAACCTTGTAAATGTTAATGACAGTTCACCAGCCCAGATATGTCTGTTCACCCACTCTTGATCTTAATGATTTAAAATGTCCCTCCCCCCAAACCTGAAGACCTCACTTGTAAATTAAGCAAATGTTTCCAGGTGGATAGAAATTTACAAGGGTATAGTGTTCCCATTTTAGAGATGAAGAAATTGAGATGCAGGGGTTAAGGTGAAGTGCTGGAGGTCACACAAGAAGTCTGGAACAACCAGGAACTGGATCTCCTGACTTAGTTCTGTGCTTTAGCCATAGACCATTCTTTCCTCCCTTGCAAATTGGTAGAGGCCCTCAGTCTCCTAGCAAACTGACAGTGAAAAACAGTTTTGAATAAAGTTTGAGTGTTGTGTTACTGTGGAGTGGAGGAGGATGAAGTTCAGGGGTGGTGTTTTCTTTCTTTATCTCCTCTGACCCCTCACCACTAGATACTCTTTCTGGTTTGTACATGGGTGTAGAGCCAACCTGATTTGCCTTAATGAGTGTATGTTTATCATTAATTTCATTCCTTGATTTTGGGTCTGTATTATGTGTACCTTGCTTTGCAGCCATGCCTACTGCAGAAAAAGATCTCTACAGGAAGAAAAGGTGACTTATCTGAGAATCTGACAGAAATTGGATCCTGCCTTGTTTGCATGGGCTCCTTCTGAAGTAATAGAACAAACTTTGCTTTGGAAAGTGAATCCTGAAGAGTCCTCTGTTGCAGGGACTTCCCTTAGGCCTAATGTTTTAGATCCTAGATTGAATGCCAGCACTGTTTGGTAGCTGAGGATGTCCTGCTGTGTCTGGAGTCTGTATTGCTCATTTGGGATGAAGAGCAGGGTTATAGGGAACCAGATGGTTAATGGTGACTGAAAGTTCACTGCTGGCTGCAGTTGTCTGAAAAGACTTATTAGTCAGCTTTGAAACTGGTTTGAAGTTTTAATGATACTTACTGAGAATACTGTCTTGTGAATGATCCACATGGCTTGGACTGCTCAGCTGTTCTAAATTGCATCACTGAGTAGCACTGGTATCTGGAAGATGTCTTTTCAGTTGCAGCATGGCTATTTTTCCCTTGTCTTTATTTATTTATTCCCCCTGACTTGTTTCAGGGAGTTCTTTTCATGGCTTGTTACTGGACATGATCAATGTGCACTTCTCCCTCTTCTAGTATATAAGGTGGGTCTGCTACCAGAATGCCACAATAAGAAATGATAATGCCAAGGACACAACCAGCCTCAAGTTCATTCCTGTAGTGGGACAAGGGTGTTGGCGAATTGTGGAGTCTGCTTTACTGTCTACAAAGGACTCCCCCCACCCCCATCTTGGAAAGAGAAGTACCTTGGCAGATGTTCTATTATGTGTTTCTTGGGAGTGTCTCCCACTCGGCTTGAGAGGTTCATGGATGCAGACCTCTTGGTGGACCTGAACGGTGTTGCTTGTTTGAGGTTTCTGAAAAAAGTCCCCAGGAGGCTTTTGGAGACTTGGAGGGCAGCCTGTGTGTAGGGTGACTGGAGTTCTGGAGCGAGTGGGAGGCTTGGGGGGAGCTACCCATTTATATGGGTATGTGATGGGTTTGACAAGAAATAACTTGCACAAGCCACTCCAGTGCAGACAAATGTTGGCTGAAGTGATTGTATAGTGAAGTGGGAGTTACTATCTAAATACCAATAGTCTGACTTTAACCCATACCTATAAGCAGAATGTGATCATAGTTTGACTGGTGATCATTGCTGTTCCATAAAGCTTTCTGCTGAGCTCCTGCATTGACTGGCCATCTACATTTATGTACTGAAGTTGGCATCTCAACATCGTATAACTGCTTTTAAATTTCTAGCATTTTGTAATGTAAACCAGCCTACATCCGTTTCTAGATGAGAGAGGGAGGTAGCAAAAGGAACCTACCTGTTGGTCAGCCAGTTCATGGGACTGGACATGGTATGAGTCAGACATGCACAAACCATGTCCCTTTATCCGCTATAGGAAGCATTGTTGAGAGCACTACAACTAGACTGTTTCTGATTTTTCTCCCAAGTCAACAAACTGGAATTCTGTTGGGCGGGATTGTCTGATCACCTGCTGGCTGTTTTGAAACACCTTGCATTTAAACCTTGCTATACTGGCTCACTAGTAAAACTTAATGAATGCACAAAAATAAATAAAACGTAGCTGCTTTTGTTACCTGGATTTGGGACGGGGGGGGCACATGGTTTTGCTTGTTCAATACCTTTAGACAAGGGTATTTGTCTCCTGAAATAAAGTGCTAAGTTGGGCCAGACAGGAGCTTTTACCTCCTCCAGTTGTGCTTCATGCTGCTTTGTGGGGTGGTGGGTTTTTTTTTGTGTGTGTGTGTGTTTTCCCCCCCCCCCCCCTTCTTCAAGAAGCATTGTAGGTGCTCAGATTCACACAACTAGTATTAGCAAGGCTGGGCCTGTCCTGGCCTCTTTACAAGCACTGACTTAGCTTTCAAACAAGGAAGTGTCCTTCTCACTCTCCCCTCCTGAACCAATAGAATAGATGCATTGTAAATTTTTTTTTGTGCTAGATTCCTTGCAACAGCTTATTTTAATAACATATTACTAATTCCTGGTAGAGCAGGGGTGGGGAAACTACGCCCTGCAGGCCACATCCAGCCCATGGGCCCATCCTGCTCGGTCCCTGAGCTCCCAGGTGGGGAGGCTACCCTCAGCTCCTCCCCTGCTGTCCCCCCCATCACTGAATTTCTGTCATTGGAGGTTTTTAAGAACTAGTTAGATCAAGGATGGTCTAGGAAAGGGATGGGCAAACTGTATTGCCTGAGGGCCACATTGGGGTTGCAAAATTGTATGGAGGGCCGGGTAGGGAAGGCTGTGCCTCCCAAACAGCCTGGTCCTGCCCCCTGACTTCTCCCTGAATCCCCAACCTATCCAACCCCTGCTGCTCCTTGTCCCCCCAAACACCTCCTCCAGAGACCTCCTCTGCCCCTAAACACACCTCTAGGACTCTGCCCCTCTATCTAAGCCCCCTTGCTTCTTGTCCCCTGACTGTCCCGCCTCCTGTCCACCCTGGGACTCCCATGCCTATCCAGCCCTCCCATCCCCTGACCCCTTCCCCTTATCCAACCCCCCAGCCCCCTTACCATGCTGCTCACGGATCCCGAACCCTGGGTTATAGCGAGGGTCTGGTGTATTTTGGCGGAGGAGTGGGTTTTTACCAGTCTTCTTCAGTTACCTCAAACTTAATCTTTGACAGGACAAGCATGAAAAGAGAGAAGTCAAAACCTATAAATTATGACACAAAGTGGCCATCAGAAGGTTATGAAAGGTAGTGAGTTCAGACTGGGATATTGACCTTAATACAGACAGTTCCACCTTAAAGAAATTAGATGAAAGTGCTTCTGACTAGAAGTTGAGCTCTGTTTACTATTGAATGAGAATATTAATAAGTTCTGTGCTCTGGCTTTTTAGCCTTCACTTGTCACAGACTAATTATGAAAGAGCTAAAGTTGGTTTACACTGTGGGGAAAGTTTCACACTGGTGGAGCCATAAAAATGATTGTACAGAGGATGCCAAATAAGTACTTAAATAAAGGGATGGGGGCATGGAAATGGAATGAAACTGAAAGTCTGGTTCTCTAAACCATAATATCTTTGGTCCTGCTGAATGTTAATCTCATTGTTTTATGAACCCTGATCCTGACTCGCTCTGCTGTCCCCCGAGATGTGCTTTGTTGCCGCTTCTGTGGTATCACTCTAATTATATAAGGCAAGGTAGGAAATACCCTCTGCTTCCTTGGGGCAGGCCCTCGGATGGGCACAAACTGTCATAGCTCCATTGGCTAAGAATGTAATAGGACAGGGAGTGTTTGAGAGCTTTCAGTGTCTGTCTTGTTATGGGTCACTGATCCCTGTAATGTATTGATCTCAGTGAGTTTTTCTGTTTTTATTTAAAGTACTGTAGAGACTGGGTTTGCTGGGTAAATCGTGATGCTTCGTCCTTATGGTTCATATGGGATTTTGTAATTAGGGTTAGACATGCTGGTCTTTATGGATCTGGCCAGGTTTCAGAGATTCCAAGGGATCTTTGGTATTGATTGCTTTTGGTAATACAGTGTTTGAAACTGGAGCCAGCACTCAGAGTTCTTATTCACTACAGCCTCTTCACTTAAATTAGGACTTGCTTGTATTTGAGACAACTTTAATGCTCAGTTGACCTATCCTCTTGTAGATATTGAGCTGGGTCCAGACTCATTATTGACTGCTTGAATTAAAGAGTTCTCTTTACATTCTCAATGATTTCTGAATTGCCGGCTGTCAAAGACGTTTATGGGTACGTTTCTCTTACTTGCGGTAATGGGGCTGCAGTGTCCCTACATGGGGTGGGAAGTGCTGGAAATGGGTGAGTAAAACTGCTCATTCTGTAGTTCACGTCAACAAACTAGGGTAAGCATTTTCACTTTCAGATAGCTGATGCTTCTGTCATTGGTTCACTACTTTATTTGAACAACTTGTGGCCTTGAGTAGAAGCAAAGGATTTAAAGTTACAGGGAGCGTGGCTCACCTCACTCTCCTGTCTTGTTTAAATAGTTAAACCTGATTGCTGGATAAAACTCCCTCTGTAGAAATGAAGAAGCTGGTTGACACCTTTCCACTGGGAAGCCTATCGTCTCCTTGTTACTCTCCAATATTAATTCAGCGCTGCTGGAGTGAACGTCAGACAGCCTGCTTTCTAGTTTCTCCAGTAACTGTGCCTGGGTAGTGTAATATGTGCAACACAGGGGAAAAGAGGACAATTTTCTGAGCAGAAATCAAATTTATCTTCTTCAGTTCTGTAAGATCCCACAGCTGAACCCAGATGGGGGGTTGTTGGAAGCTGCATCTGTGAGCTTGCAAAAACAGTGTTAATCGGTCTTTTGTTGGTAAGAGCTTGTTCTCTGTTTGGTGCTTGCAGGTCCCAGGGCTCAGTGGTCCCTGTTCTCCGACTAGCTTGGGCATGATAGAATCCAGTAGGAGAAGCAGCATTAGCCAGCTGCTGCTTCTCCCTGAATTTGCAGGAAATGGATTTACGGTCTTTGTACAGGAGCACAGCAGCCAAACAATAGTTTGTGCTTACAGGGCCATGTGGTGAGTCACGTGATCTTGTGCTGTTTTCTGCTGGGGTCCTAACCCATCTGTTCTCTCCGCTCTTTCTGGGTTATCAGGCACAGATCCAAGTCCTCGCAGGCAGCCAGCCTCATGGCCAGAGATTATGAGCACTAACCTTCCTGGCAGGGGCGGTGTGGCTTTGCGTTTATGCAGATTAGCCATGTGCTTCTCACTTCAAGGTTCCACAGGAAAAGACATTTCCTGTACTTGGTTCTTAATGGGCGGTTCCCAGCTCACTGTACAGGGACCGGAGGGTTGGGGCCTGTGAAGTGAAAGCATGCATGGAAGAGGGATTACAGTACACTGCCCCCCCCCCCCCCCCCCCCGCTTTCCCATTCCACCTCTGCTAATACGTCACCACAACACAACCACATGCTCGCTCATACTGTTGGTGTCATTCATTCAGTGCCAAGATTGCTTTAAAAAATTCCCTTGGCCCCAGTTCAAACAGGAGTACAGCTGGGATGTGTTAGATTTTAGGCAGTCTGCCCTCAATTTGAGATGAGTTATAAATAGCAGTGCCGACTTCCTTAACTACCACTCTTGGAGGTAAAATGCAGGTTAATTACTGTGGGAATCAATTAGGGCTTCTCTGGGTTAAACGACCAGGGATGCTTTTTATTATTATTTTTTGTGATTCTCTCCCCCCCCCCCCCAAAAAAAAAAAACACAAAAACATGGACAGCGAATATGGTCAGAAATAAATTCAGATCCGAGGTGAGAGGTTTGTAATTCCAGAAAGTTGTTTCTGGTTTATCCCAGCACTGGCCAATATCTGAGTGAAGCCAATTCCAAGTGCTGCAAAATTAGACTTCGGTGAGAAACTCTTCTCACTTTTCTCTCTGGGCCCCTACCCTTCCCTCCCAAAAAATTAGATTGTCATAAAAGTGAAAGGAATACATGTTTGCCTAACTGTGGAGACTGTCTGTTCTTTGCTCTGTAACCTCCACTTTCACAGTAGGACTCATTTTTACATATTTTTTCATGTTGGTCTCATAAATGAGTTAACTTCACTTAACCCTTTAGAAGGGCCTGGGATCTTCCTTTATTATGTCTTGTTTTCTGGCAGAAGTATGTAGGGTTTTTTTAACGCTTTCACCTGCTTTGAAGCTGTAGAAAAGTTTTCCCTGTTTACTTCTACTGTGTGTATTAAAGCATCACTCTTGACCAGCACATGCTGTTCTTTTACTCCGCTTAGGATAATTTTTACATTTGTAAAGTTGTCTCACCATTGTAGCAAAGCCAAATAGTGTGTGTAGGGTAATTGTACCTTCTGTGGCCTTTCTTCCCTTAAGGGTCTCTTACCCTTTCCATTAGTCAGCCTGACTTGGAGATTTTGTAGAGCTTGGCAGTAAGCTTGCTCTGGGCTGAAACTTGGTGTTACAGGCCTTTGGCCTAGGAGCAACTTTTTTTTGTTAATTTTTTTTAAAAGACCAGCTTGGATCTTTGGACTCTTTGGAAGCTTATCATAGAAGATTAGGGTTGGAAGAGACCTCAGGAGGTATCTAGTCTAACCCCCTGCTCAAAGCAGGATCAATCCCAACTAATCATCCCAGCCAGGGCTTTGTCAACCTGGGCCGGAAAAACTCTAAGAAAGGAGATTCCACCACCTCCCTAGTAACCCATTCCAGTGCTTTACCACCCTCCTAGTGAAATAGTGTTTCCTAATATCCAACCTAAACCTCCCCCACTGCAACTTGAGTCCATTGGTTCTTGTACTGTCCTCTGCCAACCCTGAGAACAGCCTAGCTCCATCCTCTTTGGATCATGCCCTTATTTTTGCGTACAGTGGAGTAGAGCAGCTTTGGTTTTTGAAAACTTGACTGATGACTGGTTTAAGTTGTGTTGTATAACACTCTGAAAGTACCAAAACTTGAAGCGATCTCAGAATCGGTGTCTAGTTTCTCTTTTTTGGTTCTTCTAGTGGTGGTCATCACTCATAGTTCAGTCTCTAGTGCATGTGCACCCACGTGTGGAATCCATATAGGGACCACACATCTTGAAGAGCATCTAGTTAAAGTAAGTAATCGTCATTCTGTCAGTGCAAGAGGTGGTAAGAAAAGGGTCTGAACTTCACCGATCAAGAAGCAGCAAAACTTTTCTCTCAATTATGTCTCAGTGGCAAGGCCTTTGTTTTTGACATGCAATCACAGTAATCTACTCCTGTGGTTTCCTGTCAAAAGGATTTCCCGTTCGTCTGTCCAGAGAAGAATCTCCAGCCTTTTGCAGTCAGGGTTTGGTATTTCCTTATTTATTCTGAAGTATTCTGGCAAGTGAACAGGCGTTTCTTCCTCTTGGCTTTTCCATCCTGTGTAACATCAGTGTGCAAGGGGATCTCTAGCCTACTGCCCTCCAACACTTCTCACCAGCTTCTGGATTGATAGGCCCATCACTGCATTTCAGTCTTGCCTGTTCCTTTCTTGAAGCACATGGGTTAAATTGCATAAAGGGATTCAAGTAGAATTCCTGATGGTACTTTTGCTCTGGTTTAAGGGGGGGGGGGGAAGTCTGTTAAGTCTAGGGCAGTTAAAGCCCTATTCATGAAAGGGGTGATTGTCTGTGTATGTGTAATGGGAGATTTGGAAGAAAGGGGCCACGTGCTATATAGTTGTGGATGCATATTGCACCCCGGAGGAGACAAGTTGGCCTGCTTGGATTATAAGCACCAGAGATGTGTATTAAGTGTTTTTTCCCCCTTCCTTAGGGATGAAGTTTACAGTTCTGTCACAAACACGCTGATTTAAAGGGCCTCCGTTTAGAATGGTTTGTGAATTGTCAAACTTGCTTTTTATTTCTGGTAGTGCCCATAGTACGCTATTTGCTTTCAATATAGAGAGACAGACCTAGAGAATCTCCATCTAAAGATACGTGTTGTACTCCTACTTTGCATGGCCAAGGTCGTAATGTGACCACAGTTTGGAAATACAAAGTCCTGTTTTTTAAGTGCTATATATAAACTATTCCCCGTTACTCTTCAAGTTTATTAGTAGCAGTCAACTGGTTTCCTGTGGGCATCACAGCAGAAGTGGCTCTTAAAAAGGGATTTGAAAAGTGGCATTAGCCTTGCAGGTGATCAGAGGCAGAGAGATCTGTGCGCAGGGGCTAGTTTGTTAGAAGTGCTACAGCAGAGCCACTGTAACCCATCTGATGAAGATGCTCTGAGAGCTTTCCCGTCGGCTTAATAAAACCACCTCCCCGAGAAGTGGTAGCTCTGTCAGCAGAAACAGCTGTTCCACCAACACTGTGCTGTACGCACTGTGGCTCAGGTCACTGTAACTTATGTCACTTGGCGGGAGGCTAATACACACCCCTGAGTGACATAAGTTATATCAACATAGGACTTGTCTACGTGACAGCTTAGGAGGCAGCATATGATGGTGGCTGGGTGTTTAAAACACTGATATTTATGTGAGGGGCTGGCATCATTGGCGGGGTAGGGAGGGGGATGGCAATGGAGATAGGGAAGGGTGAGTTATACAGGACTCTGAAAACAGTGACCAGAGGCCTGAGCTTGATCAGGTGGAAGCAGAGGCGGCTGGGGGAAGTGAGAGGATTCAAAGATGGACTGATTCTGGTCAAAATTACAGGCAACAGAAATGATTTTGGTGGTAGCCTCTTCTTGCAGTGTCTGCCACGAGTGCACATGTACTTGAATAACACGTTTTGTTTTTAAAAAGTCTTAATTTTAAAACTCTATTTTTTTTTCCATGGGCATGGCTCTAAAAGCAAATGAGGACATTTTTATATTGTTACGTGTTCTAAAAATTACACAAGAAACACACAAAACACATTAAAAAGTAGAAATGCAGCATTGGTGTGTACAAGTGTAGCACCACACTCTGAAATAAGTCCCTGCATTAATGCAATGGTGTGGCTGAATTTAAATGCACAAAAGGCCAAATGGACTGCATGTTGAGGTATGCAAAAAACTATCAGTGCCAGGAGGTGATTGTGGGAGCCATAACGTTTTGATTTCTGTGCATTTTAAATTTTCAGCTGTAGCGTTGTATTAACACAACTTTTTACATTGAATTTAATTACTTGTGGTGGACTTGCTGCTTAAACCACTCCGTGCTTGGGGAGGAAAGACCCTTCTACTTCTCATGTGAAATGACTGCTTTTTAGTCTCCCACTTGGAGATATCAACTGACTTCCCTTTCCCCTAATGACCCTTCTCTCTCCTTCCTTTCTCCAGGCCTCAAAGGAGATGGCAGAGTGTAAAAAGATTCCTCACAGCTGGATTAGTGCTGTGGGGAGTATCTGTAGGCCCTGCGTGCTTGCTTCTCCTCCAGAGAGGGGTGTTATATTTTATAGTATGACTGAGAGTCCTGTGGCACCTTAAAGACTAACTAAAAGTATTAAAGCATAAGCTTTTGTGGGCTAATACCCACTTCAATCGGATGCATCCATTAGCCCACGAAAGCTTATGCTTTAATACTTTTAGTTAGTCTTTAAGGTGCCACAGGACTCTTAGTCTGGAATTGCAGAAGTGACAAACACGGCTACCCCTCTGATTCTATAGTATGACTGCAATTTTGTCAGCTGCTAGCTCAGTAGTTAAGGAGATGCAGGGCAGCTTGGGTTTATTGCACCCCTTCTTCTTGCTGACCAGTTCCTTTTATGGTTGGATGGGAGTAAGGATTGTGTAGGCAAATGTGATGTATATACAGCCTGTATACACGTCATAACTTTCTCCACAGCCATCAAGCCCAATGGATCAGATGGGGAAGATGAGACCTCAGCCATATGGAGGAAGTAACCCATACACCCAGCAGCAGGGACCTCAGTCGGGGCCACAGCAAGGACATGGATATCCAGGACAGCCATATGGGCCACAGACTCCCCAGAGATATCCCATGGGAATGCAAGGCAGGACGCAGAGTGCAATGGGCAGCAACTCGTATGCACAGCAGGTAGAGCAAAAAATAAAACCCCTCTCGTGCCTCCCCACAACCCACTCATCTCTGACGAGCTGTTGAGTGAACTCTTTAAATATGGCTTATGAATGTGTGTACTCACGGGACCGGTCTTCAACAAATTCACCTATGTACCCTTCTCAGTTATTGAGGTGAAAATATTTGTCGTTTGGACTTAAACAGATGAATCCTTATGTGAAGGACAAGGATCTGTGGTGATCTTGCTTTCCAGAGTGGTGATAGTAGATCTTTAGTATCACAAGTGTAAGGGGAATGGGCAGGGAAACAGTTAATGGATTAAAACAGTATCTATGCAAATCTTTTAAAGCAGCGTAGAGAGAAAACTACTCCAGGTTGAGGTGGCTTTATTGCTTCCTATAGTCATCTCCTCCTGATCTCTTGCAAAATTCAAAAGGCTGCCTTTGCAGTGAGACTTCACTTTTTGTTACGATGTCTATTAGTCCATCCTCAAATGTAAGTAAATCACCACAAAGTCCTTATGTGTCCATATTAAAGATCTGTTATTGCCATAGGGAATCTGGCACACCACTGGCTTTGCTGTTTCCTTGGCGGCATACTCCTCTAGGCAGCAGCCTGGGAGTCATGTCTGCAGAAGCTCCGATTCAGACATGTTCTAGTTCTTCATGGAATCTGGTTCTAACTCACGTAATTCTACTCTCCTTTTGCAGATTCCTCCTTATGGACAGCAGGGCCCAAGTGCGTATGGACAGCAGAGCCAGACTCCATATTACAACCAGCAAAGTCCTCATCCCCAGCAGCAACAGCCTCCCTACTCTCAGCAACCACCATCCCAGACCTCTCACTCCCAACCTTCTTATCAACAGCAGCAGACTCAGTCTCAACCTCCACAGCTTCAGTCATCCCAGCCTCCGTACTCCCAGCAGCAGTCCCAGCCGCCTCATCAACAGTCCCCATCGCCGTATCCCCAGCAGCAGCCCACAGCCCAGCAGCATCAACAGAGTCAGCCTCCATACTCCCAGCTGCAGTCACAGTCACCCTACCAGCCGCAGCAACAAACTCAGCAGACCGCCTCCTCTGCTCTTTCTCAGCAGTCGTCTTCATACCCCCAGTCACAACCACAGCAACAGCAGCAGTCTGCGTACTCCCAGCAACGCTTCCCACCTCCACAGGTAGGCCCTCCGCTGTTCTCTGTCTCCTTCTGTAGGTGACTACAAGAGTTTGCAGAGTTTAGTTCTCTGTGGATTTTGAAATCAATAAACCCCTACTTACCTATGATTAAACTAATAAACGTATCGCCCTCTTAGCTCTGCACAGATCTGCATCTCTTTCGGCTGTGATGTAGAAATGAGACCACTGAAGGCACAGAGGTGGGCTACTATGTAGAGAAAGTCACCAAGACTGTAGGGTTCAGAAACTAGTTTGTAGTTAGTGAATGCTGTTAATTGGCAGTACCGGTCTAAAGGACCTGTCACTTGAATGGCTTTCAAACTATGGTCCATGGAATGACTTCAAGTGATCCATAGAACTGCAGTGTTTATCGTAGTGATGAGACACTTCTAGGTTGTCAAGAGATCACGCTTCCTGCGGCTTTTGTAGCCTAGTGCAAGACTCCAAGATATTGGGAGCCTTTTTTATCACTAAAAGTAACAAGCCTACTTTGTTACTTGGGTAAGGTGTTTCCATGTAAACTTATTCAGTGTACAGATGGCCCAAATCTAGGAGAGGAAGCAAATTAAGAGTAGATCCAAAGTGACCTGGAAACATCACAGTAGCAGGGAATGTAGACAGCTCTACACTTGTGGGGAAATGACATACCCATCACAAATATGAAATTGAGTTTTTAATCAAACAACAAGATCTGTTATGTTAAAGGTAAAATTATCTTCATCTGCATTAAGGTTCTAATACTTAAGCATGGAGTTAGTTGTCTGAAAACCTTTGAAATTCACAGTTTTTGTGAAAAAGATCAAAGAACTTGACAGAACTTATCAGAAAGCTGTCCTGGTTTTTGGACCTGTTCTATTAATATATGTAATTAATTTCCATAGTTTCCAGAGGAAAGGTTTAGAAGGTAGGAGGAGAAAGTGCCTACAAGAGATCTTGGCTCTTGAGAGGTCTGTATTGTGAAAAATAGAGCAATAGCTGGAAAAGCACTATCTTTTTAGACTCTTGATGCTGAAATTCCTTCGACTACAGACTCTTGGCCTAGCTGTCCATCAGCAGCCTTGATCCTGTGTGGAGGAAGGGGGTGCTAACATAGTTCTTCTCTTTTGTCTCCCTCCTTGTTTAGGACAAATGCCCTCAAGTGGTACGTAAATTGTTGCTTTCTTATTGTTGGAATACTCCCAGACCGATTTGTTGTGTAGTCCCTATTTCACTTCTGTGTTTTCTTTGTGTTTTAGGAGTTATCTCAAGACTCATTTGGGTCCCAGGCATCATCTGCTCCCTCAATGGCTTCCAGTAAAGGACAAGAAGATATGAACTTGAATCTTCAGTCAAGGCCCTCTAGCCTGCCGGTGAGTGGTGAGGCTGTCTGTAAAGGTCTGGCAGTAGGGTAACCAGAAGCTCGCCACCAGGATTACTAGTACTGGTAGTATTCCAGATGGAAGCAGGTATAGAGGCTGCCTATGCTTTTTGCTTTTAGTCAGTAGCTTCTGATTTCCCCCTGGAGATTAGATATAACTTACAAAGGTAATGGAGCTGAAAGTTAACTTTATTTTAACCCTGAAAGCGTTGGCTTAAATGGTTATTTAACTGGCCGTCTGGAATGCTTATGTTTTTGTTAGGTCTCCAGTTGCTGAAGAGAACTGATCACTAGGGCAGTCTCTGGTTTTGTCCTTTTTTTAAAAAATATAGGGGTGCAGTGTCTTGTTTGGGTTTTTTTTAATTTTTTTTTGCATTCCAATTTAGCCCAGTATAACGTGTATGTTAATAGTCTAGAAGAATTGTAACCCTTACCTGTGCGTCAGTGGATTTTTACGTTGGTGATTTGTGCACCGTGGGTCCAACATGCCTGAACAGATTGTGGATAAGACAGGTTCCTCAGTACCTGGAGTTAGCTCCTTTCACTGCAGCCGGGACAAGTGTTTCCTTTTAACTCCAAATCTGCTTATGTGTTTTTTAAACATTTGAACTGTTATATAGTTCGTAAACTTATCAGATTTTTGGGCACAGCATTCTGGCTGCTTCTTGAGCGAGATGTGTCTTTTTATCTTGGTTTTAAACTTCCTAGAATGTAACAATTTAGCGAGGAGGGTTGATAAATTTCTCTTTTAAAGGTCTGGAATGGGCTGACCAAGCAGATCCATGCCTATAGCTCAAAAGAAGTTAGTTCAACAGCTCAAAGTTTGATTTTACTGAATTTATTTTCCTTTAGCATTGAGGATAAAGCATATTCCTAAACTGCAGGTGGATTGGTTAAAGGAGAATGAGCTCTGTGCATAGCAGAAGTTATTCTTGCTCTCAACAGTAGGATCCAGTTTTTTGTTCTGTGGTGAGCCCTTCTAAACAGTTCTATGAATCATAGGGCCAAGTTATGTCATCAAAATGCAGATCAGACTAACTTTGATAACAAAATGAGTTAAATTTATTTTGGTGTTGGCTCCTTTTGGACTTTAATTCTGAAGATTAATTTTATTCTGAGGCGTGGAGAATCTTTAAAGAGAATGTTTTCTTTCCACACTCTCTCTCCAAGTCCTCCTTTATGACCCATCTTTTGTCTTGCAATGTAGGGAAAGTGTAGCCATTGAAGAAATCGCTCTGAATCTGAGCGGTGGAGTGTCATGATTAGTAGCACTGTTGATGCTTTCTCCATGAATCCTTCCAATCAACTCCATCTGATGCAGATTATAGGGGTGAATTGTTCTCTTGAGCAGAAGTGGCTCCTGCTCAGAGCCAAGAGAGTTTGTTTTTGTGGTGTTGTGGATGATAAATGTGGTCTCTTCTTGAGCCCTCTTCAAATTCACCTTCTAAGTGGCTTTGTTGTGGAATAGCGGGACTGGAAATGTGGGAGTTCTATTTAGAACTAGCGTTTAGTGCTTGAATTTCAACACATCCATCAGTGTTCGATGTGTACTTGTTTCCCATGTGAGAAATCTCTTCTAGAACTCTGTACCATATGGAAATCAATCCAGTGTTGCTGTTAGCATTGCGTCAGGAGTTTGCTCTGTGTAAGACCCAATGTTCTGTTTTAACCAAACATCTTTCAGTCTCTTAGACTTTCAAGGATTAGGTAGTAAAATCAAAGGCCATCAGTCCCTCCGTCTATGGTTTGCTAAAGCCTGGTAGACCTCTCTCTCTCTCCCTTTCTCTTTTGTATTTGTAGATATGTAGGATTTAAAACAAACAAAAAAAAAAAAAGTCCTCAATTTTTGTTTCCCAGAATTCTATCTCCTGTTAATATGAAGGGAATTGTTCCACCCTAGCTTTAAAGTGAACACTCTTGTCTACTTACTGTCTGATGCACATCCAGTTTTGTCTCAAAGAACTTCTGTATGAGTAAAAAGGGAATATTTGCAGATGTAAATATTATCCACCCATTTTTGTTCCAATGGGCATCCTTTTCCTTGCTTTCTGTACTGGGAAGTTTGGTGGCAGAATATCTCGATATGGAGCCCTTGTTAGGGATTTTTTTTCTGTTAAAGTGTAAATATACGCTTTTCATTCTTCGCCCTGTGTCCTTCAAAGTTGGATGGTCGATCAGGAATTTTGGATTATCCTGTAATGGAATATCTTTCCCAAGTAGCCTTCTAGAACCATAGGTAGTACTGTGGCCTTTCACGTTTGAAAGCTTTAGGTGCTTCCCTAAGATCAATAAGCCGTGCAGAGTAGCCACTATTGCATGTGTTGGTAACTGGCAACCTGTGAAATGCAGTTTCTTAATTAGTGACCTGTAGAGCAGCTGTGGCTAAAGTGAAAACTTCCATTTTCTGGGTCACTTTGCTTAGGAGGTATTAAATATAGTTAGATTTTTTACTTAATGGCAAAAGGGACAGAGGTTCCATATGTCTCCGTCAGATTTAGTGCCTGTGTTGAAACTTTAGGCAGTGAAGAGGGAAACACTTCCTTACATTTAAAAAAAAAAAAAAAAAAAGTCTCCGAGATACTTAACCATAAGTCTAAAAGGAACATCCAGACTACATGGCAGATCTTGCCAGACTAGGCAAAATCTTTCTGAGGAATGTGTAGCTGATCTCTGGTGGTGGTGTTCTAGGAATCTGTTCAGTAACTTCAGAGAATTAATCTGTCTCATTCTGTTTCTTTTTCACTGCTCAGATAATCTGAAATATAGGAATGTTGCAAGAGATTGAAATTTGTTTCACATATTTTAATGCCTCGTTTGCTCATCTGTAGACTGCAAAAAATGTATGGCCTTCCGCTTTGGTTCACAAGTTATTATGCTATAAAAGCCCAAGTCCTCCTTCCTGGTCTCTCTCTCCCCCTTTCTGAAAAGCATGTGAGTAAATACCCAGTGACACAGATGTCTTTTTAAAGCTGTGGCAGATCCACGTAGGTGCCTGGCAAAGGCAATTTTCCCTACAATAGTCTGGGTGAAGATTTTTTCTGCAGAGTTCTTTGATTCCTAGGGAGTCTCCATTAGCAATTCACTAAACCTGGATAACTCTTGTATGGGAGGGGCAGTGTGTAGTCTAAATATCTGGATGTAATAGATGGTGTAATCATTAGTATAAATCTCTTTGTCCCAGGGGGTCCTAAACCTCTGATTATTAGCGAGAGACTGTCTGGCAAGTAGCATCCAGTTTGTTTGGTGTTCAGCTTCCTGAGCCCTTGACTCTTGCATGTCTCCAGCTTTTAATTACAATAGCTGCTCTCTGGTTTAGGAGTAGTTGGCTTTCAGCAGTGTTTAGGTGCAATCAGAGAGCTCTCTTCTGGGCCAAGCTTGGATACTTTCTTCTATTCCATTCCTCTTGTCTCATCTTGAGCTGGATTGGAGAGGGAAATGGCAGGTCAGTGTCTCAAAAAATACGAATTTTCCCTTATGTGAGGGACCTTAATCCCATGCAGAGTTTATTGCACAACCTTCTCAAGCCTAGTGGCAGGGCATTCTCCTAAAACATACTTCATAAATAAGAGTTGTGGCCTACTCTAAGGGTTAGAAACCTGGTTGGAAGTGCAGGGATGTGAAATGTCTAATAGTTGCTTCATCCATCTCTTCTCCTTTGCCTTCCCTTGATTTCTACCCCTCTCTCTCAATGAGTTTGATTGGTGTTCTCAATGTTTATGTAGTATGGCGGTAGGTTTAATGTTTCTGCTTCATCTGAAATATGATCAAGCTGAACATCCCATCATTATCCCAAGGGCTGTGTTAATGTCTTAGCTAGGAACTTTTTTTGCAGAAGGTCCTGAATTCTTAAATCACAGGGTATTTCCCCTCCTGTTAAGGATCTTAATAGTCTGTTTTCCCCCTCTTTGTCTCAAGTTGGTTTTCTTGCTTACAGACAATTGAATTTAGGCTGTTCTCTTGGAACCTTAGCAAATTGTGGTTAGAAGCTGGAATTGTTGGGAGCTTGAAGAAAGATGTAGAAACTAACGTGTTTCTATGTCAGAAGAGTGGACATGTTGGTGGCCTGGTGGGGAACTCAGAGACATTTTACTTGTGGTTTTGTAAGAGGCATCAGAGTATGGAATTAGGGATGTAGGGTCAGATCCTCAGCGGGTGTTTCTCCATTGATGAAGCTTTGCTGATTTTTTTTTTTTTTTTTTTTAATTTTTTTGTTGTTGACAAGCTAGCCTGTATAGTCCACCAGTAATGCCTAATGTGCATTTATTCATTTGCTAGACTGCTCGTTGTCTCTCACCTTGTTCCGATAAGTGCACACTGCACTCCAATCCTTGTAGCCCTAAATTGCTGCTAGGTTTTCTATGCCAATAGAAACTTCTATTTAAACTTGACTTTCTGTTGTTTCTGCAAGCGAGCCCTGTACTTGTCCGTGAGGACAGGAGATCTTAATGTTGTGGTTTAACCTGGTGAAGCCAAACAAGTTTGGTGCTGGTTTCAGGTTGAATTGCTGAAGGGACTCTGACTTCTTCCTGTTATGAGGAACTGTGGTAATATTTCCAGGTTTTTCCAGGTTGGTCTTAAGGTATTTCATCCTATGAACAAGTGGCTTCCTTGTCAAAATGAAAATGGCAGAAAACTAATCTTCAGGTGGGAACAAATTTTGGTCGCCTCTTCAGTTTATGAAGGTGAGAAAACCTTCACCCAAGCAGAAATGTTTGCATAAAATTGAGGGGAAGGGGGAAAACTTCAGAGTAACCATGAGTGCTGGTGCCAATCTGCAATTTCAGCATCTGATGATTGTGGCTGTAAAAGGTAACTTCTGGTACTGGCAGCACTGCCCTAAGAGGAATAGATAGGGTATCAAGTCACCAGGTTTGTGAGTTATGGATCTCTTCCATTGCTTGGTTTCGAATGCAGGAGGAGGGGAACTGCAAATATACAAGAGGTTCAAATAATTTACTGAAGTGACCAAGTCCTGTGGCACCTTAAAGACTAACTAAAATTTTTTTTAGAGCATAAGCTTTCGTGGGCTAATACCCACTTCGTCGAAGCCCACGAAAGCTTATGCTCTAAAAAAATTTTAGTTAGTCTTTAAGGTGCCACAGGACTCTTTGTTATTTCTGCAATTCCAGACTAACACGGCTACCCCTCTGATTCTTGACAAATAATTTACTGGGATCCTGGTTCTGGACTGGCTTGAAAGAGTTTTTTGGGAAAACTAACTGCAGCTGTGCACTGCAGCAGTCCCTGGCTTACTGGCTGTCCTGAAGGACTTTAGTGAAAGCTCAGAGATAATTTGGAGAACATCAAGGAACAATTATTGTTGACATACCTAGTAATTGCTAACTTTTCCAAATGCAGAGACCTAGCTGTGGTATTGGACGCTCTGACTTAGCTTTCAGTATCTTTTAAAGTTGATCTGCTTTGACACTGCAGTTCATTAGCCACATGTAGTAATCACTCATTTGCTGTTAGATGTTTGGGGTAATAGGGTCTTTCACCCCAAACATCCAATGGGAGGTTTTTTTTGAGGACAAAAGAGAATCCAAAAACCAAATCTCACTTTTCACCTTCTCTATGGCTTCATTCTTTTGCGGTCATAGAATATCAGGGTTGGAAGCGACCTCAGGAGGTCATCTAGTCCAACCCCCTGCTCAAAGCAGGACCAATCCCCAGTTAAATCATCCAACAGATTTTTGCCTCAGATCCCTAAATGGCCCCCTCAAGGAATGAATTCACAACCCTGGGTTTAGCAGGCCAGTGCCCAAACCACTGATCTATCCTGCCTCTCCCCCCCGTTTATATCAGTTTCGTACTAACTGGGTAATGGTTTGGGGGCAAGGGGTGAAAAGCGGCACTGCTCTCTTGTTATCTGTGTGGTGTGGCAGTCTGGGAATTATTTGCCTGTTCTCTACCTCCTTGCCACCCCAAATACTTAGCATCTATTTATTTCTTGGCATCTGGAGCTTGTCAGGAAGTGGTGGTGGGATTAGCTGAATTTACCATTATTTCCACTTTTCTGTCTTTCTCTCTTCTCCCTCCCCCTTTTATATTTGTAAGTACCGAGGTAGAATAATTTGAGTTCAGTCAGCTGTGTCTGAGTAAATATCTTCTGTACAATCCCCCTTACTGGAAATAATCAGAACAGCAAACTAAATTGTGGCTAAAAGCTGACTTGAGGAAGTTGCTGCTGGGGGGAGAGGGAAGCCACAAATGTCTTCATTTGAATGTTAGGTGCTGAAGACCAAGTTAAGAGCCAGGCTGGTAACTTGGAGGGAGAAATACACATTCATAGTTAAATCTAATAGTGAACTCAAAGTTTGCTTCCTTCCCTGTTGAGACTTCCTGCTGAACATTTTTTGTAAACTTGTTTGTTTCTGGACTTTTGGCTCCTATTTCTGACTACAAGCCATAGAAGAGGACCGGCGATACATAAACGTCAAAGCCATTTGGCACTTTTATGCTATTGTGACTGGGCATGAAATGTTTAGATGGGAAACACTCCTGTAACTTGTCCCAAAGTGTGCAATTCCTGAAATCCTATGCCTGGTGCTTCACAAAGATTTCTACAAAGCCTGTTTTGACAGTGGGAGTTGAATGAATCCCCCTGTATTATCTACAGTCAGAGTCTCCTCGGTAATTCTTCTAGGTTTTTTTTCTGTTGTGATCTTGTCTGGTAACACTTTCCTGCTGTTTCTCTGAGCTTTGGGAGTTTGTTTTTTTAAACAGCTCTTTATGGGCTTGAGAAAGGTATTGAATGCCACTAGCGCCTCTAGCACATGGTCTAAAGACAAGGTGGGTGAATATCTTTCTGAACTAACTGGAGTGAGAGAGCCCAAGCTACATCGACCTCTTCATCATGTCTGGGAAAGGCACTCCAATCCAGGAAAGGTAACCTTTCCAAGACCTAAAGAAGCTCTCTTTGTAGCTGGAAAGCTTGTGTCTCTGTCTCTCACCAAGAGGAGTTGGTCCAATAAAAGGTATTACCTCACCCGCCTTGTGTCTCTAACATCCGCGAGCGAGTGCTACAGCAGCACTGCATGATCTCTTAGTCACTCTTGTAACTTGTTTTCTGTGTGTGACCTGCTTCTCCAGGTTGGTTTTCCGTTTGTCCATGTGGCAATTTCTCTCCTCTCGCCCCTCCCTCTAGTTTTGGACTAAGCTAGCCTAACCCAGTGTTCAGAAGGAAATTCCCCACCCCCACTGCTGTATCAGCCATGGCTGTTCTGAACAGCGCTGAACGCTGCGTGTTGGTTTTCTCTCTGCCGGGGTAGCCAATCCGCTTCCACCTTCTGAATCATGCTGCTCTGAGCCACTGATGCAGTTTGCTTTCCCTGTGCTTCGTGCTGGAGCTTGTGCTTGCAGCAGATTTCTCTATGCTCGATCCGGGGCCCATTTCCTGTTTCTATTCTGGTCGCTGGTGGCTCAGCTCTGCTTCCTGCCTGTATATGTTACACAGATTCTCCTAACTGCTGGAGCCTTTGGTTTTCATAGGAACTGTTTCAGTTAGCTTGTTTTGTATTTGTTCGTCCTCTACCTCGTTTGAGGAATGACAGAGATCGTCTGAAAGACGGTCTTGTTTCTTACTCTTCACAATTTGCTTTTAAGCCCGGCAGGTCAGTGTTGAATCAGGAAATTGCTGTAGGATGATCCATTCTGAACTTGGATTCCTAACAATAGTCTTTCTCCTCTTTCCCCCCCTCCCCGCCCCCATAAGATACAACCAATGAAAACCTATGGCTGTCATTTTGTACCCTAGGAGAGCTTAGTCTTTGTAAGATGACCCGTTTAGTTTGAAAGCTTCCCCAGGGAGGTCTGTTGCGATGTAAGGAGACCTGGTCCCTTTTGCCATTGACTCAGTCTGCAGAAGTCTCCCTCCAGCAGTCTGTGTTGGGAGTCTCAGCAAAAGACACTAACCTCATTGGAGCATTTGAGAAAGGTTGGAGGAACAAGGAGAATGTGTGCTCATTTTTCTGCTTTTGGCGCGGGATGGCTAAGGGATAAATGGAAGTGGGTAACTTTTTGGCTGATGATTGTACAGGCACCATCTCACCTCAGCTCTCAATTGACAGGCAGCATCATTGTATAAATATACCCTTGGCGTTCAGAGCTGACTTCTCCTGGGAACTACAGGATGCAAGTTACAAGCATCCTGGGAGAAAAATGCCACCATGTATCTCTCACGGGAGGGTGCGTATGTGGTGTGGGGTAGAGTAGGGTAGGATCAACGCTCAGCTTCCTTAGCATATTGTCTGCTCTGCCCCCTTCTGGAGGCACTGACTGCTTTGCTAGGGCTGTCCGCATCCTTACTGATGTAGGATTTACAGTGTGACTTCAGACAAGCTCTCAGTAAGGAGCAGTTGTGTGACTTTATTTTAATCGGGCCTTTATCCAGGAAAGAAGAAACTCTTAGACGCTGAGTTTCCTGAAATGTCAAGAAAGATGTCTCTAGTAATTGACTGTTCTGGCAACCTCTGACCTCCAGGGCTAGTAATTGGCAATCATCAATGCACGGAATGGGCTGGGTTGCCATGGTTATGTTCACTTTTTTTTTTTCCCCCTTGCCCACACTCACTCCTGTAAACTGGTGGGGAAGGAGAATTTCCTAGATTAAATACCTCAGTTTCCCAGCTGGCCTAGCCCATTCAGGTCAACAGCATAATATAGGGATATGCTGCTGGACTGATTTCTCACAGCGAAAGTGCCTTTACTGAGAACACACAACTCTGTGCTTTTAGAAGGCTCCAGAAGGGCTGCTACAGAGTTAATTGCATGGAAGTGACAGCCAGCAAGGAGTTGGGGATGGGTGTTTCAGTGGATTGGTTCAGAGGAGGGAAATGCAAGGTATGTCTGGCTTACAAACATTTGATGCTGGGTTTTTTTTGTTTGTTTGTTGTTTTTATTCCAAATCCCCTTCCCATGCTCCATGAACTTTCTTACTCAAATCTTACTTTCAGGGATATTGTGCTCAATTTTTGGTACAATCCTTTTGAAAATTCAATGTGAGGGCCAAGAGCCTTGTACATCTCGTATGGCTTTTTGAATTCCTGACTCTGCTACATTTTTTTGCCCACCCAAACTTGTGTGTGGTTAGCATGGTGGTGTAATCACATGCGGGGATGACTAAATGCTTCTGGAGTCTGAGCTGAACACCTCACAGATGAAGAATGCCTTGCAGATGATGAGGAAGCAGGGCTGGGGTTAGCTTTCTATATATGGGCAGTGTCTTGACCTCAGATGAGACACTGCATCTTTTGTAGATGGAGGATGAGGTGCATTTGAAAACAAACAGACCACAACTTTGTGTTTTAGGTTTATCATTTGAGAGTTGTACCACTTTTTTTACACTTTTCTTCCCAAGAAAACGTTGGACGAACATTCTTGACAAAAGTGGTCTAGATATGTCTCCCTCCGGAACATGAAAGTGTTACGGGGAGTATCCTCTAGCAGAAAGATTGTTTGAATAGTCACTGTTGCCACTTACCACATCCAGGAGTTACCTGTGCTCTTTCCACAGCTTCTTCTGCTCTGACCTGTTTGAGGATCAAAACGTTTGGCTTGGGACTTGATTCCTGGCCCCTTATTTTGTGCTGCCATCCATTTGCTGGGCCAACCTTTGTGATGAAACAGTTAAATAACAAATATTAATCTGAATATAAATTTAATTATCTTGGCAAGCCAGGAAAAGCCATGATAGCATTTTCGACCATTGATTCGAACATTTCCTGTCTTACGTTAATGCTAATTAAATGCTAGTGCTTTGTAGAAACTGAGAGGGGTCCTCAAATGGTTAAATGTTAGCTAGTTTTGCTGTTGTATTTCCCAGGAACTTGCCAAAGAGATCAGCACCCAGCATTCCCCGAGGAGGGAGAGAATGTTGGCCTCCTTGATGGTGGGTTTTTCCCTTCAGCGACATCTTGTTCTGTGAATGAATCACATTATTCTTTCCTCTTACTTTCTGCTGCCACTGTAGCTTTGGATTTCTCTGTTTGAGAGGAGGGAGAACATGGGGTTTGCTAGTCTGTGTTTGGGGGTGTGTGTGTTGTATGGGGTGGGGTGCTTAGAGAAGAAAGAGGTGGTGTAGAGCAGGAGCTGAAGATGTGATTTTGAAGCTCCTGCTGAGCAGATCTGTGGGAGTGGAATATCGACCTCTGAAAAATCAATGGCTGCTGCAGTAGCAGTGCTGGGTGTTTTGCAAGGTCTCCCGTTGCAGGAATGTAGTAAAGCCAGCAGCACTTTTCTCTTTCCCTCCCCCTTGATTCTATATCCAGTCTCCTCCAAAGCAGCCAGACCCACCTAGATTTTGCTGAGGTGGATTAGAACAGCAGCTTATTTTTGCAATTTGAGTAAAATTTCTCCTGTGACACTGAGCCCCTCCTCCCAGCAGCCTCCTTTCCAAACGCTCCTTCCCTGCACTGCAGCTAGAGCCAGCAGCTTCTACCGGTTTGTCTGAAGCCATCCTGGAAGAGTGAGCTTTTCAGCTTGCTTTTCAGAGACAGAAACTGTACGAAGATCTCTCTGCCATATTCTAGTCCCTGTCCTGGAACAGTTGCTTGACTGCACTGATACTCTGAAGAAGCTCAAACCTCCTCATGGAGGAAGAGAAGGAAAAATGGCTTGTCCAGAGAACAAAAAAGGAGACTGAATACTGAGGAGTATTTTGTTTACTTACTTTTTTTAGCGTTTAGTTTTTGTTCCCTTTTGGGCCGAGGAATGAGTGGCGCAATTTTAAAGACTGGTTGGATGGAGTAACTCCCACCTGGTGGGATTCTGAGTATTTTATGCATCCTTTAGTTTGCAGCCATGATCTTACCACTCTTTCTTCCCAAAAGATGCTGTGTGCCCTCCAGGGAGGAACCTGGAAGCTGTCTAATTTTGTAGCTGCTCTCTCCTGGCCCTTGTTCAAATCAATAGATCTCACTCCCAGCTGAGCTCACAGTGACACATTTGGGAGGGTGGAAACCTGATTGTCAGTTCTATTTAAATCTCTCTCTCCTGCTTGCTGATGGTTAAAGCTTTTTGAAAAGGGATGCAGGGGAAAGGGGGAGACTATGAACCAGGTGCATTGATATCTGCTCATGGTGCACTGCACAGAACTGGGCTACGGTGGTGCTGATTTCTTCCTCCTGGTATGAGAAACGGGGAATGCCTGGAAAGTCGCCTTCCTCCCCAAAGTTGTTATAGTTCCAAAAAAGTGGAGGTTCTTTTTTCTAGTTTAATGAATGGGAAAAAAACACAGAAATAAAGTCTTCTCTCCACTGTGGGAGCATAACTAATTTAATGGAAGAAAGCCGTTTGGGGCAGAGGGGACACAATCCTGTATTGAAGTGTGCAGTTGCACTTCATCTATTTTGGGGTATTAATTTTGTTTAAAGGTGCCTGGAGAATATTGATAAGCACTCCTTCCTAGCATGTGTATACATGTAAATAACTCTTGTCCAGTCCCACTTCCCAGAGCTGTTGGCTAACTATAAATTTCACTTCTTTAAGATTCCTCCCTCGTCTCCCATCAAGAAGGGTGGTTGTGGGATGGACAGCAACCATCTTTGTCAGCAGGAGCTCTGAGTTTAGTCTTGGGGTACGTCTACACTGCAATAAAAAATGCACAGCACTGAGTCTCCGAGCCCAGGTCAATTGATTTGGGCTTGCAGGACTAAAAATTGCAGTGTAGACATTTTGGGCACGAGCCCAGGCTCTGAAGCCTGGCAAGGGGGGGTGGGTCTCGGAGCCCAGGCTCCAGCCTGAGCCCAAACATCTGCACTACAATTTTTTAATCCTGAGAGCCCAAGTCAGCTGACCAGGGCCAGCTGCAGCTGTGCCGCTGGCTTTTTATTGAGGTGTCGATGGACCTCCAAAAGCATTCCAGACTTGAGACAAGCCTATGAATAAGAAATTCTGCACCCATGTATGCCCCAGGAATGATAGGCATCTAAAGGTGCTTCTGGTACCATGAAGAATGGCCTATTATTCTCCACACAATAGCCTGTTGTGGGAGAGTAGAGGTAGTTCAAGGGACTTGTCCACTCTGTGGCAAGTTTGTATGATTTAGGTTAGAGTCGGGGTTGCTGAAAATCTCTGTTGTGGTTTTTGGTGTTTGAATCATTTCAACCCTCCATCCCCAGCACTTTCAGGCCTGTGTAGTGCTTTCCTGTGCAGCCCATGTCCTAGAACTGGCCTGCTTTTTTTAGGACAAAAATGTTGTGAATCAGTTTGCAGTGAATTGAATGCTTGGGACAGTTGTGTTAATAGTATAGTTAGAACGTTAATGCATACAATGGGTACAGTCTGGCCAGAGGCAATACAGGTCTGTGCGTGCCCTTGCCAGTTTGCCTGAACCCTAACCTGACATTACTGCCTTTCACTCCCAAAGGGTAGTTAAGTCTCATGGCCTTTCCAGTTCTCTTGTGTCGTCTTCTCAGCATGCAAAGAGCAAAGTTTTTTTTTATTGGTGGACATGTGTCCCGAGGAAGTGGACTGAGACCTACTAACTTCTTTTACCTAGTGTAATAAACAGCAATGCTGGAAGCATTTCTGGTCACTGTTGTGTGCTAGGTTTGCTCTGGGGGAGAGGGGAGAATCTTTAGCTATCTGTTTAGGGTGGTTTACAGTCGTTTTATGCTATTCTGGCAGAGCAATTGTACCTTGATGGGAACTGAGCATCTGGCCTGGAGTGCTTAAATGAGAGCATTTGTGATTGCAGCTATTGTAGAAAGTGAAGCTCACACAACGCTAAGATGAACAGGGAATGTTCCTACGGATGCAGTAATTCAGCCAGTGCATTTGCTGTGAATGAAAAATCCAAAAAAATAGAGAATTCTCTCCACTATAGTTCACCAAAAACACTTGGATTTAATTGATGCATAAGTTGTAAAAAAGTTAATGGAACTTTAACTTGTATATAAAGTATTCAGGTAAGGAAATTAAAACTTGTACCCCATCCTTAATTCTGCCCCTCAACTCTAACCTATCTTCCAAGTAGTTAGACCCACCCCCAAAAGTGGGCAGTTTTTGTAAATGAATTACAATAGTATGTTATGGTGTGCTGTTGTATGATGAGATACCCACCACTTGGGGACATCAGATCTGCTTTGCAGAGTATCCCATGTGTGGGGTTCACCCTTGAATGCATTGTTAATGGGGTATAGTGAGGTCTCCAGACCTTACTGTGGAGGTAAATGGGGTGGCATGTGGAATGTAAAATGGAAGATACAGCAGTCTCTGTGCTAGAGAGGAAGGAATGTGGCTAGAGCCTGGAAGTAGTGGGGAGATCATAGTTTGGGCAGCTCGGTAGCTTTTGAAGTATAGTGGACTGGGGGAGGTTGGGTCTGTGAAGCATATCTGAATATGAAATAGGTTAAGTAGTTGTGGGGAGGTTGAGAACAGGAGACTATGCTATAGAAGACACCTGTAGTTGAGCGTTTGGAAAGGGAGTTGCAGAAAAATGAAGAAACCTTAACATAAAGCAGGTGTTTCAGTTGATGAGAAGTGGGTAAGGATGCTTGTCCATTTTCAGAAAAGCCAGAGAATAAGAACGTGTTCTAATAATTCCCTTGTTAGTCTTTTCTCAGACTTTAGAAGTCCCCTTTGGTTTTGCCTGTGGAGTTACTAGTGTCTATGTGGAAGTGATAAGCTCTACCATGTTTCTTCAGTTTTGTAATTTTCTTGAACCTAGTTATTGACTTAATGGTGTCACCAAGGATTGTGGGCCCCGCACAGTTCTTAGGAGGTGAAGTGTGGTCTGTAGTGCTCAACGTAGAGCACATCAAAGTCTGTAAGTACCATGTAGGCTGCTGTGTGGAATCCTTATTCTCCAAGTCTGGGACTATGGACCTTGTGGCTCTACAGGCATTAAACGCTCCCTGCAGAACGTTGCATAACTTATATAATACAACCAAAAAAGTTTGAGGACCGAGTGGAATTTCTACAACAGGCTGGTTTTGAGCTGACCATACAAAAAAAGACTTTTGGAAGTGTGTGTTTGGGATGGTTTTTGTGTATGGTTTGGGTTTTTTATCCAAGTCCTGTATCTTAAATACTTTATTTCATTATCGTAAAACTTGCCCAGAAATACTCTCTTCTGGCTAGAGAACAAACAAAGGGAAACACCAAATGAATTTTTCCCCTCTAAAAAATTAAACGGAGAGTCAAAAATCAAGCTTTATTTATAATTGCGTGAAAAGCTTAACAACTCTTCACTGTTGGTTGGGTTTTGTAACACAATCTTCAAATCTGAAGTGTATCTAGAACAAACTGGGGGAAGGTGTAGAGGATCAACCATGAGTGGATGGGTAAGAGGGACTTGGTCAACTTTTGCACCTTTGGGAATTGGGGACAGACTTGGGCCTGTCCATCTCCCGTTATAAGGCAGAGCAGCACCTGGTGCTCTAACTAAAGCTTGTGATGCAAGAGTCCGTAGTAGCTGGTGCATCCTGGCTATGCCCCTTTCAACTCACTTTTTCTGTGCCCTTACAGTGGGGATTGTGGGGGGGGCATCAGAGAGATGTAATTCCCATGTGGTGCGATTTGTTGACTTTGCCAGAGTAGTATAAAAAGTCCAGACTGTAGCCCAGACTCTGGAGAATTACTATCCTAATCTTAAGTATTTCTTGTTGATCCACCCTGATGTTTGCTTAACAAATGAGTAGTCTCTGGTAGTGAGAGATGGTAGTTCCCTTTTCATATAAAACAAAAACCTTTATTTTGAGCACAAACGAAGCAGATCTCTCTTATTGGCCATGCTAGGACTTGCAGTTCCCACCCTGAGAGAGACAAGTCCCACTGCCCCTTCTCCTCTGGATGTTGAATTGTGTGATTTCAGGCATGGTTTTGTTGTGGTGTGAAAAGGTTTTAGCTGCTGAGTCCCTGTTTGTCAGCAGTGCTGACAAACCCACCCTGGCATGAGCTGGGATTGGGCAACCAATTGCAGCTGGAACAGTTATCGTTTCAGAGTCCCTGTGGGCTTCCGCTATCAGGTCACATCCCAAAATAACACTGGGCAGTATTTCAAGTGAAGAAACTAAGGCTTTGGGGCTGAAGCCAGCCTGGAGTGTGAGATTCTGTGTGAAATAGTTGGAATCCCTCCAGCGTTTTTGATCTGCATGGCAGATGAGCAATAAAATGCATAAAAAAACACATTGGAAACACGTGAGGAAATTCTCCAGACCCTGACGTTTCCTTCAAGCTGGCAGAGTTACTGCTGTTGATCCTCACCTCCTGTCTCTGTGTGACTGGCTGTGCTGAGAGGAGGGAGAGCCCTGTTAGCGGTACTGTTACGTAGTTCTGTGTCTGTCTGTGAAAGCCTTGCAGCGGGCAAATAAAGTTTGTCCCTGATCCAAAGCCCATTGAAGTCAATGGTTCTCTATTACCTGCAATGAGATTTAGATCAGGGTCTTTCTTAAAACCTGCCCCAGAAGCAGACTGTGGAGGGGAAGCTTTACTGTATTTTTCTTTGTGATGCACTTCAGTAAATTACATTTTAAAATTTTCTGGGTGTTCAGGCCTGTTTAAAAGATATTCTAGCTATTTGAATGATAGCCAGCCTGAGAAACTAATCTGGTCAGATGGAACCAGATGAGTCTTTGCCATAGTTAAGACTTATGGTCCCAATGTTACCATTCCATTCCTCCCCCCCCGGTGGAAGTCAAATTCCTATGAAATTTCATAAATGCGAGATAGCTTTGAAATCCTAACCTTAAAAAAAGACAGTGTATCTGATGGAGTTTCTCTCCATTGAGAGATGGCTAGAGTTTATAAACTCAGTGGCTAAATCATTCAGCCTAAGAGAGGTTAGATGCAGCTGACACAGTATTTTCATTAGAATGTTGTTGTCCTGTTTCATGTAATAAATGTGGTGTGTTAACATTTACACACCCATTAAACAGTCTGTCAGAAAAGTACAATGGACTTACATGTCAGTGTTCCTTCATTTCTTTAAATTATGCTTATTGTACAGGTTTATAATCATGACTGGTGTGGAGAACATAAATAAGGAAGTGTTATTTACTCTTTCTCATAACACAAGAACTAGGGGGTCACCAAATGAAATTAGTAGGCAGCAGATTCAAAACAAAAGGAAGTATGTCTTCGCACAACACACAGTCAACCTGTGGAACTCCTTGCCAGAGGACATTGTGAAGAACTAGATAAGTTCATGGAAGGTAGGTCCATCAATGGTGGTTAGCCAGGATGGGCAGGGATGGTGCCTCTAGCCTCAATTTGTCAGAAACTGGGAATGGGCGATGGGATGGATCACTTGATGATTACCTGTTCTGTTCATTCCCTCTGGGGCACCTGGCATTGGCCACTGTCAGAAGACAAAGTGCTGGGCTAGATGAACCTTTGGTCTGACCCAGCATGACTGTTTCTGCTGGCTTTTATAAGATGAAGGTCCAGGATCTGATTTTTCTCTGTTAGGCCCTTTTATGCCACCCTCACAGTGTAAAGGGGCCTTAAATTGGATGTAACATAGGTAAGCATATTTAAATCAGTAAATTACTAAATTAAGCTAAATAATGTAAACCAGTTTAATTATATCCACATAGGAGGTCTGCATCACTTAACTAAATCCATTTTTAAAAATGACATACACCAGGTAAGCTAAGCCTTTGTGTGTAGACTAGTCTAGGCCATAGACTTTAAACATTTAATCTTTTAAATTAACTGGAGTTGAGGTTCAAACAGCTTTAATGTTTCCTCCTGTCAGTATCTTGATGCTTCACTTCTTCACACCGTGTACCTATCTCTATATTTCCGATATAAACCACATGCCCTACTTTTGTAGCCTTTACTCTGCCCACTGATAATGTACAAATATCAGACTTTTCACATAGCAACCACCAGTCTCTTCACACTCTTTTTCTGGGTGAAACCAGATACAGCACCCTGCCATTTACCTGCCTAAGATCCTAGGTGTATCCCTGCCACTCCCTTGCTATTGACCAGAGCGCTCACATTTCTCCCCTAGTGTACAGTCCCCAAACACCCATCATTTACAGTCATTTCCAGTATTCATTCTGTCTCTCCCATATTTGTAGCTATACTTTTCCAATGAAGTCTGAGTAGATATCTGTACCGTAGAGGTCAGGTCATTGTAGATCACACCTGCAGAGTAATGTACTTCATTCTCTAAAACAATGCTGGCAAAGTTTACGAGTGGGTTTTTCCGTTGCCTATTGTGATCTAGACTCTCAATTTCCCTTAATTGTAATGGGGAACCCAGCATCCAGATCTCTCCCCTCCCCCGCCAACAACTTGGACAATTTCAGTGTAAAAGGATTAAGAGAAATGCAAGCCTTCATCATGTGAATTCACCCTATTGTAGTGGTGTGTTAGATCAGAGTTAAGGATGTTCACGTACTTAAGTCTGGATTTTCTTGCTTTCAAGCATGCAGCTTGTTATAACTAGGTTCAAGTAAGGTTTTTTTTTTTTAGCAGAACTAATTGATACTGTCAACGAGACTGCAGAGGTATTGTGTTTTTTGTTGTTGTTTGTAGTGTTTGGAAATAAAGGGCCAAAATCAGATGTTATGTATTGGTTTTTTCCCCTCAAAGTATCTATAAATAAGGCTGCATTCTTTTCCTGGCTGCTCCACAGTTTTCCAATATAATGTTGTTTAAGAGCAGGTCGACTGAAGATACGCAACTTCAGTTACACGAATAATGTAGCTGAAGTCGGCGCATCTTCGGCCGACTTACCTGCCGTCCTCACTGCGGCAGCGGTTGGCAGCGGGCTCCCCCGTCGATTCTAGCTTGTGCCTCTCAGTGAGCTGGAGTTCCGGAGTCAACAGGAGTGCCTTTGGCGATCGATTTATCGCATCTCATCAAGATGCAATAAATCGATCACCAGAAGATCGATCCCTACCCGCCGATCTGGCAGATAGTGAAGACATACCCATAGGGCTTGTCCTCACTTGGCGTGGCAGAAATCGGTCTTTTGGCAATCGATTTATCGTGTCTTGTCAGGGCGCAATAAATTGATCGCCAAGGGTGCCGCGGTTGACTCCGGAACTTCAGCTCACCGCAAGGAGTAAGCCGGAGTCGACGAGGGAGCGCGCCGCCGCAAGGACAGGAGGTAAGTCGGCTGTAGAAACGCCGACTTCAGCTATGTTAATGTAGCTGAAGTTGCGTATCTACAGTCGATCCCCCGCCCTAGTGAGGACCAGCCCATAGTCACTTAAATGGAAGTTGTAAAAGGGGACGGGGAAGGAGTCGAAAAGCGAGCTTGTCCCTTTTGCATTTGTGGTTGTCTCTTAAGTTTGATTCGTTATTGAACTTCCACTTACGTTTCACATTAGGAATTCAGATCTTATCTTCTTGTCTTTCCTGGAAGACTCTGACAACTGTGGAGAAACTAGTAAGAGTGTAACATTACAACACTAAGGAAGTGAAACCCAAGGCATGCAGTAGAAAAGGGATTTTTAGACACTTAATTTTGTTTCTTAAATTTACCTTTTTAATCAAAAGACCTCTTAAGCATTTGGGAGAGAAGATTTTTGTTACAGATTTAAAACATCGTTATCTCTCCAGTTAAGGAAACACCCAGAGAAGGCAAGATTAGATATATTTGATTTTTCAAACATTACAAAAAGGCAGACATCTTTTGGTTAAAGAAACCTTTCAGACCATTATACATTGTGTGTGTGGCTTTATTTTTTTTGCAATCTTTTTTTGTCCTTTTGCATATCACCTGTATGCCTGTTGTATAAAATTGAAATTACCTCCTTTTCATTATGGGTGGTGTTATGAAGCAATATTTATAAAATGCTATTCAGTTCTTAGATAGAAGGTGCTAGACAAATCCAAAGTATTCACAGATTAAGACCTAACTGGCTCTTTGGGCATACTAAATTTGGAGTTAATACTGAAGCTGCAGTTGTGACATTCACACTTAATGACGTGGGGTTGTAATATATGTCTATAGTGTCACCCCGTACACAAATGGGTTAGGATAATGTGAGTGACTTGACTGAACTCATAGATTGAAGAAGAAATGTAATTCCGACCTAACGAGAAATTTGTCCTGAAGCACCAAAGTAAGATGAGAGAAGATTTTTCTTGGATTTGATGTTTAAAATTCTTGAATGTGAGTGATTAAGAACCAATAAGAATGGCTGTATGCAAGGTACTGTCTTCAGGCCTTCTCTGGAGAGAGGAGAGTTGTATTTTGTTTAGCCTGGGAGCTGTATGCCATCATCCATACTGACTCTGATCAGTAGAGAGATGGGAAAGTCATCAGATCTTTAAACTTTGGCTTTTAGGATTTTTCTGAGTAGTCCTATCTTTGACTGAAATCAAAAGACAAGCAGATATACTACTGAGACTTTCTTGCTAGACATCGTCTTAACTCTGTATTACCACTTCCGTTTGTATAGAGAATAGTGGGCCTTAGGTTATACCAACAAAGGAATGGATGGGCATTTCCATCTTTAATGCGTCAGTTAGCAATTTCTGGAGGTGGGATGTTTTGAAAAAATGGGTCCAAATTCTGCTATTAAAATCTGTGGAAATTGCAGTGATGCAAAACAGGACAAAATGAGACTGTTAATACACCCCTTCCATTTATATGCACCCATTTTAAACGCAATAATTGATTTGCCTGCCCAGTCTCCAACCGTGACCTACCCTAACTATCTTCTAGCATAGACAGAATCTCTTCCCTTGGCTTGTGCCTTCAGGTGTCCCCTTCCCTGAGCTTTCAGTGGAGTGCTGTGTATTCAGCCTGAGGATGGGGACATGCTTACATGCAGGTGCTTTAGAGTGACAAGACCTCATTTCCCTCTGATAACTTTGCAGTACTTCAGGCCTAAGGCCCTGCCTGCGTTCGGGTGGGTAAGGGTTATCTGAATTGCCAACAGTGGTATAGCCCAGCCAGCAAGGATGGGACCAAACTGTCTAATCCATGTTTAGCAATTGTGCACTGACTTTTTTTCTGAATTCTGTTTTAAAAACATGGCTTGGCCCTATTTGTACTGGTCAGCTAAGTGGTGGTGCTCAAAAACATTTGTCTGAGCTAAGTTTAATGCTTATGCAGGCAACGCTTGCTGAGAAGTGTTGATCTGGCCAGAGATCCATGGACTGTAAGGCCCGAAGGAACCACTGCGATGGAATCTGACCACCTAGAAACATAACACAAGCCATAAAACTTCCCCTAAAATAATTACTGTTTGAATTGAATCACGTCTGTTGTGGAAAAATATCCATAGGGGTCTGTTTAGTGATAAGCTAGGCCCCAGTGAATGTGTCTTCCACTCGGTTACGTGATTGATCCCTCCACGTCCATCGCTGACAATTTTGGACAGGCATCAGAGTTGCTATTTTTTTTAGTTTCCCAAATTGCTTTCCAGCTTCTTGTCTCCTTCTGTCTAGGGCTGCCGTGCCCATTCCCCCTAGCTCCTGGGAGGTCCCCTTTGTCCCTGCCCCCCATTTACATGACTCCCCACCATCCATTACTGTAGAACATATCTTTACAACACCCCCTGTGAACTGTGGATTTCACAGGATGTCTGTAGTAGAGCACGGAGTTGAATCCAGATCCTACAAGTGCCAATCCAGTGCTTTGACCACAAGACCAATTACCTTTGTATCCTGTTGTCTCTAATCATGGAAAGCCAGATCGTCCATGCTGCTGTACTCCTGCTATTACACAAATACTATAAAACTAGCTGTCTTCAATGTAAAAATGTCTATGAAAACGTCTTTAGCACAATCGTAAATCAGATTAGGATATGATGGTCACGTGGCTCCTAACAGATGCAGAGTATAATGTGCACTCGTCGAGGCCAGAGGTGGGTACAGAGCAAAACTAACTTGATGTCTGTCCTGGTTTCAAAGTAAATGTGACATGTAGGCTAAAATGTGCCCCATTCCTAACTCATCAGCATCATCTTCTGCTCTTTCAGTGATGCCAGCTGCAAAGGACTGTTCATTTCCTGTTCCCACTTCTGTGCCTTTCTTTATGCTTCCTCTTCAGTTTTAGGAGGACATTTCATACAGGTTTTCCAAGCCTTTCTCTCCTCATCCAAGTACATCCCAAGACTCTACTGCATTTCCTACAAAAAATATTTAAAGCATCATTCAAAAAAAAAAAAAAAAAAAGATTTAATGCAGAATAAAAAATAAGAACTAGATCAAGGAAAAAACCTGCACAATATTTGTTCATTAAACTGTTATGGTGCTGCACTTTATATTAACAAATTCAGGAAGCGATGGTTCCTACATAAGGAATAAAAATTCTGAACCCGTTAATTTTAAACCTAAGGTTTGTATTTTAGAAATAAGGAAAATAAGATTTCTGCTAGGGTCAGAACCTTTATTACACTGTTCCTTGGGCTTCTGCAAAGAGGGCTTTACTAATGGTGGACAGGTGGGTGGGGAATGAGTATGTGTGAGAGAGATGGGGAGCAAATTACCATATATTATCTCCTCCAGCTCTTCCCAGTATGTTAGGTCGTGTGTGTTGGTGGGTTTTTTGATCATAGAGATTAATTTCTTAATGGCAGGGACTGTCTTCGCACATGGGTTTTTGTACTTGAATAATAATCATGTGTAGAGGTTCCCCTATCCACCCACACATGCAGAATCCAGATAATTTACCGATTTGTTCACGGACTGCAATTTTCCAGCAACTCTTGTGCCAATTCAGGGCATTGAAACTAGTTCAGACAAGACTGCTGTCTCCTGGTTCAAGGTGAATGTGTGCAGTAGGGGAGAGCCTTCTCTGTTCTTGCCTTCAATAATGCTTGAAATTTAATGCTATAGAAAGAAATGGCTGATCTCCGTGAAGAGATGGAGGTGGGAAATGTTTCATGGGTTTCTTTTAAATCTGTGTTTTAGTTTTTGTGTGTGTTCTCAAGTAAGGAGCTTCCCAGCCCATGTGAGGTCTCAGGGTGGACTGAGGTTAGGCAGGAGTTCTCATGCTCTTTTAAAGGGTGAGCCACTCTTCTGTCATGGACCACTTCCCTTCACCTAGTCATCAAATAGACAACCTCTTTGCCCATTTGCAATCCTATACATGCCTGTGGCAACTACATCACTTGGTTATATAGGAACTCACTTTTATTTTTACGCTTTTAATGCAACTTAGCTTTGAAACATGCTTGAGAATTGGCATCCATGTGACCAACTAGCTTTCTGGACCACCAGTCAGCACTCCACAGACCACAGCTGGGGAACGTCTGGATTTGTGCCTGGAGGGGAGGGGCAGATGACAGAGTAAGATGCATTTGTCAGTTAACTAGGTTTGAGCTACAGCCTTCATCATTGACAATAACATGAGCTGGCTTGATTGATTTTTCTATTTGTTTGTAGTTTGCTTAGGAGTAGAATGAAGTGAATTCTGTAACAGACCCTTTTTTTCCTGGTGATGTGCAGGAGAACAATTTATCTGCCTCTTAATTTTTTTTTGTCTGATCCGCTTTTCTGTGTACTACAGGATCTGTCTGGTTCAATAGATGATCTACCCATGGGTACAGAAGGAGCCCTGAGTCCTGGAGTAAGCACGTCAGGGATTTCAAGCAGTCAAGGAGAACAGAGTAACCCAGCTCAGTCTCCTTTCTCTCCGCATACCTCGCCTCACCTCCCAGGAATCCGAGGACCCTCTCCTTCCCCCGTCGGCTCTCCTGCTAGTGTTGCTCAGTCGCGTTCTGGTCCACTCTCACCTGCAGCAGTACCAGGTAACAGTATTCAGTGTCTCTGTGGATCCGCAGGTGTGACTGCTCTGTGCATCTGAAGAGCCTGGACTCAGTAAATTAAAATTGGGAGTTGTAAAGAGAGGTTTACCAAGAGTAGCCCCACTTTCTGATGCTGTGGGGCTTATGGTCATTTAATTGCCTTAATAATAAGGCTACAACTTGGAGGAGGAGGTTTTTAAATGTTTGCAATAAGGTATCTAGCGGAGTAGCTGCAGTCTGTTGGCTTGCAAACTAGTAAAATGTTAATTGTTTTATATGGAAAAGACTAATTTAACTGTTTTCTCCTCCTCCCACACGTCCTTTGGTTGGCTTAACCCACCCCAACGCCACCTCCCCTTGGATTTTGTTGCTGCTCTATTGTTTAATGCTGTGAGCCTAAGTCTCTATCAGCCATTTCTAGGTATTCTGCATTTTCTTGTGTCTCTGATTCTTGTAGCTAATGCTTTTCTATCTGTGGTGCAGGCAATCAGATGCCACCCCGACCACCTAGCGGCCATTCGGACAGTATCATGCATCCTTCCATGAATCAGTCAAGCATAGTCCAAGATCGAGGTAGGGGTATGAGCGTGTGTGGTGTTAAGGGTTCTGTGTATTAACAGTAAACATCTAAATGTAAAGCAGGTTAGATGTTTCCTAACATCCTAAAAACATGTTTTTTAACATCCTAAAGATGTTCCCTGCAGCTTTAAAGACAAATTTCTGTGAATGCTGCATTTTCAAGAATCATAACCTTATACTTCAAAACGTGGGATGTTTACAACAGTTGTGCCTCTGTGCCATAAAAGGGAACAGATTCACTGGAAGATGGATACCTGAGCAGGAACCTCTCTCTGTGGCTACAGGCATATGGTACAATGGTCCTACTGAAAAAGCCACATTGGCTAGCTCACTGCGAGCGCCATGACATGTTACAGATTTTCCCGAGTTAGAGTAGGCCATTGTTGTGGAATCTTTTGGTACATACGGGTGACTTTTTTTAAATGACAATTGCTAAAAAACCAACAATAATCTGTCTGGGTTGTGTCATTGGAATGTTTGTGTGTGTTCCTGGAGCCCAGGGATGCTTGTGTATGCAGCAGTACCAACAATTTGAATGACTGACTATCTCATTTGAATGTCTGGTTGAGCAGGTTACATGCAAAGGAATCCTCAGATGCCCCAGTACAGCTCCCCTCAGCCTGGCTCCGCCTTATCTCCACGTCAGTCTTCTGGAGGACAGATGCATGCTGGGATGGGACCTTACCAGCAGAATTCCCTGGGAAGCTATGGACCCCAGGGGGGTCAGTATGTTCCTCAAGGTAAGGACCTGAACCAGCTGGATAGAACAGGAAACTGATAGAGCTCCACTGAGTAAACATGTGGGCAGGAGAAACGGCCCATATCCCCTGGAGTATTTTTTTGCCTTTGACAAATTGCATTTATTTGGATTGGTTTAAACTGTGCAGATCATGCAGCAGCATCTGAAACTCTTTCCTGTCATGAAAGGAGTATGCTTTGTGCCGCTTGGGAACGAGGGCAAGGCAGGTGGCTTTAAGGATTAAAGTACTTCCGCTACAGAATTCCTTTCCTGGTTTGAATAAACTTTAGATGATTGTGCCTCGAAATTGCTGCTAATTCAGTTAACTTCAGGGGTGGGGGTGGGGACAGACTTGACAGGAGTCGTATGTCTTACGGCACTTTAATTGTGACCTTGTCATCTTGTTCTGGACCGTTTGGTTCATTGTGTTCTGTGATGTGCTCAGGGACAGTTTATACTGCCTTTGAATTGATGACGTTACATGATTTGCGTTTTTAGACCAGAGGTGGGCAAACTACAGCCATGACCGCATCCAGTCCACGGGACCCTCTTGCTTGCCCCCTGAGCTCTTCTCTTTCCCCTACAGCCTCAGCTCGCTGTGCTGCCGGTGCAATGCTCTGGGTGGCGGGCCTGCAAGCTCTTGCCAGGCAGCGCAGCTGCAGAGCTGTGGCTTGATCCGGTGCTCTGTGCTGTGTGGTGGTGGGGCTGGTTCCAGCCGGGTGGCACGGCTGCCTGTCCTTGTGCGTTGGGTAGCACAGCCAGCCAGTGGTGCTCCAGGCAGTGCAGTAAGGAGGCAGGGACCAGGGAGGTTGGATAAAAGGCAGGGGAGTTCACGGTGATGATCACGGGATGGGGGTGTGGATAGGAGTTGGGGTGGTTGGAAGGAAGGGAACAGGAGGGTTGAATTGGGGCAGGGGAGGGCAGTCAGAAATGAGGAGTGGTTAGATGGGGTAGCGGGGGGCAGGGAGGGCTGGATGGGGCAGAGGACAGGGAATGGGGGGATTGATGAGACAGGAGTCCCAGGGGGGCCGTCAGTGGGTGAGAAGCAGGGGCAGTAAGATAAGGGGCGGGGGCTGGGCCTCAACTAACTGGCCTTCCATACAACCCTCGGGCCAAAAGGTTTTGTCCTACTCTTGTTTTAGACCGATTTTATGTGGCTTATAACCAGGTAAATTGACTGAGTTGAGGTGCTAAAATTCACCTATGTCCCTATGCTTGTATTAGTGGTTTTAAAACAGCTGCAGATTTGAAGACTTCTAATGAGTCACGTATTAAATAGCTGAACGTGCTCTTTCTCCCCCCTCTTCTCTCTGCAGGAGGTTATCCCAGGCAGCCAAACTATAATGCTATGCCTAATGCCAACTACCCCAGCCCAGGAATGGGGGGAAGTATAAACCCAATGGGAGCAGGGAGCCAGATGCATGGTCAGACTGGTGTGCAACCCTATACTGGGCTTCCCCCAGGAAGGATGAGCCATGCAGCCATAGGGAACAGGCCCTATGGACCCAACATGGCAAATATGCCTCCCCAGGTGGGGACAGGGATGTGCCCACCACCAGGTGGCATGAACCGGAAAGCACAAGAAGCAGCTGCCGCAGCCATGCACGCTGCTGCCAACTCCATCCAGAACAGGTAAGAAAGGAGACTGCCCTTTGTCTCTGTACTTGCTTTCAACCCTTTCATACATCATGTCCTAGGACTTCAGACCAGGATGTGTTTGGAAAGAAATCGAAGTTGGAAAACCCTGAATACAGGTTTCCTGAAAATGCTTTCAGAAGAGCAGGTCTTTAATCAATCTGGCGAAGTTAGGAGGGGAGAAGTGTATTTGAATCACTATGCAATTAGCAATGTTATGTGGCTTCTTTATGTATATTGAGAAAGTCTGTTCTTTGAGATCCGGGCCATTTTGGTTTCTGGAGCTGTTGCACAGGTGAGAACAAGAAACTATGTGCCTGGAAGAGCCAGTAAATCTGGCAGGCCATTATTCCAACGGTATTTGTCTGTGTTTTTGAGTCTGAGTTTAGACTTAAGTTGTGTCTGGTGGCGTTCACCTTTTCTTGTTGGGGTCTTGATAAGCAGCAGACTGGAGGGGTGATATCTGGAATTCATTATTGGAGTCTGCAGGAAAGAGTAGGGTGGCTGGAGGTGGAGGTTGCATACAGAGGGCAACCAGGGTAGTCATGAGAGCAATGATTTCACACACAAGTTGAGTTGCCCCTGCAGAGTAGAAGTTTGCTGGTTTGTCTTGCTTATCAATGAGATCTGAATAAACATTCCGATCTCCCATTTCTGTTTATGAGAAGGCCTATCACCTGATTGTAAGGCTGTTGGATTAATAGTCTCCAACCACAGATGTAAAGATAGAGATGCTCCTTCTCTTGGAATGTGAGTTTGAATTGGCATTTGGGTATGGTGCTTTTGGGGTATATCTCAGGTACCAAAAAGGAGAAAAGGCAGTGATTACAGTAGACTGGAGCCATGTCCTTTCTGCTTGGACATCAGGAGTAGCAGCATTTACATTAACATCTCAGATCTGAGAGTTCCATCTCCTTTGGCAGGTAACTTAACACCTGCGACAGAGTGCAGCAGAGCAAGATTGGGGTAAAACTTTCAAAAACATTGAAGTCCCATTTTCAAAATCAGTTGAGGTATTTTGGAGCTCAAGTCCCATTTACTTTCAGTGAGACTAAGGGCTGGTCTTCACTAGGCGGGGGGATCGACTGCAGATACGCAGCTTCAGCTATGTGAAACACCGACTTCAGCTACATGAATCTGCCGCCGACTTACCTCCCGTCCTCACGGCAGTCGGCGGCGCGTTCCCCCATTGACTCTGGCTTACTCCTCCGGGGGAGCTGGAGTTCCGGAGTCGACGGGGCCAGTGCTAGCGATCGATTTCTCGCGTCCTCACAAGATGCGAGAAATCGATCGCTAAAACATCGACCGCTGCCTGCGGTAGTGAGGACGGACCCTAAGACAGTCTACACTGCCGCAGTGTGGGCTCTGGGGTTGTGTTGCACTCTGACGGCACGGGGATAAAATAGCTGTGGCTGACCCAGATCAGCTGACTTGGGCTCATGGGACTCTGGCTCTGGGGCTGAAAAATTGTTTATATATGTTCAGGCTCGAATTGGAGCCTGAGCTCTGGGACTCTGCGAGGAGGGAGAATCCTAGAGCTCAGACTCCAGCCTGAACCCGAACACACAGACAGCGATTTTTTAGCCCCACCCGCCCAGGCCAACTGCAACCATGCTGTGTCTTTTATTACTGTGGAGATGTACCCAAACTGCCCTCTGTTGGGCGCTCCTGGTGCCAGCTAAAAGAAATTGAGTTTGTGTTAACATAGTCCCATTTGAAAGAGGACTGCTAGTTTGCCCCAGCAGTGTCCACACGGAGCAATTAGAATGCAGCACTTCGGTGTACTCTGCAGTTCACACCCCTATAGTGTCCATGTTGTGGCACAGTGTAAACAAGCACTCTGGCTTCAAAATCACTTAGGTGCTCTTGTAGACTTTATGCTAGATCAGTTTTGGTGGAAAAGTGTTCTCCTGGAATCAGTCACTTCTATTTCATGTTTCAACTGCAGGAAAGCCTCAGTTAGTAAAGCCCACTCTAGCAGAATACAAATCTTAATATTAATGCTTGATATTGAAAATGTACTTCTGCTCTCTCCCTATCCTGTTTTCAGGCCTCCTGGCTATCCCAACATGAACCAAGGTGGGATGATGGGAACTGGATCTCCTTATGGACAAGGAATTAATAGTATGGCTGGCATGATAAACCCCCAGGGTCCTCCGTATCCTATGAGTGGGAATATGGCCAACAACTCGGCAGGTAAGCCAGTGCTAACCCCAACGAGGGCACTGGATTTCATGATATTGAATTGAAATGCAGTGTTCGAAGATTCTGTTTAATCTTCTAGGGATGGCAGCAAGTCCTGAGATGATGGGCCTTGGGGATGTCAAACTAACGCCTGCAACTAAAATGAACAATAAGGCAGATGGGACGCCAAAAACAGAATCCAAGTCAAAGGTAAAACGTGTATTCCTGTTACCTTCCCAGGTGATAGGAAATGTGAGAATATGACCTTCATGCACTCGTTTTAATTGATCATGTGTTCAAAACCTCCATTTAATAATGTAATTATTTTCTGCCTGAGTATTTTCAGACTATTCAAATTTGTGATCCCTGAACGCTTGCTCGTTCACCTTTCTCCCTCACCTTCCATCAGTAAACTTACCCTTGTAATCTGTTATGTGCCGCTTCTGAAATGTTGTACCACTGGGTCAAATACAGCTAGCGAGGTGAATATCCTTTTTGTGTATAGTATTTTAGATCATAATTTAAACAATTACATCTGAGATTTTGGTGTAGAATGCTTTGGAAAAAGGCTGTGTGTGTGCAACATATTCTCCCTCATTATTGTACGTTAATATTCTAGTGGTGCTTAAAGACTAGTCGGAATCAGGGTCCCATTGCATGGGGCATTGTAAAAACACATAGATGACGTGGTCTCTGCCCCAAGAAGATGACTTGACTTTACCCTCTCCCTCAAAATTATCTGTTGTGCAGATGCCACTCTCTCTCTCCTCGGTTCTGTAGAGCAGTTACGTAAGAAATGGGAGAAAGTTGTTTCCTTGCTAATAGGGGTAGGGTTTTGCCATGTGGATCCCCCTCCCCAAAGAGACGATATAAACCAACACAGCCACATCAGCTAGCCTCAGATCCTGGAAAGGGAGGAGGAGGAGGAAAGTGTTGAAACGTCATCTACAAAGGGCAGAACAACTTGTTCCCACTGCAGTGGCCTCATTCTCTTCTCAGCGTTGTTTTCAGCTGATGACTTCAAGGCATTCTAGAGCTGCCTCAAGCATGTGGTAGAGACTTTAGATATACCTCTGGAAATGGTGCAGGTTCCCAGACTGCTGGACATCTTGCACCCATGCATGCCTGGTAGGCGCGCTCTGCCTATAAAGGAGGGACTGTTGGAACTTGCAGAAAACCTGTGGCACACAGGCTACATCCACACTCAGTCACTTCCAAGGGATTTGGAATACCACTGTACCCATCCGGTACCAGGTTTGCTTGTAGTAGCTGCGGTTTGAAGAGATTGAAGCAATGGGGGCCTCCTAAATGCTCACCCAGGGAGAAAAGACCCAGAAAGACTGGACCTGTTCAGATGCAAAATTTTCATCTACCAGCTGCTTTGTGCTCCAAATGCTTCTGTCTAATACTGTTGTTTCAGTTGGAACCAGCTGTCTCAGTTTGTGGACATGCTGCCTCTAGGAACACGGAGAGGAGCTAAAGAGTTGTCTGCACATCCTTACAGGCTGCACTGGATGGGTCCAGCGCAGCAGGACATTGTGTGACTACACTGGTGAGCATGAGAAGATCATCCTGGCTCCAGCCTGGGGCGGTCCAAACAGGAACTGAGGATCCTCCCTTTAAGGGCGACAAGTGCTTTAGTTCAAAGACAGTCCATTCCTTAAAGGACTCCAGGGTGACGCTACCCTCCTTGGGCCTCTGTGTTCCACCCACAAGAAGGAAGTTGTGAAACCACAGATTTCTTTCAGGCTGCATTCTTCTGGCCCCTCCTATTATCAGCCTTCAAAGGACATTAGAGCTGCTGATAAAGAAGCAGAGGTTCCAGCGATGATTCTCTGCCTTTTCCTCTGCTGCTGCAGCTTGTTGTCCACCAGCCAAGAGCCTGGCGGAACCTCCAAAGGATCTCTGCTCTTCTACTCATCCCTACCTTTGGCAAGTGCCTATTTTTGGGGAAGCCTGGACTCCCATCAGCTTGGATCATAGGATCCTAGAAATTAACAAGGGATATGTTGTCTAGTCGCTTTCTGGCCCTACCCCCTTTCCCCATCCTTTTGCAGGGCTCCTTCTTATGTGATACTGTTAAAACAAGAAGTGGACTTCCTTCTGCCACTTTGATGGCACCTCATGCATTGTTCCGAGTTTAGGAACAGGGTTTTTTTTATCCAAACTATTTTGCCATCCCTAAGAGGAAAGGGGGTTGATGTCCTAGTTTTGGACTCTTGACTCCTTACCTTCCTATCTCTGCTTCTTTATTCTATTTTTCTGTTCCGCAGCAGTAAGGCTCCTTGAGGTTGTTTTCTGTGTTTGTTGGGGATCTCAGTTACTAGCTGATGAATACCAGTTTGAGCCCTTAGCAACTTGTTCTCTTCACCACTTATCTAGGAAGACTGCCTTCTTTTAGTGGCTGTTGCATCAACTCAACGGGCAGAGGAGATTCAGGCCCTCATGGCAGGGACCCTTGTATACAGTGTTTCATAAGTACAGGATCACTCTCAAATCTCAGTCCAAGTTATTTCAGAGTTTTATGTGAACCAATTGATAGATTTAGGGAAGAATCCTTGGAAATAAATCTCACTGTCAAGGGAAGCTAAATTTTGCATGTTTGACATTATAGCAAAGAACCATCTTCTTACATTGATAGGACAAAATCATTCAGGAATGTCTCTGGACTGTTTCTGGCCCTTGCAGAGAAGGTTAGGTAACATCTTCCCAGAGTTTATCTGAGAGCCTCCAAGTCTATAAAGACACGTTAAGAGTTAGCCAGGTTAGGTCCACCTAGCTACATTAGAGCTCACGCTGCCTTTGCTGCCTCTTTGAAGACTCTCTCAATTTCTTAAATCTTTAAGACAGTGACATGGAGCTTTGTCCATGCATTTACAAGGCACTACTTTTTGGCAAAAGCTTCCAGATGGGATAGCTGCTTTGGTCCTGCAATCATTGTTTAGATAAGAATGCTACTACACACCTCCAAACAGACAGCTGACTGTTCATTAGTCACTGAACACTTGACAAGATAGCAATGCATAGTCATGCTGTCTCTTGCAGGTGGCTTGTGTTCTCGTGGCATCTCTGATTAGCCTTATGACAGAAAACCCCTACAATTCCATGGGTAAAAAGTTTGATGGGGTGATGGAAATGGGCTGATGCAAGTCCTCTTGCTTGCCTTGTGCAAAAAATGGTTGGTTACCTTTTGTCACCTGTCTGACTCCACCCAGGTATCTAGTCTGTCCCCACTTAATCAAAGGTAAACCAGTGTCTTTGTAGTGCCTTGTCAGACTCCCACAAGGATTGATACTCGGAAAAAAACAAAAAAACATTAAGAAGCCCCTTTAGTTGTGGGACTTCACCGGGGTGGTGTCAAAGCTGATGAACACTCTTTATGAACCATGGGAGCTTAAATGTCTTTCATGAAAGGTGATTTTACTGGTTATGGTGATTTCTACCACCAAGTGCTCTAGAGACTCTCCCTGTAAAACCTGGTATAAGATAGGTCAAAGTGGTGCTGCAGACTCCTCCCAGATTGCTCCTAAGTAGTGTTTTGAGTTCCAGCTTAATGAACTTATTGCCCTATCACCATTTTCATCACATCGGCATGCCTCTTCCAAAGAGGCACATTTTCCATATATGCCTCAGGTGGTCCAGGGTGGGATGTCTCCGGCTCTTTCTGGAGCAGACTTGCACCCCTTAAAAAAAAAAAAATCCACCTAATTCTGATTCTTTTGACATCCGTTTTCTGTCCAGTGTTGTGACCAGCAGGGCCACGTCTATGTGGATGCCTGATTCCTCTTCTGACCTGGCTGGCCTGAAACTAGAAGACCTTGTAAAAGCTCTTTTGATTCAAGACAGAGTTATCACCACAGCCTGCTTCAAATATTTAATTGTTGACCTCTGTAGAGTAGCTACACAGTCCTCGTTCTGTGGACTTGCACATTATTGCTTGGATTCAGCCTTCAGAATAGAGCTTCCATTTGGGAGATTCTACCCCAGACTTCGTTTCCAAGATAGGAGAGGCCATATTCTCTCTTCCACTTGCCTCCAAAACAGTCATTAATTCAGGATGCCCCTTATTTTCAGTTGGCTAATTATTTTTACATCAAGATATTTTAATTGTGGTTGTCTTCTGCAGACTTGAAGGTTGTTTGGTGTAGTAGTTCAAGAGACATTTTCCTTTTATATTTGTGGTAAAAAGGAGCAAACGCTGGCAAGGGAAGAGAGAAATTTCCACCATTTTTGTCATCAGTGGCATTGATGCAACTTGTGGCAAATTCTGCAGATTGAATCATTAATGTGGGAAGACATCCTTTTGTAGGATTCTTCACCCATCCGCTTCCTATCAGAATTTGATGATTTAATTGAAAACCTTACACCTAGTTTTATTTTATATTGGGGCATATTTTTGATTCTTGATACATTTGTCGTAATGTATCCTGGGAGCTTCCACTAGACGAATTAGAAAACGAACTGACTGAAAAGTTTGGAGGGCAATGTGTACAGTTGGCAGGGTGTGAGGGCTAGCAGGGAGTCTGGCTCCCTTATCCTGTTAGTGCGGCCCTTTGGGATCAGAAAACCTGAAGAGCTAAGGGAATTCCCCATTTTTTTGTGCTAAGGAACAAAGCTGCACCCCTCCACCCCTTCCTTCTCTCCCCCTCCATAAGAATATCCTACAAGGTCTCTTCAGAGAAGCAGAATTATGGGTAAGTCAGTCACTTGTTTAGAAGAAAGATTGTAGCCCCTTGTCCATCCCTCTTCCCCTCACCACACAAACCATTCTGGTGTCTGGATGAACTTACCTGGCTTCTGCAGACTTCCTATAGATGGACTAACTTCTGTCTTTTGAAGTGGGTCATTGTGATTCTCAGCAGCGTTGTCCACAAAAGCTGTCTCATCTGTGTACACCAACATCTAACGGAGACGTGTGCATTTACACTTTGGGCTGATGTATGGCTGCTCCTAATAAAACAGAAGAATTTTTTTTATCCCTTCTGTTTTTTTTTTAAGTTCACGAACCTGGCCTGAACTTGATGTGTTTAAATTTCTTGGCTCCCTTGCTCCTCCGTCTTGAGATCTGCTTTCTCCTTATTCTAGAAGTCCAGTTCCTCTACTACCACCAATGAGAAGATTACCAAATTGTATGAGCTGGGTGGTGAGCCGGAGAGGAAGATTTGGGTAGATCGTTACCTAGCCTTCACTGAAGAGAAGGCAATGGGCATGACCAACCTCCCAGCTGTGGGCAGAAAACCCCTAGACCTTTACCGGCTCTATATCTCTGTAAAGGAGATTGGAGGACTGACTCAGGTGGGTGACCAAAAGCTGTGAAAAGCCGTCATGATTGTGACTCAAGTAAGAGGGCTATACCTTTGTATGCATAGCAGTGTCGGTCTCAAAATCTCAGGTGTGGTATAGGCAATAGGATTCAAGCTTAACTCGATTTGCTGTTTAAGTCCTGATTTAAATGGAGTCTGGAACTTTTAAAATAGCGTTAATATCTTATTTATAAAATCCAATATCCTTGAATTAAGTGGATCTATTTGCAATGCTCGAGGTAGTTGCTCCTGTTCTGGGTATTTTGACAGCACTGAGATCCAGTTGTGCTTTTCCTCACCCAGTCCATAGACCGGCAATGATGCTCTCTGTTTGCATCACTTACTAGTGTTGATGCATGTGGGATGCCTGCTGGCCTCATGTCTACTTCAGTTTGCTCCTTGGTATTACCCATCTCTGAGACTCCTTTTTAACCTCTCCAGGTGGGTGAAGGGGAGGCCTACTGTTTTGTTTATGATCCATACTTTCAGCCCAAGTGTGTAGCTATTGTGATTGCTACCTGTTTAGCTAGTATCTAGGTGGGAAACACGGCTCTGTCTCCCCCTGGAGCAGGGGTCTCCTAGAAAGGGGAAAGGGCTTTAATTTTATTTTCTGCCCCCCTTTTTTGGTTGTGCAGGTCAACAAAAACAAGAAATGGCGTGAGTTAGCGACCAATCTTAATGTGGGCACCTCTAGCAGCGCAGCTAGTTCTTTGAAGAAGCAGTACATCCAATGTCTCTATGCCTTTGAGTGCAAGATTGAACGAGGCGAAGACCCGCCCCCAGACATCTTTGCGGCTGCTGATTCAAAGAAGTCCCAGCCCAAGATACAGCCCCCATCTCCAGGTGAGTATAAAGACTACAGACAAGATCCCTTATATTCTGCAGCAAGTTGGATGTAAATTCCTCTCCAAGATTTGCCCCACCCCATTCCTGCTGTAAAATGGAAATTCTCGTGACAATATCAGATGCATTCAAATGAAGGCTTTTAATGAGCCCCATATGTAAGTGACTAGAACAGTGAGTAAAGTATTCCTTGTAATGTGTGTATCTTTGAGTGCTCATTCCTATGGGTGTTCATGGTAGGGGCAAATGTTGCCCGTGTGCTCAGGACCAGAACCCCTTCATTGGGAGTGTCTGTTGGTCTGCATCTGCCTCGTGCTGAGAACAAGGGGCATGTGGGGTGTGGCAGGGTAGTGGCCTCTCCGGTTTCTTTTCTGCTGCTTGCTGACTGGGAGGGAATCCTCATCTCTCTGTCCCCTTCTAGCATCGTCTGTCCTTTCCCTGTAAATGTTGCAAATAATTTTATAAGTTCTTTACTAATTAGTACAGCGTTTCTCACATTGGGGTCCATGAGGGTACTCCAGAGGGTCTGCGAGCCCTGCTGATCAACTCCTCCCCCCTCCTCCTAGGGTGGCTCCGCAGCTCTCATTGGCTGGGAGCCACAACCAATGAGAGATGTGGGGGCAGCGCCTGTGGCATGAGGGCAATGCAAGGTGCCTCACTGGCCGCTCATGTACCATGGGGCTGCAGGGACCTGGCAGCCGCTTTCTCAGAGCTGTGATTCTGCCGAACCCTGAATCTCTTCCCACTCTCCAACCCCCTACCCCAGCTGAGAGCACACACACACACACACACACACACACACACACACACACACACACACACACACACACACACACACACACACACACACACACACACACACACACCTGCACCCCAACCTCATCCAGCGCCCCCCCCCGCGCTGGAGCCCGTCTCTTCCCCCCCCCCCCCCAATAGGTGCTGACTCCGTGGGTGCTCTGGGGCTGGGGCACCATCACCAGCGTTCCCATCTCCCCCCGCAGCTCACCTCAGCTCTGCCGCCTCCCGAATGCACCACTGGGTCCTGCTTCTCCCCTCTCCCTCGCAATATGGGCAGGGACTTTTGGGGAGGGTGTGTGCACGAGCACACACAGGTGCCAGGAGAAATTGGCACCTGTGCCGCCACCTGTCCCAGCCCAGTGAAACTGTGGGGGGATGGAGCGAGCAGAGGGCGGGGCCTTGGAGGAGGGGCGGGAACTTGGTGAAGGGCTGAGCCATGGGGTCCCTGAAAAATTTTAAATAAAATTTTAGCAACCCGAGGACCCTCATTTTAAGAACTGCTGAGTTGTTAGCTTCTTACGCTGTTAATGATGCGTTCTCCCTTTCATCCCTCCAACTATCAGGGCACTTATTGAGGAGATGGGCCTTGGGCATAGGTATGGCTTGGGGTCACCCACAGTAAACACCTAGGGACCAGCACTCAAAGAAGAAAAGATGGTGACTTACCTTACAGCAGTTGGAGTTCTTAAAGATGTGTGGTCCCTGTGGGTGTTCATGACCTCTTCTCCTTCTGCCTCTTCCCTGGATCCTCACGGGACTTGTGGCAGGTGGGAACTGGAGCAGTGGTCAGTCTGCCCTACCCCTCATGCCCTGGGTTTGCAGCCCAAGAAGGCGCAGGGTGCTGGTGCAGACCAGTGGTCACTGCTGAAGAATTTCTAGTCCTTGGCTCCCTGAGCACATGCCTCCCTGCATGAGTGTCCCTAGGGACCACATAACGTACCTTATAGGAACTGGAGTTTGAGATTTCTTTGATAATGACTCTTACGCTGCTGCCGTACGATCTGTATTCTGCAGGTTTTTATACTGACAGTACATAAGTGTGTTACGGAGGATGGGGAAGTGAGGGAGAGTGACCTGGAGGAGGCTCTTTGAGATGACTTTGGCATAGTTGAGCAGCACCATGTGCTGCTGTGATGTGGAAACCTTTTGGGAAAGTAGCATCCCTGGTGGCATTGAATACTTGAAGCTTGTGTTATGGGGCTGTGTTGTCAGATACTGCATCAGTCCGTTCCTCTCCTGTGGCTAGCTGCAGGTATAGAGCTCTGTGCCCAAAGCCTTTTTTTGTGTTTAAACACAAACTTATTGGCACTTGTGGGGATGGTTTTGGACCATTTAGGTGAGTTTTAGAATAGATAATTAAATAGTCTCTGGTGGTGTGGTGTTTCCTGGAGAGTCTCCAGTTTGTTCCTTGGTTCCTGGGCATCATGTCTGATCCAGACTGTGCAGAACAGGAGAAAAGTCTGGGTTTGAGCAGGGCATTTTGGGCACCTTTCTCTTCCCAGAGTGTGATACCTTCTATCTTTTGTACTGGAGAAGGCCATGCCCTGGATGGTGATTTTGAACATGCCAAGCCTTTAAGCCTCTATTGCAAAAGGGCAAGTATACTCAGCTGATTCCAGATCCCCCTAATGACTGAGTCCTTACATGCCAAATCCTCAGATGTGTTTTCTGGTTAGGGCCCTATTCCCATGCAAAGGTAAAGCAGACCTTTGTCTGCTTTGAAGCACCTTAATGTGGGAAAGGAAAAACCTTTGGTTCTGGGATAGGCGTCTTTGTCCAGATCCAGGAGCTGCTTTGAGAGGATTCCAGTTGTGTAAATCTTGTCAGTCCTGGCAAAAGGAAGCATCTGGGGTTGATTTCCCTTCAGGCACTACTAGGACCTTTCTCTCAAAGGTGCGTCTGGCACATTTCTCTACAGATGCTGCCGCTTTCTCCCATCCTCACCCTGCTTTAACCCATGGATGATGCAGCTACCTCCCTCAGTTTATTGGTGGCCAGTTGAGAAGCCTGCCTCCCAAAAGGGTAAAGGGCAATCCCCAGGACCGTCTTTGCCTCTTTAAATTGTGGTGTCTATCATCTCTCTCCACTTTTGGCTCATGTCCACAGTGTAACATGCCTAAAGGATAGAGATGAAGTCGCATTTGATGTCAGTACTTCTGCTTTGCCTGAATACTATCACATCTGCCCCCATTATCTCTGATGACTACAGATAATTTCAAAAGTTGCTGGTTTGAATAATTATCTTTAGAGTTGAAGATGGTCCAAGTCTGGGAAGAAGAAGCTGCCTGTTTTGATATATACTGTACTGGAAAGCAAGGAGAAGAATTTATCTGTTGATTAAGGCACCATAATCTGACAGCTGCTACAGGCAGCTGGGTGACCCCAAGATCTGCATACTTCACCACAAAGGGCGGTCGCTTGTACCCGATTCTACAGCAGGGATTTCAGCATCTTTCCCAGGCCTGACTTTTGGTCATCTTTGCAGCCAATGGGAAGCCTTAAGAGCTCCAGCTTTGGTGATTCCTGCCCTTCTGACAAAACGGGAAAGATTTACTCTTTTTGGGCAGAAAAACATCCCTCCTCAAGTAGAGGCAGCAGTGCAGTGTCCTGGCTTCTGTTGTTCCTCAACAGGGATGGACAGAAAGTCCAGTGACCAATATTCTTTCGATTGAATTGGAGCAGAGATCCACTGTGTGTATTTCCACCAATCCCATTACTATCACTGGTAGTGAGAGAGAATTCATCAGGGCCTGGTTTAGCTTGCTCAGTCCAGTTGTTTGGAACAGGCAGTATTGCTGTATAGGTCTCCAAGAGTCTCCGTAGAAGGTATGTATGCCACCAGATCTCGTAACATAAGAAAACAATCTCGTTTGCATCCCAAATCAGTCTGGTCACCTTGCTGCTTGGATCACAGGACATGGATTTCTTCCCATCTAGCAAATTCTGCAGGGATACAAAGTATCTCTTTGCAGTCCAGGAAGCCTTCCATATTGAAATTCCACTCCCAGAAGTGGATAAAGATTTTCCCTCTCCGAGCAGTGGATGGCAGTTCATCACCATGTTCTGTGTTCATATAATTTTATTGACTTCTTACTGTATCTGAGGCCTCTGCCTTGCTGAGTCCTTGAATAAAATGCACTTGTTTGCCATCTCACAATACCACTCTCCCCTAGGCAGCTGTGAAGCAGTAAGCCACAATCACAAGATTCTTCAAAGGATTGAGTAACGTCTTTCCACCATTCAGGAAACCTGTCCCAGTGTGGGATTAACTTCACTGTATTCTACAGGATGAAACTGTTATGTCATTAGGCAAAAATTTTGCCTAAAGCAGTATCTGAGTTGAACTTAAACCAGGCTGCTGATGTCTTCCAGCTTTCTTCACAAAACCTCATTCTTTTCAACAGGGAAATGAGGCTACGTTACTGAAGTGTTAAGAGGGTTCTGAGTCTATTTGGTTAGGACTCAGGCATCTAAGACAGTGTTTTTCAAACTGTGGGTTGCGACCCACTACTGGGTCACGCAAGGCGCTGGGTTACCTTGCTCTGGTTAGCACCGTTGATATTGCTGCCTTTTCCCAACACCACGCTGCACCCTGGAAGCGGCCAACAGCAAATCCTGCTTCGAGGCAGGGGGACCCTGAGGCTCCACATGCTGCCGCTGCCCCTGCCCTGGGCACCAGCTCTGCAGTCCCATTGGCTGGGAACGGCAGTGCTTGCAGGTGAGAGTCGCACGGAGCCACTTGCACACCTCTGCCTAGGAACCAGACCTGCCGCCGGCCGCTTCTGGGGCATAGTGCGGTCCACGGTGCCAGGACAGGGGCAAGCCTGGCTCTGCACCCCAGCTGTGCGCTGATCGGGAGGTGTTGGAGGTAAGTCCGTTCCCCAATTCCCCTGCTCCGCCCAGAGCTCCGCCAAACCCAGAACCCTGTCCTGCACCCCAAACCTCTCCATCCCAAACCCCACCCCAGAGCCTGCACCCCTAGTCCAAAGCCCTGATCCCCACCCAGTCCTCTGCCCCAGCCTTGAGCCCCCTCCCACACCCTGAATTTCTCATTCCCAGCCCTTGCCCCCTGCCCCTCCCACACCTCAAACCCCTCGTCCTCAGCTCCAACAGTTTTTTTTCAACTGGGTCATCAGAAATAAAGTTTAAAAATGACTGATCTAGGAAGTTAGTTACTTGTGGCATTTGGAGATTAAGGTAGCAGAGGTGCATTTCCACTTGGTGCCTGTCAGTGAATTCGATGGTGCATAACTTTCTCTTTAACTGGCATGATTGTACATGATTCTCAAGACTTGGCCTTCTAGAGGGATATGGTGACATTGACGGCTTGTTCTAGTGATGGAAATTTGCAGGTCTGTACGTTTATGCAGCACTGTTCTATTGACTTGGCGTGTAGATCTGATGCTTACTTTAGGAGGACTATTCTGCAGTCAGGTTCAATTAGACCACCTCAGCAGACCTTGGCATTCTCCTGCGTGCTAGACTCCCAGAAGTGGGAAGCACTGCAGAAGCAACCTTGAAGCAGAGCCAGTCACTGTGGTCCTTTCAGAGTTGTCTCAGCGAATTCACACTATTCATCCACCCTTGTAGTTGGCTCCAAACCTCAGTGCCTCAAGTGAAAGAGTTCATGAACCCGCCAGGTTCTTGAAACCCAGACGGGACAGCAACCCACCAGTGTGAGTGCACGGAGGCAACTCTCTCCAACACCGTTTCTTTCTGGCAGCTGGGTAGAGGGCAGTAGGGCATTTGGTACCCAGGAGGCCTGAGTTAGGTTTGGCAGCTGACAGCAGTCTGACAATTAGAACCCAGGAGGTAGCTGGTGGCTTCTAGCACCGTGTGGATGCTTCTGCTCCTCTCTTGCAAACAAGGAAGAGGTGACTCTTTTTTGGTGGGGAAGTGGAAAGGTTTGAGTTCTGGTTGCCAAAGCTGTGCCCTATACGTCCACCACTGAATGCATTTAGGCTGCTGTTGCTGGCATACCAAGTTAACACCCCATGAAGATGCGCGGAGGTGGTTCATGTCACTCAGCTGTTGCTTCAGGCTTTTTGTAGACTACTCTGTTCGCCTTTGATTGCTGGCCCTTGGGGCTGTGAAGATCGCTTTCCACTTCTTTGCCTCCTAATGGAGGCTCAGCTTCTCGTACACAATTCTGCCATTAAGGGATTTGTTTTGTAGCTGTGGAATACATAGGGGCCCTTAGAGAAGTGACTTCTCTAGTATGTGTGGTGGGGTAGGGCTACTGGAGAGCAGGGCTGCTTGTAGCCATATGTAAAGTATGCTGTGTGCTGCTCCAGCCCCTGCTTTGCCCCCCTGCTCTGCGCACCCCCTCCCCCCCAAGCTCTGCAGCAGGGCTGGGCCTGCACTTGGGGGCATGGGGGGAAGAAGTGCAGTGACCCGACCCCAACCGTGCCACCGGTGAGTGCTGCGGAGTGGTTCCCTCCCTGCCCCACAAGCCAGCCCTGCACCCCCTCCTCCCACGGAGGCCTCCCCCCCAGGGGGACCAGACAGCAAGTGTGAAAAATTGGGGATGGGGTGGGGGGGTAATAGGAGCTGATATAAGAAAAAGACCCAAAAATCAGGACTGTCCCTATAACATTGGGACATCTGGTCTCCCTATGCCCTCCCCGTCCCTGCAGGGGGGCTGCATAGGGCCCCAAATAGCTACGGACGGCCCTGCCGAAGAGTGTCTAATGCACTGTATGCCCTGCTCAGGCAGTCCTCTCTGTACAACGTGTGCAGTCCAGTCTCCCCCCCCCCCCCCCCCCCCCCCCCCCCCAAAAAAAAAAAAAAAAGGCTGCATGATGTGTGTGCCCGGGAGGCTGAGTATTGCCGTCTGGGCTTCCTCCTCTCCCCTCAAGCCACCTTGGGCTCCTGAGTGTGAATGGCTGGGTGTCCCCTGGGAGGTGCCTTCAGTGGGCTGTTCGGTTTAATTCTCCGAGGATGGAACTGGCTTGTCTCCAACTGTTTGTTTGTAAATTTAGTGAGTGGGAGGGAAGCAGGGGGTGGGGACAAACAGCCTCTTCCTGTTGATGTCAGTGCGCCCAGCGCTGAATTCCCTGGGGCAGGGGGGAGGCGGGAGTGGAGCTGAAATGCTAATGAATAGTGAAGAAGGGTGTGGGGGAGGGGTTATGAATGAAGCTCCCTGCTGAGTTTGACTGCCCTTCCTTCTGTGGAGACGTCCCCAGACTGGGAGGGCGGGAGAGGAGGGATGGGGTGCCAGGAAGGTGGGGCATAAACAAACGTGACCTGTATGTGACCTTAGAGGATTTTAATGAATAGCTAAAATGACTCATCAAGCAGCAAGGCTGAAGCTGAGGGATATCGGGTGCCGGGAATGGTAACGAATGGAAACATTAATTAAGAGTTCAGCTCTTGCCAGCTGCAAGGAGCGTAGCAGTAGTTCCTCTGGAATAGTGGAACTCCCTAAGCTCACTGTGTGCCTGGTTACACGTGGTGGCCTTGGATTTTCAAGTGAGAGTTTTCCATAGCTTCTCTGTCTCAACTGATCCTCCACTTCTTGGCTAAACAAGGGCTTTGTCATTCATTGAAAGTGCTGTTCTTTCTCTGGTCCCTGTTCCTAAGAGGCTATCCCAGGATGGCTTAGGAGTGCTTCTAGAGTTCTCGTGAATGAATCCCCACTGGAAAGGGAGACTTGCAGTACAAAATCAGAGTGACCTCCACTGAAGGCGGTGGAGTTTCCATCTCCTAAAGGACGTGAGCCGTATGAGACATCAAACTCACTATCTTCGTCTTGAGTACAGCACGAACATGAAGGTGCAGGGCTGCTGACTGATGTTGGGGTTGTCACGCTTGCTGGAGAAACATTTTAGTTCTGTGCAGCCTGGTACTCTGCTAAGCATCTTCTTCTGACCTCAGATAATCTGGGGAGCTTGTCCAGTATGGTGGGAGGTATTTTCAAGGGGTGAGGGTGGGACAATCGGATAGAAAGGGTAAGAGACATTCTTTCTGACAGATAATTTTGAGGGCCTTAAGCGTTTTCACAGCTCAGTGTGTTGTGTCTGGACAGCTGATGATATGTCACTGTTGATTCCATTTATCTTTCAAATTGGTTCTGTTTTAGGAGGAGGCATATGGAGGGGTTAGAGAAAGGTCTTACCTGTCCATGTTTTGACAATGGTCATACCACTCCATCAGAGTCTCTCTTGATTTTTGGAGTTGCTGAGCTTCTGGAGTGTCTGTGTAACATGTGTGGTGCAGATCTACTCATGCTGATTTCTCTACTTGCAGCGGGTTCAGGCTCCATGCAGGGTCCTCAGACACCTCAATCCACCAGCAGCTCTATGGCAGAGGGAGGAGATTTGAAACCACCAACGCCAGCGTCTACGCCACACAGTCAGATGCCCCCTTTGCCAGGCATCAGGTATCATAGAATCCTAGAATATCAGGGTTGGAAGGGACCTCAGGAGGTATCTAGTCCAACCTCCTGCTCAAAGCCGGACCAACCCCAGCTAAATCATCCCAGCCAGGTCTTTGTCAAGCCTGACCTTAAAAACCTCTAAGGAAGGAGATTCCATCACCTCCCTAGGTAACCCATTCCAGTGCTTCACCACCCTCCTAGTTGAAAAAGTTTTTCCTACTATCCAACCTAAACCTCCCCCACTGCAACTTGAGACCATCGCTCCTTGTTCTGCCACATTTTGTCTGCTGCGAGCAAAGAACCTGTGTTGCTGGCAGGATTGCCAGTGTTTATTAGCAGTTGAGTTGGGGCCAAGGTGAGCATTTTGGTAGTGAAGCTGTGGAATTGGCAACCGTGTCCCATCATCTATGTAATCATTGTTCATCTCTCTTATGGGGTTTCCCTTTCTGAAGGGAAACAAGGATTTTTTCCCCTTCTTTTGGTGGGTCTGTCAGGAAGGGGGAATATGCTCACCCATCTTGTGGGGGAGGTAGAGGTATTGGGCGGGGCGAGGAATGCCACAGGACTCTACTCTAAAGTGTGTGTTCTTGTATTATATCAGGAGTAATTCAGTAGGTCTTCAGGATGCCTTTGCAGATGGCAGTGATCCCACGTTCCAAAAGCGGAACTCCATGACTCCAAATCCCGGGTACCAGCCCAGCATGAATACCTCCGACATGATGGGTCGCATGTCCTATGAGCCAAATAAGGATCCTTATAGCAGTATGAGGAAAGGTGACTTAGCTCTGAATACTTTTTTTTTTTTATACAGAAGCACTTAACCCATTAAACTGTCTAACCCTTGGAAGATGCCATAGGGATATATGCAGCCCCTGGGCCGCAGCCCCTGGGCCACGGCCCCATGCGGCCTCATGTTCATCCATCTCCTGCGAAAATGGAGAACATTTTTTCTGATTCCTAGGTGAATATGCTGTGCTGATCCTTTCTTTTCCTCTTCCCAGCTCCAGGAAGTGACCCCTTCATGTCCTCAGGGCAGGGCCCCAACACTGGTATGGGTGACCCGTATAATCGTGCTGCAGGTCCAGGGATGGGTAACATGGCCCTGGGACAACGGCAACATTATCCCTATGGAGGTCCTTACGACAGAGTGAGGTGAGGGCTTGCTGGACTCAGTGTAATAGTGTATCCCTTATTCACAACAGTGACTGTCCTGGTAGCCTCTCCCCTCTGAGGGAACAAAGGAGCAGCCTTGACAAGTCCTGTGTTTTGTGTAGGACGGAGCCAGGAATGGGACCTGAGGGCAGCTTAGGAACCGGAACTCCCCAGGCCAACATTATGCCTTCCACCCCTGACTCAGGGATGTACTCTCCCAGCCGCTATCCACAGCAGCAACAGCAGCAGCAACGGTAGGTGCAGGCTGGTGCCAAGCAAGCAGCATTTGCCAGTTTAGAGAACTGACTGCCTCCCACAACAGACAGGGAGTTCAGAAACCCTTATTGCTGAGTGTGCCCCTGGGCGGAGGGTAATGCACCTGTTCAATCTCTCTCTGCAGACATGATTCCTATGGCAATCAGTTCTCCACTCAAGGCACATCCTCTGGAAGCCCCTTTCCCAGTCAGCAAACCACCATATATCAACAGCAGCAGCAGGTGAGCTCCCCAAAGGTCTCCAGTTTGCTCAAGAGAAGCATGGGATGATTTTTCCTGTGGAAAGTTGTCAAAAGTAAATTGTTCTCTGGGGTACCTGTCTGCTGCACTGATTTCTATTTAATGTTTGAGAGTTACGTAACATGTACACACCCAAACATCATGCAAAACCTTTCCATGTTACTGCCAGTTTCCAAGTAGTTAAACAGGTTTTGATGTGACTTTGCTGTAAAGTGCATTGTGGTTTTGGGCAGTGTATACAACATTTAGTCCTATTGGCCATGTTCTATGGAGTGGGGGCTCTTCAACACACAGCTAGTACAGTTACTAGTTCAGATTCCAGAAGCCCAGAAAACGTCACTTGGGGTTCTGTTCTCCTGGAACCTAACTGTCTGATCCCCATAGTAGCTTGAACAGCCTTTGGTCTAGTCAGCAGGTTTCTCTAGTATTTCATGTATGGCCTGACGATCGTCCCTTATTAAGTCTAGGACTAGGTAATTGCCTCTGACCTAGATCCTTCAGCGCAGCCCAGAATTTTCTTGGCTGTTTTTTCACTCCTGAGTCCATTGCCAAAGATTTGGGGTTATATCCATTCCATGACTGTGTTTATAGATATACAGGGCACTTTTTTCAGAGAAGAGTTTAGTGTAACATCCATAAAAACTAAGAGGAGACTTAATTTGCTATTCATGGCAATGCCTTCCCCAATTCCTTATTTTTCTTGTAATTTTGGAATAGATCCTGTCTAGCTTAGAGGGCACTTGCAGAGCTGTGTTAAGAATAATTCCAACTGTTTTGCAGTTTGTTTGGCTTTGCAACCAGAGCCACAAGGCACTGGGCCAAGGGTTTTGGTTACTTCGGTTCTCAAGTGTCTTCCTGGAGCTCTAGAGCTTCATGCTGAAACCTAGACAGACAGCACAGCAGTTTGGGCACAGGACTGGATGTTGAGATCTGGGTTTTAATCCTGGTTCTGTCATGGCCTGACTGACCTTCCATATGTAAAAAAGGGGTCATGTTCACGTCTGTAAGATGCTTTGAGATCTCTGATGAAGGGAACAGTTAGAAGTACAAACCATAGCTTTTGATTCATCCCCATCTGAGATTTCAGTGGAAACTTCTAATCTGCTGTCCAATTTATGGAAGAACTGGGACAGGGTCTGCTGAGGCTGCTGAGACAGACCAAACAGGAATCCATGCACTGATTGCACTGTGTGGTGACTGTACTAAAGACTGAGCTGCTCTTGTAGGCAAGTGTTTCCCACTGAGCGTTAGCCTGCCCTGAAAGCATCCTTATGAAAGAATCTAGGAAAACTCAAAATGCCTGAAGGATTCAGTCTGGGCCTGTAAAATTCGGAGGTTGCTGTCTCTTCAGGCCTCATGTGGGAAGGTTGGTCTTATTGACCACTGAGAGAAACTCACCCCAGTTCAGGTTAGAAAATGGCATTCGCATGATTTGGGGATGCAGTCCCACTTGGTCTGTGTAGCTTTGCCGCAGAATTCATATCGCCTTTAGTGTGATAAATTTTCTCCATTACCAGCTGCTTTGTACATCTTCCTTGTAGAACTACAAGCGACCGATGGATGGCAGTTATGGCCCGCCTGCCAAGCGACACGAAGGGGAAATGTACAACGTATCGTACAGCACCGGACAGGGGCAGGCGCAGCAGCCGCTGCCTACAGCACAGACCCAACCACCGAGCCAGCAGCAAACTGCACAGCCGTATACCTGTCCCGCTGTGGAGAACCAGTATGGGAGTACATATCCTGCCACTGACCGCCGACCTGCTGGAGGGCCACAGAGCCAGTTCCCATTCCAGTTTGGCAGAGACAGGGTCTCTGCTCCCCCAGGCTCGACTGCCCAGCAGAATATGCCACCACAGATGATGGGTGGTCCCATCCAATCTACTCCAGAGGGCCTTCAGCAGGGCACCTTGTGGCAAGGGCGCAATGAAATAGGGTACAGCTATCCAAATAGGCAGAGTTCAGGCTCTGCGGCCCAGGGGCCTGCTTATCATGGAGTGAACCGAACAGATGAAATTCTACATTCAGATCAGAGGGTAAATCATGAGGGACCATGGCCCTCCCATGGGAACCGTCAGCCTCCTTATGGTCCTTCTGCCCCGGTACCCCCAATGACAAGGCCCCCACAGCCTAACTACCAGACCCCTCCTAGCATGCAGAATCACATTCCTCAGGTATCCAGCCCAGCACCTCTGCCCAGACCTTTGGAGAACCGCACCTCACCCAGCAAATCTCCATTCCTGCACTCGGGGATGAAAATGCAGAAAGCAGGACCTCCCGTCCCTGCCTCACATATAGCCTCAGCAGCCGTCCAGCCTCCCATGATACGACGGGACATCACCTTCCCACCTGGATCGGTGGAAGCGACGCAGCCCTTGTTGAAGCAAAGGAGACGGCTGACAACGAAAGATATTGGTAAGACTAAGCTCCCACTTTTCTGTAGCTGTTGGGGTTGTTGGTCAGAGGACCATCGCTGCTTTTGCGAGAAGGTTGTTGGGAAGGGGAGCCACCAAAGGAAATGGGTCCCAGGTGGATTTCTCTGAATCACCGCCCTCTCCTGCCCTGGTTTGTCTGCACTGTGGTCTGTAAAGCCCTGTGGAATGGGCTGTGCTGTCCATGGACTCAGAAAGTAATACTGAGTGTCAGTCCTTTTTTTGTTTCTCAGCGCCAGGAACTGGAGGTATCATATGTTTATATTACAGGAACTCCTGAAGCGTGGAGAGTGATGATGTCTCTGAAGTCTGGGCTGCTGGCTGAAAGTACGTGGGCCTTAGATACCATAAACATCCTGCTTTATGATGACAACAGCATAATGACCTTCAACCTCAGCCAGGTGGGTGCCGATGCTCTGAGATGTAGGTCTTTGAAGCACTAACTTGTATTCAGAATGTTGTGAACAAGACAGCATAATACAGGTCTTCTCCATCTCAGGCCAAAGTTCCAGCCATCCCAACATTTCAGAAATGTAACATAACTGTTGTGTAGGCCAGCCCTGAATACATACATGCACAGAGTTTGGGTAATTGCATGCCCCACTACATTGTCTGCATACATAGTTATCCACTTGCATTGTGTGCAAATGTAAGGTTTTGACTGGATGGGGAATGTGTTGTCTTTGTGGTACAAAAAGGGAGTAACAGGGATGAGGTGTTCTAAGCTACCTTCACAGTAAAGGCACCGCAAAATGCTGAAGGCTGACTATCTTCTTTGATGATCTACATCTCTAGCGGTCTATCTTCATCAGGTCTCTCTTCCTGAAGTTTGGATGCCAGTTCAATGAAATTAGCCTTCTTCCTAAACTGGCTCTGACTGGGTGTCTTGTCCTTGTGGCATTATACCTCCTTCCTCCTCGCCCTAGCAAAAAGTACAAACTACAATATTGT
>ML677388.1:8443316-8465133 GCA_007922305.1 Dermatemys mawii
TGTCATGTGTTTGGTCAGTGATGGATAGTAAAGTACTGACTCCCCCCGCCCCATCACCCCTTTCCCAGCAGATGGGAAGTCTGGAGTAGCAAATACTGTATTGTGTAGCCAATATAATTGCCAGTACTGCTTCAGCTCTTGACCCTCTTCTGACCAACTCCCCAATTACTTACATTGGCCTAGCTTGCTCTGATGTGTTTTTTCCCCCCCTTCCCCTTGTTCTTTCTACTGCAGCTGCCCGGGTTGCTGGAACTACTGGTGGAATATTTCCGGCGTTGCCTGATCGAAATCTTTGGGATCCTGAAGGAATATGAGGTGGGAGATCCAGGACAAAAAACACTATTAGATCCCGAAAGATTCTGCAAGTCTTCAAGTCCCCCTCCTGAAGAGGGAGATGAAGAGGAGGAGCCCCAGAGCCCTAAGTATGAGGAAGAGGAGGAGGAGGAGGAAGAGGAGGTTGCATTTGCAAGTAAAGACAAAGCACCCCTGGAGAGCAATGAGGAAAAACTAGTCAGTAAATTTGACAAGCTTCCAGTCAAGATAGTGCAAAAGAATGACCCGTTTGTGGTAGATTACTCAGACAAGCTGGGGCGAGTACAGGAGTTTGAAAGTGGACTGCTGCACTGGCGGATTGGTGGTGGAGATACCACTGAACACATTCAAACCCACTTTGAGAGCAAAATGGAGCTACTGTTAACTCGCAAACGAGCTTCCTGCAACTCTGCCTTGAGAAAACGTCCTGCAGCTGAGAGCAATCCAGGAACTAGAGAGGGGGAGAATCTACCATCTGATGGTCCCCCGGAGAAAAGGATAACCGCTACTATGGATGACATGCTTTCGGCACGGCCAGGCTCGCTGGCGGAGGAGGAGGTCAAAAACTCGGAAGCAACAAAGGAAAGCAGCAAATTTCCATTTGGTAGTAGTCCAGCTCAGAGCCACCGAAATATCAAAATTCTGGAGGACGAACCTCACAGTAAAGATGAGACACCCCTGTGCACCCTTCTAGACTGGCAAGACTCTCTAGCTAAACGCTGCGTCTGTGTGTCTAACATCATCAGGAGTTTATCGTTTGTGCCGGGCAATGACTTTGAAATGTCTAAGCACCCCGGTCTGCTGCTGATTCTCGGGAAACTGATTCTCCTGCACCACAAGCATCCGGAACGCAAACAGGCACCACTGACCTACGAGAAGGAAGAGGAGCAGGACCAAGGGGTGAGCTGCAACAAGGTGGAGTGGTGGTGGGACTGCTTGGAGATGCTGCGTGAAAACACGCTGGTTACATTGGCTAACATTTCTGGTCAGTTGGACCTCTCCCCGTACCCGGAAAGCATCTGTTTGCCTGTCCTGGACGGACTCCTCCACTGGGCAGTATGTCCATCAGCAGAGGCCCAGGATCCTTTTCCAACCCTGGGGCCTAATGCTGTCCTCTCCCCTCAGAGACTGGTTTTGGAAACTCTCAGCAAACTCAGCATCCAGGACAACAACGTGGATTTGATTCTTGCAACTCCCCCCTTTAGTCGCTTGGAGAAGGTCTACAGCACCATGGTGCGTTTCCTTAGTGACAGAAAGAACCCGGTGTGTCGAGAGATGGCTGTGGTACTACTGGCCAACTTGGCACAGGGCGACAGCCTGGCAGCTAGGGCAATTGCAGTGCAGAAGGGCAGTATTGGCAACTTGTTGGGCTTCTTGGAGGACAGCCTGGCAACCACTCAGTTCCAGCAGAGTCAGGCCAGCTTGATGCACATGCAAAACCCTCCCTTTGAGTCGACAAGTGTGGACATGATGCGTCGGGCAGCTCGGGCACTGCTTGCCCTGGCCAAAGTGGACGAGAACCACTCTGAGTTCACGTTATATGAGTCGCGGCTGTTGGACATCTCCGTGTCGCCTTTGATGAACTCGTTGGTTTCACAAGTTATTTGTGATGTACTGTTTTTAATTGGCCAGTCATGACAGCCGTGGGATGCCTATACCCCTGTGTGCGTGTGCGTGAGTGGAGAACTTAGAAACTGACTGTTGCCCTTTATTTATGCAAAACCACCTCAGAATCCACTGTCTGCCCTGCGCTGCCCTGCTTCTCCCTGGGGAAAGATGTTTCCCTTCCCTTTTCCCCTCACCCCACCCTCAGCTCTGCCCTGAACCCCTAATTCAAGGAGACAAAAGTTCTGCCTACGTAGAAGACTTTTTTTTATTTTAACCAAAGTTACTGTCGTTTACAGTGAGTTTGGGGAAAACGACTTGCCGTGTTATCGCATCGACAGGCGCCACTTTCATAACTGTTTTTAATGGTAAACTCGGAAGGACAAAAGTGACTGCTGAACTCTGTGTGGTTTATCGTTGTACATTCACAATCTTGCAGGAACCAAGAAGTTACCAGTTGTGAACAGAGCTTGTCCACTGGAGGCCTGTGCAGTAGAGTGTAGAACTTCATGTACTGTACACCTTAAACATACTGTAATAATGTCTCACATTGAAAAAAACGCTGGATCAGCAGCAAGCTGTAGTTTTTAAAAATGTTTTTAGTTAATGTTGAGGAGAAAAAAAAGGCTTTTCCCCCAAAGTATCATGTGTGAACCTACAACACCCTGACCTCTTTCTCTCTTCCTCCTTGATTGTATGAATAACCCTGAGATCACCTCTTAGAACTGGTTTTAACCTTTAGCTGCAGCCTGAACGCTGCCACGTGTGTATATATATATGACGTTGTACATTGCACATACCCTCAGATTCCTTGCAGTTTTGTCCCCCTCCTCCCCACCCCTTTATAGTATGACGAGTTAACGAGTTGATGACCTGCAAAAGCGAGACACAATTATTTAATCTCTTGCCAGACATCTCTCTCTGGAGGATGCTGTACAGGTCTTTGTGTATAAAGTCATTGCTGTCTCAGCAGCCAATCAACTTATAGTTTTATTTTTTCTGTTTTTGTTTTCTTTCTAATCGAGGTGTGAAAGTTCTAGGTTCAGTTGAAGTTCCTGATGAAGAAACACAATTGAGATTTTTCAGTGATGAATTCTGCATATTTGTATTTCAGACGATGTAGCTAAAAACTTGATGTAAATTCCTCCCTTTTTTCCTTTTTTGGCTTAATGAATATCATTTATTCAGTATGAAATCTTTATACTATATGTTCCACGTGTTAAGAATAAATGTACATTAAATCTTGGTAAGATGTTTGTAAGGGTTTTTATTTTTTATTAGAAAGATGGATGCTATCTGTGTCTATACTGCCCTTAATGCCATGTTCTTGTCTGTTGACATAGACTAGCCATAGTGGTGGTAGTTTGGCTTCATAAATACAAATCCTGCTTCCAGGGAAAATCTGAATTTTGTAGTGGAAACTTGGGAGCTAATTGGGGATCCATTCATTGTGAGGTTAAAAAGGAAAAGAGTACAATTTAGAGGCAGAGAAAGTTGCCTTTTGGTATTTGAAAGAAGAATTTTATTTAGGAAGTGAGATATGGAGAGAGCTTTCTTGGATTTTATTGTGTGAACTCTGACTTCCTGAAGAAGGGGGTTTCCAGAAAGAAGGGTTTTAATGACCTTCAACCAGCAACCAAATTTCAGTCTGTGACCCAGCAATGCTTGTTCTAGATGTGACAATCTGCAAGTTAATAGGTTCTGGTTGGTTAGTAAATGTATAAATTTTACTTTAACTTTTCATAAAACATTGCTGAAATTGTGGTGAGGTCAGTAATGAAATGCCATGGAAGTAAAAAGACCAGTCTAGGAAAAGGAGCGAATTATTTTAATGTAAATATCCTTTCTGTTCAAGAAACCAGAAACATCCCTTGGGTTTCGGTGGTGCTTTTGCTTTTTTAATTCATCCATCCTCCCTGACATGTCCCACTGCCCTTTAGTGAATAGTCTTTAACTTCAGATTTTTGGAAGTAATTCCACCTCAGTGTGGTGGTGGTTATTGGTTATAAACAGGGGCTTCAGTATCGAACATTATAATTTATAACTGTTCTTGCTTGGCTGGTGGGAATTGGGAAATCTTTAAACCCCCAGTTCCTTGGGGAATTGAGTTAATGGGGAAGTGAACTCATAATAAAGTACGCTCAGATGGTATTATTTTTGTGTCTTTTTAAAAAGATGTGTGCAGAACTTCGATGCATTTACATTTAATTTTAGCAATGTGCTAATTACCGGGATGACCGCTGTACCAAATGCCTATTACTGCATCAGGAAAAAGGTTTCTGTATGTAGAAAGACTACGATCTGTCTTTAATCAAGCACACTTCTTCTCTGGTCTGTAGATGTCTCGTCTCCTAGCTGCTTTGTTTAAATGGAGAATCTCATGTCCGGTTCTTGTAGGCATTAGTGAACTAGGAAATCTGAATTAAGAGTGAGATTTAAAACTAAAAGAACCTGAGCAGCAATGTCCACAAGGTACTGCCAACAGCTTGTGTCCAAGAGCTCGTCTGCAGGCTTGCAATCTCTCTTCATCCTGAGGGGACTCTCACAGCTGATGCTATGTGGAGAGGCACAGAGGAGTGAAACTGCCAATAATTACCAGTTCCACTGACATCTGCGAACTGAGCTGAGGGGAAACCAAGCATGTTCCCCACAAGGCAGATTAATTTATGTATATTCCAGTGGTCTTCTAAAAAATGGTATACATCGGCATAGGTGGAAAATAAGTATAGAGAGAACAAGCAATTTGTAATTGTTTGACTTAAGTCCTTGACTTTAAGCCCAGCAGAATGCAAGTCTGAATGCTTTGACCTGACTTCTTTTGTTGCAAGGAATGCCTGTGCAAATTTGAAGCCTAAGTCCTTTTCTTGACCCAGGGAACTTAGGCACCTTTTCTCTTTCCTATTGGCAGAAGAGAACAGAAAGCTGGTTGGTTCTCCCATCTTCCAGTCAGAGCCTGAACTGAAGCAGCTTTATAAACGTCCTTTGAAGATATAAGTGAAGATGACTGTCAGTTCCATGTATTGCTAGAACATCGTTTAACAGATTATACCCCAAACAGAAGAAAATGCCCTAATACCTTTACTATATTTTGCTATATTTTTTTAAAACCAGATTACAAACAAAAACTTTAACATGTCCTTGATGGACTGTGGTGCCCTTATTTAAGTTTAACCGCATCATTGATAAAGTACTTTGAGGTCTCAGCAAAAGCAAAATCTGGTAAGTTACTATTCACTCTGTGGGCAGGATCTTGAGTGGAGCCTTTTTCACTGTAAGTGATGTTAATAACTGAATGTACAAATATGGTATGTTACCCAAATCTACTGTAGCATGTAACATTGTATAATGTGCTTTGGCATGTTAGTGGCCTAAATTGAATTGCTGACTTAATGCTGGTGTGGTATATCTGCATAGGGGGGCTGTACTGGTATAATTACATCATGAAAAATTCCTTAATGTAGACATGGTTTAAGTGTGGAAGACAGTGATGGTCGTTGATCAGGAAAGTTGTGGCCTGTACTGAATTGCCTTGGCTGAGTTCTGAGGCTTTATAACTAGAGTGTTGGAGATCTGTCCTCAGGTATGCACTATGGTACAGATAATGGCATAAAGCAAGCAGAATGGACAGCATTGCTTCAGTGAAACCTATACAATGGTGATATTCAGGTATTAATTCCTATTGTTCCTCAGGGGAAGAACATAGTGGACTCAAGCAGGTACTTTTCAAAAACTGACACTGCCTGCTCTGTGGGTTGCTTTTGGTTGGAAGGAAGCTAGCTCATAGTTTTCACTGATGGTTGCCAACTTGTATCATAGTATTGGCATACCAAAAAAAGTGTATTAACTGCACTGAGCTAGCCAAGCACAGGCCCCTTCCAAGACTTTATAAAACCAAAATGCTTAGTTGCTACTTTATGATGCATCTGCTATGTGGTTATATCTATTAAATGAGAACAGGATACCCAAGTACCACTAACCTTAAGAATGAGAGCGCTGTTGTTGTTCTGTTAGCCTGGGGCGAATTTGCAGTTACCTTCTGTCAATCTGTTTCTCCTACTCCATACCTAATACTTCCCTCTCCATCCCTCAGCTGGATAACAGAGGAAATATTTGTGTAGGTGGATGTACATTAAACGTTAACCTGACTGCTTGACACTCACAACCTGGGCTCTTCCTGCTGGCTTTGTTAATTTACTTAATGGGAGATTTTAATTTTCAGAGGGTAAACTTAAATTTTAGCTATCTTTTAACTGGCATTCTAGCTGTCATTTCCAACGTGTCTGGTCACCTGCTCAAGTCACGTTCATTACTTTCTTAAAGGCTGAGATGCAGTTTGACTTTTTCCCATGAGTATTCTTGCAATCAAGTCTGTACTGATGGACTTTCAACCTGTCAAGCCCTTGCAACTGCCCCGGAACAGACCAAATGGTGAACGATTGTTCTAGATGCTGTTCAGCTCAAGGTTGAAGAAAATTCTTGCAATTGCTTCGCTTTGTTCCCCCTATATCTAGTTGTTTGGTAGAGTGTGTATCAGCAGTGTCTATGGGAGTATTGGTTTTATTTCTCAAAGTACATGAAACTAGAAAATATATTTTCCTCCTTAAGTAAAAACATATCCTTGAATGACTTTCCCTAGATTATCTCAGCTGTGGGGAGTCTTCTGTGATCCTTGTGGCCGCGGCTGCCTACTCTAGGCACCTAAGAGTCCATAAACTGTAGGTAGGGGAGTTGTAGTATCAAAAGGGGCTGTTTTGGTGGCTTTTTCCCCCTCTTTTCACACTCGAGGTGAGACTAAACCACGATCTCTTGGAGCCTCATGCCAGAGCAGCTGGCTTCTGAAAGAGATTCTTGAGCAACACGTGGGTCATGGGTAATTAATCCAGCCCTGCTCGCCACAGTCGCTCCGCTCTGGGAGGGCCAAGAGGCCCTAGAGCCATTGTTCCGCCACGTGGGGAAGCCTGAGGGTAGAGCTTAGACTCACACCGGTTTAAACGGCCTCTGCCCCTGGGGCTGGGTGGGAGCCAGGGGCGGGCTCCGTTTCAGTCTGTGGGGTGGGGGGGGAGGCGTTCAGCCCCCCCCCCCATAACGGGCTGCGCGGTTTCCTTTCTGCTGAGGCAGGCGGATCCAGCCCGGGGGGGGAGGGGAGTTCCCCTCAGCGCAGGGCTTGTGGCGACGGAAAAGCGGGAGAGGCCGAGGGCCGGTTGGGCGAGGCCCGGCCCTGGCGATTCCGCTGCGGCTCCAGCTCGGCCAGCGGCTGCAAGGGACGGGGGTGTGGGGGGGTCCCTGGAGCCCCCTGCCCGGGGCCGATTGGGGAGGCGCCGCCGCGGCGCGCGCTCTGAGGAGAGGCGGGCCGGCGGCTGCCCTTAGCAAAGAGGGCGGCTCCCTCCCCGGCCGCGTCGCGGGCGTGATCTAAGGCGGCGGCTTCACTGTATCCTACAGCGCAGGCGCAGCTGGCCGCGTGCCTCCGGAAGCGCTCGCTACGAGGCGGAAACGAGGGGGCGGTGCCTGGGTGGCGGCGGGATGGAGCCGGCGTGGGAGCTCCGCGCTGTGTGCTCAGGTGGGGGCGGGGCCGGGGCCGGGGCTCCGCAGCCCCTGAGAGCGGGGGGCGGGGCGGGGCGGGGGCAGCTGCGAGACTCTCCCCCTTGCGCCAGGGGGCCCCGGGCGGGGACTCTCTCGCCGAAATCCTCCCTGCCCCACCCCCCACAGCCCTTCTCTGCTGGGGGGCCCCTCACAGACTCTCCTCCCGCCCCAGAGGGACTCGCCCCATGGCCCCTCCCCCCCCGGAACTCCCGCCCCAGAGAGACTCGCCCCCAGCCTCCGCCTCAGAGAGATTTGCCCCGTGGCCCCTCCCTCCCCAGAACCCCCCAGTTTGCTGCTTTCCCTGTGTCCCCCTGTGCTAATCCCTCCCCCTGCCTTAGAGACCCCTTGATCTCGCCCAGTCTCCAGACCTTGTTCTCCCCACCGCACGTCCAGCACTGGGTTTGTGTGAGGAGGAGGGAGCCGTGTAGGACTTTCCTACCCTGGGGCGTTTTGAATGAGGGAACTTCGTGCCCCACAGCCCTGAGCGGCTTTACAGTTATACACAGTGCGGATCCCTTGGCAGGAGGAATGTGTCCGTAAGGCGGGACGCTTCACAATCTGTTTCAAAATAGCTGCTCTTCCCAATGAGTGGGCCTGGAGACATGGGAAAGCAGCTCCCATAAAACTTAGTGTGGGGTCTGTGGGGGATGGGAGAGAGAGGATAAGGCCAGCTCTGAGACCTGGAAGCAGTTACAACTCTTTTCACCTTTGGGAAGGTCCTACCCTTTCCCTTTGGGGTATGAAGTACTTGGTCTTATGTATCCACCTCTGAAAATACAGCCACACAGGGATTTTTAGTCATCTTAACTAGTGACTAAATTCTAGTGGACACAGGACAAAAATGTGTGTGTTTTAACCCTAGGCTGCAGCCAAAATACAACTCGCAAGGAATATTTGTGGAATATCTACACAGTATTTACAATCTTCTCACTTAATGTGTTTAAAAATTCAAGCACAAAACTGGTTTTCTGGTTTTTGTCCCTTTTCTGCTCTTTGACAACCTGTGGATTATATAGAGTGAATTAAATGGAAACCAGTTCCCTGATTCCACCACCTTCTCAGTCCTGAAAGGCGAGGATGCCCAGAGTGTTCTGTAGTTGCAGGGAGATCTGACAATTAAAGTGAAAAGTGTGGGGAAGTGTCTGCAAATAAATAGGAGCTCACAGGCTGAAGGTCATCTGGAAACACATACACAAGTGAGTGCTAGGGGCTTTCCAGTATGAGTTCAGAAGTCAGACTCAGACCCTGGGATTATTAATTTTTTAAAAAAATCTCTTGACATTTAAACAAAACTAATTTTGGAAGGGCTGAGGTTGCATATCATATTTTTTTGAATACTCTTGGGGTTGGCAACATTGAAATTGACTCTTTTAAAAGGGGTCAATTAATTCAAAAAAAGTTGAGTGAAAAGATAAGCTCTCCCTCCCAAACACATCATTTGAGACCTAAGATTAAATAATGAGATACTGAAGCATTCTCTAGTCTACAGTACTACTAGGAAGACTTGTGACAACAGAAGTGAATATACTGTATTTAGTAAAGACTTGAAGTGACCTTTTTTGGGGTTCAGGCCCTTCTGTGTCTGTAAATGCTGCTTGTATTCTATGGTGTTTAATATTAATCCATTAATAAACACAAGCTATTTAAGTAATTGTCTTTCAACTTTGAAAATGTTCCTATTCGGGGCTTCCACAGTGATCTAACCTCTGCTGGAGTCTTTGCAAATTGCAGGACTGACTTATCTCCAAAGTGAGGAGGAATAATTTTGTTTCATTTTTTATCAATTTAAATGCCAGCAGCAGGCACTGTTCCCTCTAAGCTGTGCGCGTGTGCGCACGCACACAGATCCTAAACCCTGCTCGCACAGTGAGACACTGTGCGCACAAAAATTTGCACAGAAGTTTTTTGTGCACAGGGCCTGTCAAAAATTAGAGGAAACATTGGCTGCAGGCTGTCAGTTTTAGCCATCTGAAAGAAGCAGCAAGGTAGTGAATTAGAGTCCATGAACAAAAAAAAGAAGTTACTTAGTTTGATACAAGCAAGTCTTGTGAAGTGATTTTTTATTTAGTCTAATTTCTCTTATTGTGGTTAGATACAGTAAAATTCCCAGACAAACTTGAAAGTGTATGTTAAAAAAGGGCAAAATAATTGGAATATACTATTGTATGCAAGATTAATTGGACCATTTTCAGATTTGCTGTAAGCAGATGCAGCTCTCTTGACTTCAGTGAATTTGTACCCTTTAGTTTAAATCAACTCTGGGTGTGGTCCAATGGGCCACTTCTTTCAAATTAATTATACAGGGACAGCATCATGTTAATTTTTGACACAGTGCATAAATTTTGCACAAATAAGCTTTTAGAAAAACTGTGTTCCCTTTTTCTAAAAAGTATTTGAATGGATAATGGTTTTTAAAAGAAATGAATAGTGCAGTGGCTATAGCCAAACATTTTAAGTCTTGTGCCTGAGGACCAGAAACCGAAGCTGGCTAGAAACAAACATGAAAATGACTAGGCTCTCTATTATCTATTATAAATGCAAACAGTAAGCAGTATAAATGGTGAAAAGTAAATTGGATTTCTGCCATTGTTTCACTCATTTATGATGTTGGTGAGAAGCACATTCTTGTAAATATATTTTTAATTCAAGAGTCCCTTTAATCTGAAGAAAGATTGCAAAAATACAGAGAGATGCCCACATCATTGTGTTAGAAGTGTTTCCAATATGTACACTGAAATAGATTTCCTATTGGGAATCCTATAACCTAACCAGAATCTGATTGCCATAGTATATGGAGGGAGGAAGTGCCAATGTAGTAAGAGTGTACTGCTCCCTGGTGGTGGACAGTCACCACTACAGGTTTTATAGACCTTTCATAATTTATTTTAATTTACCTTATGATTTATCTAACATCTGTTTGAGGTTCATACCCTTACTGATAGGATAGTGGGGTGAGGCAAAGGGAATTCCTGTCCAAAACTAAGGAACTGGTTAGAAATACTGAACACTGATTAAAATTCACCTTTAATTTTGCATAAGATTTGACTTTTCTTATGTGAATATTTATTTATTTATTACGCACCTTTACCCCTTGTGTCCCTTTTCTATCAACCCTGGTGTTCTTGTGGTCCTGTGAGCAACACTTGGTGGTGCTTTTTGTGTAAAGACATCCAGACCCTGCAACACTGTGTTCTCTGTCAATATGGTGGTTGTGGATTGCAGCTTTTTCGAGGCTTTGCTGCCTTCTGATAGAGAGTGTGCTGACAGAAACAGGCTTTTCTTATGGACTGATTTGAACCTTCTTGGCAAATTCATTTTAGGAATTTTTAAATTTATCCAAAGGATAAACATTGGGGGCAAAAAAATTGCATGCTATTTGATAGGATTTACAGCTGTGAATGTGCTTTAATTGAATGTATACCTAGGCTGAAAAATCCCCTCCATAATAAATTATAACTTCATGATTCGGTATTGTATTCCCCATGTTTATATGTCTTCTGCTGTAAATGTTTGGGAGGGATAAAGGCATGTGAGCAAAACCAAAAGTTTTGTGCATGAGAAAACAGGAAGCACGGGCTAATGGTTAAAGCTTAGAATTAGGACTCAGCATATTTTGGTTCTTGTTCTCGGTTTGGCCGGTGGCCTGCTCTGTGTCCTTGGGCGAGTCACTTTACCTCTCTGTTTCTCCATTTTGCCCACCTGTGAAATGAAGATAATGCTAACTCTTTATCTCACATGGTGTTTTGAGGCCTAATTTGTGAAAGTTTGTAAAATACTTTGAATTCTTTGTATTACAGAAAATAGAATCAGTAAAATTACTGAGTGGAGAGCAGTGTGAGAACCTACAGGCAACCTAGCAGCTGCCATTTCTCAAAGCAAGAAGGTATTAAGGGCTATGGAGGCCAAGGAAAGATTAATGTTATCTAAAGCTTCCTAGAGAACTGCATAGCAAATCTGCAGGTTGCTTAGCTGCCTTCCATGGCCATGAGCCTGTTCTGATCATATCTCTGGGGTGGGCAAACGATTTGGCCCAAGGGCCACATCTGGATATGGAAATTATATGGCAGGCCATGCTTAGCTTAGTCCTCTTCGCTCCTAGTGGAGCATAAGGCGCCAACCATTCTTCTCCATTTGACTCGATCTTGGGCTAACCAGTAGATTTCATCCCAGATCTTTCCCATATTTTTCATTTCACCTTCGATAGTTCTTCGCCCCGTTCCCAGCGGTCTGCCTCTCCTTCTTTTTCCCTGTGGTGTCCATCCTAGAGCAGTGTGAGGATGTCTGGTAGTATCCATTCTCAACACATGCCCCAACCATCTCCATCTTCGTTGTTTCACCTCATCCACAGGCAGGCCATGAATGCTCATGAAATTGGAGCTTGGGGCATGGGAGGGGGTGAGGGCTGCAGCTGCAGATGCGGGCTCTGGGGTAGGGCCAGAAATGAGGAGTTCAAGGTGCAGGAGGGGGCTCTGGGCTAGGGCATGGGGTCAGGGTGCAGGAGTGAGGGCTCAGGCTGGGGATGAGGGGTTGATGCAGGAGGGTGCTCTGGGCTGGGATCGAGCGGGGTTTGGAGGATGGGAGAGGGATCAGGGCTGGGGCAGGAAGTTGGGGCCCAGGAGCAGGACAGGGGTGCAGGCTCCAGGCAATGCTTGCTTCAAGCAGCTCCCAGAAGCAGCATGTCCCCCTTCTGGCTCCTACACAGAGGCATGGCCAGGCAGCTCTGCGCATTGCCCCGTTCGCAGGAGCCGCCCCTGCAGCTCCTTTTGGCCGTAATTTACCCATTTCTATTCTACAGTGTCCCCTAAACCATGGTCTCTTCCAGGAGGAACATTCTTCAAGTTTACAGTCTGAAGTTTATGAAGGAAGTACTGTTGCCAGTAAGTAAAGATCTGTAACTTACAAACATAGCTGAAGCCTTCAATACCTCTTTGTGTCCCTGTGCTCTGTGTTTCATTCAGGTTTCAAAAGCAAGAGAGAGAATTTCCCCTGCCGAAAGCAGCAGTGACCCACTGAGGCAACTTCCAAGGTCATAATGAAACTGATAAATAGAAGAGACCCCTATGTTGGAGAGGTCATCCGATTTGCAGTGTGTTGCAGAGCCCTGACATTTGTGCTCCAGGCAAGTCTCCAATGAACACAAGACATTGTGCTAAATGTAATATACTACTTCAGAGTTATCTCTTCAGTATTGCAGGGTATATTGTGAGCGATCACAATCTTCCCGATTTTAATTGGACTTCTCATGCAGAGGCCTACAAGCAGCGTCTGAGAAGTCATGTTGCTGTCAAATAGAAGTTTGACATGGTTAATTTATATTTAAATTAAAACTTTTGTGTGAATTCACGGCTGTTGTAAGAGGCTGTATTGTCAGTTCTATAGACTGAAGTCCCTTGTTTATCCACAAAACAGGTACATCAATCTTCCCACTCAAACAATTCCCAAGTCTCAAGCCTAGAGGCATTATTTCTAGACATGAGGACATCTCAGTGCTCATGGCTAGGGCCCTACCAAATTCACGGTCCATTTTGGTCAATTTCATGGTCACAGGATTTAAAAAATTATAAATTTCATGATTTCAGATATTTAAATCTGAAATTTCATGGGGTTGTAACTGTAGGGACCCTGACCTAACTGTGAAGGCAGCAGTGCAGAAGAAAGGGTGGCATGGTATGGGATTGCCACCCTTACTTTTGTGTTTCTGCTGCTTGCAGGGCATTGCCTTCAGAGCTGGGCACTGGCCCAGCAGCTGCCGCTCTCCGGCCACCCAGCTCTGAAGGCAGTGCAGAAGTAAGGGTGGCAATAACGTGACCCTCCCCCCTACAATAACCTTGCAAAAAAAATCCCCGTAACCCTCTTTTGGGTCGGGATCCCCAGTTTGAGAAACACTGGTCTCCCCCGTGAAATCTGTATAATATAGGGTAAAAGTACACAAAAGACCAGATTTTATGGGGGGAGATTTTATCTGTTAAAACATGGTGAATGCCGCAAACTCACAAAGGGGCTAGTTTGTTGGGAGTCCCGTTCACCTTTCTAATATGAAGGTCAGGGGACACCTTTGTGTCAGCTCCAACAGCAGCATGCTAAGCAGCAGAGACAATGGGAGTGTGATCTAGTGGCTGGAGAAGGGGTCTGGGCACTGCATTAACCTGCTGTATGACATAGGCAAGGCTTTCCCCCCTCTGTGCCTCAGTTTCCCCATATATAAAGTGGGAGTCAAAATGTCTATCTCACCAGTGTGGGAGGTTGTGAAACAATCATTGTGAAGAAGATGGAAGTTGCTATAGTAGTACATACAGAGTTAGAGCTGCTCTGGAGTAGAAATGAGTAAACTGTGCTTCATAGCTAGCTACTGAGTCACAGCCATTCCAGAAGGAAAAGACCCACTAATTGATCTCTCTTTCCCACCCCCTGCACCACAGAGGTTAATGCAGGGTTTGGATTTTTCTGTGCGTATTTTCCATCGCGTCGTCTGGTCTAGATTTGAATGTTCCAAGTGATTTGGGTTTTCGCCAGAGACAGTGTTGTAGTCTAACAGGTCTCACCACCTTGAACCTTTTCCCGTTACTCAAGGTATGCTACACTGCCAAAAAAAAAAAGTGTATTTTAAACCAGGATAGCTAACAAACATTCGCTAACTTGGGCGAAAAAAACAGCGAAGACGTGGCAACTCAGATCAGTATCTTGAGCTAAAGCCTGTGGGTAGCTTGGTGTTGAGCTGCTAACACATTTCTTTGCAGTGTAAACATACCCTTAGCCTGCATTTCTTGGCTCCTAATTATGTCCCTTCTTAGAGTTAATACTTGGAGTACCTGGAGTCATCCTCCTGTTTGGGACTCCCATTTGACTGTCTTCAGTGCTGGAAGTCACAATATGATGCTTGGTTAATTTCAATTCTCTCCCTTTCTCTTTCAGGCCCTGTTTAACTTTTTGATCCCAGATCATGCAGCAGATGCCTTCTCTCCTCCCCGCCTGTCAGAACCCAGCCTCTGTGACTGGTTGTTGGAATGGCTATTGGGAGGCTTGTCACACTGGGATGCAGAGCACTTCTTGTTCATAGCTGAGCACGGCTACCTGTATGAGCACAACTTCGCCTTCTTCCCAGTGTACCCCCTCAGTGTGCGAGCTGTGGCAGAGGTTACGCTGTGGCCTCTGCAAGGGCTAGTGTGTTTACGGAGCCGCCTGCTCTTGTCAGCGGTGCTTTTGAATGCTCTCCTCTCAGTCCTGGCAGCTGCTGTCCTCTATGAGCTGGGGTGTGTGGTGCTGCGGTGTCGCAGGTTGGCCTTCCTCTCTGCTGTCCTCTTCTGCCTCACCCCTGCCAATGTGTTCATGGCAGCTGCTTACTCAGAAAGCATGTTTGCTTTCCTGGTGTTCAGTGCCATGCTGCAGCTGGAGAAAGGGCAGAGCTGGACCAGCGGACTGCTCTTCTCCCTTGCTGCTGGTGTACGCTCCAATGGGGTGATCAACACCGGCTTCCTCATTTATTCCCAGAGTAAAGACCTTGCCCTCCAACTCCAGGCAGGTGCTGGGACTGTAATGAAGCTGCCTCATGTCTGGAGACGACTCCTCCGTTTTGCAGCTTCAGTGGTTCTGATGTCTGCTGGGATCTTTTTCCCCTTTGCTTTGTTTCAGTCCTATGCCTACTTGAGATTCTGCAATCCTGGCACCAGCTCTGAACATGCTGTTCCCAGGCCGCTAATGCAGCTGGCTGTGGATAAGGGGTATCATGTAGCGGACATGAATGGGGTGAAACCTGCGTGGTGCTCCCAGGGGCTCCCTGTAGTCTATTCTTATATTCAGGATGTTTACTGGAATGTGGGCTTTCTAAGGTACTTTGAGCCTAAACAGGTACCCAACTTCCTGCTAGCTGTGCCGGTTACTGTACTGGGCTCTTGGGCCACCTGGTTCTACATCACTGCAAATCCCCAGTACTGCTTAATGCTTGGGCTAGTGAGGAGAAAGAAGGAAGGAAGGAAAGGAGAGGACTCTGATAAGCCAGTGGATGGATTTTGCTGCTCCAGTGTCTTCGTTTATGTGGTCCATGCCACTGCTCTTCTGGCCTTCGGAATCTTCTGCATGCATGTGCAGGTGAGACATTTGAAGCAGCATGCACCAGTGGTGTCTTTAAAGAAATTTAATGCTGGGGGTGAGGTGGTAGATTGACAGCCATGGAGTTGGAATTTGTCTAGCCACAGGACAAGGGCATTGCAGGTTTCTCAGCACATCTCATCCTGCTCTGTAGGAACCACTTCCAGGTCAGAGGTGACTGTTCAGTGTCCCTGGCCATTTAGTTCCTTTTCTTTCATTGACACTGCCTAAAAGGAGGCCCATTAGGTGCCAAGTGTGATGGAGACACTTGTCCACTAGGAACTACTGGCTTGTTTCGCTTTGGCCACTTATCTAGTGGATGGTATTTATAACATGCTTATCACCAGGACAGCAAAGTGCTGCTAGTCAGCTGTCATGGAGTAAAGACCTCGGCCATTACCACGTTTGACCAGACTTGTACCGGGACCTGGAAGTGAAAAGCTCTGTAACCCCTTATCAGTCCCTAGAAGTGTTTCAAGACTACTTAAAACATGGCTAGTGGCAGTGGAAAGTTGGGGATTCCAGAACTCCCAGATGTGGGTCATGAAGCATTATATCAAAACTCAAGTGGAGGAGGTACTCTCTCTCTTCCCCTGCCTCCCAGTGTATGAGCAGGACTCCTGCTGTCCCCCCTCACTTGGAATCCTGTTAAATAACCCTCCAGTCTCTGACATTGCTCTGACAGGTCCCCAGCAGATTTATGGGTGTAAACATTTGTATGTGTTCAGCAGGTAGGGATTAGTGGAGAATGTCTCTGGATTCCTCCTGTGTTCAAATAGTCTGTCCCTGCAATTACTCTGGTCCCTTCAGGGTTCAGGAGGGTTACAGCAAATACATGTTAGAGGGGATGCTATGGAACCACAGGGTTAACTTAGGAGAGGTCTACACTCCAGCGGGGATGGAAGTTGAGATCAATCTATCAGGGGTCGATTTATCGCATCTAGTCTAGATGTGATAAATCGATCCCTGAGCACTCTCCTGTAGATTCCTGTACTCCACTGCCCCGAGAGGTGCAGGCGGAGTCGATGGGGGAGCGGCAGCGGTCGACTCACCATTGTGAAGACGCCGCGGTAAATTGATCTAAGTACGTTGACTTCAGCTTCGCTATTCTTGTAGCTGAATTTGCATATCTTAGATCAGTTTCCCCCCCCACCCCCAGTGAAGACCAGGGCTCAGTCCTTTAGCCTTCTGCTGCCAAACTGCTGCCATTCAATTTAGTGCAGGGGGGACAGATGTGGAGGGGTCCTTGTCACTTTCAAAAAGCTGTTTGCTGTGTTGTTATAACCATGTTGATCCCAGGATGTTAGAGAGCGGGTGAGGTAATATCTTATATTGCACCAACTCTTTCCAGAAGAGCAAAGGGAGTTGTTTTTAGGCCATCGTTTCTCCTCTCCACACTGTTCTGCAGAGTGCTTTGTACTACTAGCTGTTGCTGTCATCCTCAGAGATGGTTGCACTTTAGTGATACTGCATGCGTAGCATTTGTAAAGTGCTTTGGGATCCTTTGAGACATAAGGCTCTTCATAAATGTAAAATAGTCATCATCTTATTTAGGGTTTGGCTCTTTCATTTTCCTTGGGGAAGATAGCAAGATTCAAGTTTTCACTGTAGCTCTGCTCAGGAATAGGAGTTTTAGTAGAGATTTCTGTGAAGCTGTGACAAGTCAATTGTTGCTGTGTTTTTCTGTAACCTGGAGGGTACTTGGCTGCTTTCACAGACATCTTTATAAATGTAGGCCTGAGCTGAGAGGCATTTTATTTCATATTATTTTATAATAAATTCTAGCACCATAAAGTGTGCTTCCCCCCACCCCCCTCTGTTTTCAGGTTGTAACCAGGTTCCTAGGCTCATCTACACCAGTCTTGTTCTGGTTCTCTGCTCATCTGCTCCAGGACTATGAACCTTTGCTGTGGAAAGGAGGAGCTGCTATCCAGACTGCAGCGTCCCTCTCTGAGAAGCCCACCGTAAGCAACTCTTTTCTTGGATCGTTCAGAACAGGGATTTCCAAAAACCCCATCATGAGATTACTGCTGAACTGGAGAATAAGTTCCCCTCTCACCAAATGCATTCTGGGATACTTCCTGTCCTACTGGCTGCTGGGGCTGATCCTACACTGTAACTTCCTGCCTTGGACATAGAATTTGAGAACATGTATTTGTGATGGACCTGCTAATGGGAACAGAATCACTGCTCAGAATACAAACTCTTTTTTTAAACTTGACATAAGTGAATTGATGCTACTATCTTTGTTTTTATTTCCAGAGGCATACAGAGCCCCCAATATGTGCATGTGACTCTGTGCTCTTATTGCTGTTAACCTCATCCTTCCTCATTCCATTCTCTCCCTACAATTTGTCACCATTACTCGTTGTTTGATGGCTAAAATTTAATCTATAAACTCTTTGGGGTGGGGGTTGTCTTTTTATTCTTAGACCTCTTATGAAACATTATACCATAATTAATAATTGTCCAGTGAAATGAGTTATAGGCCTGTTTAAGGTTGTAGGTTAGGTTGTAGTTGACATGTCTATCTGCAGAATACCAACTGGGGTTCTGAGATGGTGGAGAAACTCAAGGAAGCATCCTCTAACTCCCAGTGTCCTAGTGTTCTCCTCTTTCTGTAGGAGCGCCTAGGCATCATAGAGAACAGGTGGAGTCACAAAAGAGTTTGCTGGAAAGGTTCCTAGCGAAAGTTATTAGATGTTCTCAAGCATGTGAAAATTCACAAGGGTGTATCAGTGTGTTTGAATGTTGTCAGTAAAGTTTGTGGACTTTACGAGAGTCACTTTTCTCCCCCTAAATGAAAAGGCATCTCTAGCTTTGGGAAATGTGAGAACCACCTGTGGTGGAGAGGAGACTCAGCGTGATAGGACCTACAGCTTGGAGAGTACTGTTGGGAAGTTGGACATCAAGGGAAGGAAATGAACATTCCTGTTTACTTAATTAAATAGTAGGGGAGTGTTGCCCTCTGGTTACAGCAGGGAGAGGAACTCAGGTCTGATTCCTATTTCAGGTTCTGCTGTTGACTTACTGTGTATTCTGGAGAAAGTCACTTCCTCTTTATGCCCTGATTCCACTCTCTCTTAAAATGGAGACAGTACTATTTCCCACTCTTACCAAAGGATTGTGAAGTTTGTTTAATGAATGCGTGAGGCTCTTTGAGATCTTTTATAGAAGGCACTAAAGAAGGGTAAAGCATACCTTGTTTTTAGCGTAAAACAGAATAAGCTGATTGTAAATATGGTCATCTCCAGCTCTCCAAGCTTCTGATTAGATGAAAGCTTTGGAGATACATCTATACAGCAAGCACAAAGCTGGGGCAGCGAGTCTCGGAGCCTGGGTCTACAGACTCAGGCTCAGAGGGCTCCTGCTGCAGTGCTCAAAATAATTTCAGGCTCCCCCCTGAGCCTGAATGTCTATACAGCTATTTTAGCACTGCAGTATGACCCCTGTGAGCACAATTCTGTAGACCCAATCAGGCTCTGTTTCTGGTTTCTACTTGCCATGTAGGTGTACTCTGGGTGTCCCTTGAGACTTCTGATTCTACAGTATTTAAGTATACTATAAATATATGCCCAGTTAATGATTTAGGTTGTTATACATTCTCTCTCTCTCTCTCTCCCTCCCGCCAATCTTGGTTTAAATCCTGCTTACAACAGGTCATAACTGCAAATTAATTTGGAAGATTCCTTTGAGGTGCTGGCAGTTGTCACCCCTTCAATTCCAGAAGGGACAGACATAAAGGAAATGAGAAGCAGGCATATCTGCATTCTGAAACATACTTAATATCCCACACAGCAGTAGGCTAATGTAGCAAACATGACTGATAATAAGACTTTAAAAACAAACGTAGCCTAAAACTCTCAAGCTAACTGGAAGAGGCTATAGTGAGATTTTCCAGAACATGCTGCCGCTGAAATCAATTGAATTCTGCAGAGATCTGTCTGCAAAGATCTGCTTGTGGGATTGGGTCCATATTTTTGAGCCTGTAGAGGCAAGACTGTCTTCAGTGTTTAAGCTTTGCCTTCCCTACACGAAAATTCTGCTGACATTTCTAGTCAGACTTTGCACTGGTAAATAAGAATAACTATTAAACTTAAAAACTCCAAATAAACAATGAGTAAAGGTAGACCTGTTGCTATTTTAGTATCTCTCTGATTGTCATAAACAACTCCTAAACTGAACACATTTGAACTGGAGTCCCTGAGACACAATAGCAAGAGGTCCTGCAACACATACAGAGTAGCAGCACTCCAGTGGGGGCAGAGGGCTGCAGTCATTCATAAAACTACATGAGGCCCAACGCCCAGGAGGCTGCCTCATGCCTATACACAGCAGCAATGTCTTATGTTGCTGATGCCATTTCAGTAGTTGCTTGCACAGGCTGACACTTCCTGGACTCCAGCTGCTGTTGCTTCAGGCTTTGCTGACCCTGGTTGTTGTTGTGAAAGGAGAAGAGGCTTTTTATTGCACCACCCAGACTCAGGCCATTGGAACCTGTTTCCTGCATGAGGGAGATCTCGTGGACATGTCTCACTCAAAACATGTTTCTCCCCTGACTCACGTGTGATCTATGTCTTCGTCACTCATTTCCCAAAGCGTCCGGCAAACTGAACGGACCTTGAATCCTGACCATACACAGTTGTGAAATTTTAAATGTAAGAGGCCAAATTCTGTGCTTATTTCCACACTACCCAATTCTGCTGATTCCAGGTGAAACTTTGGGGCCAAAAAATTTAATCATCAGTTCATTAACGTCACACTGGGCTGTGCGCTTTACCTACCCACTTCCACAGTAGATGGTAAAAACATCAAAGAGAAACTGACAGAAATAACAACCACAGTAATTGTAGGGATGTGACAAACTGTCCTGCAGGAAATTGATGATTCAGCCTACTGCTGCCTTATATACCAGATACTGTTGTAGAGAAGGCTCTGTCCTGATGCACTTCAAGTCCATTTCTGAGTGTTTCTGCTGCAGCATTATTCCCTATATCCATGCTCTTCATTGTTAGATTATCTAGGTAACAGGACATATCCTAACCTTAATTTCTTGTATTGATTTTCATCAAATCCAGGACATTATTTGAAATTTGGACCAGCTCAGTAGTGATCAAAAATAGTTACAGTCTTGAGGGTGTTTTGTGACTTTTATATGAAATAGGTGTGGTCTCAATGGGTTTGCAGAGAGCAGAAGGATTGAGTGAGCCAGGCAGACTGAACTCTCCTGGTTTGCCTGTGGGTGGTCCCTCCGTCAGAGAGATGAAACATGGTGTGGGTTAGGGAAACTTAACCTATCCTGTGGATAAACAGACACCTTCAGTTCCCAGGGTTGTCAGCTCACCAACTTCCACCAGCACTAAATTCACTGCAAACATTTAGAAAATAAAATAATAAAACAATTTGACTTGTTACTGTTTGCTTGTTTAGGTCTGTGATTATTTGGCAGAGCTATAGTTACACTGGGTCTATAAGGGGAAGGTGTCTGATGGGAGGTGAGCTACAACTAGGGAGACCAGGTATCCTGATTCTATAGGGACAGTCCTGATATTTGGGGCTTTTTCTTATACAGGCTCCTATGACCCTCCAACCCCTGTCCTGATTTTTCCTACTTGCTGTCAGGTCAGCCTAGCTACAACTGACTTGAAGTTGTGACCATCACCCACGTGGCTGTTACAGCCTAATTAGAGGAAGGCGCACACACACTAGTGGTGGTGGGAGCTGGGGCTGGGCTGTGGGAGTTGTTACAATAGGGTTTGAGCCAAGCGAATGGGTTTGTATTATAATAGTGTCATGGTTTGGAAGGGGCTGCAAGGAATGTTATACTGAGGTGGTGGTGATGGGAGTAGGGAGTGAGTGGGGCTATCGGGTGTTGTGATGGATTACAGGAGGGTGGGGTGAAGGGGACTGTAGCATTGCAGGATTAAGAATGAGTGTTGTGGGGAGGACAGAAGTTTTGAAGAGCTGTGGGATATGGGGTTTTTAGGGTTGGAGATTAGGGGTAAGTGGAATTTGGGGGGAATCTGTGGTTTATAAGAATGTTATGGGGTTTAAGAGAAAAGTGGGATCTCAGGGGGCTTTAGGGCAGGCTTCCAGCCATGTGGGAGGTGGTATGGCTGAAACAGTCGTGAAGTTACGGGGTTTAAGAGATTTGGGGAGAATGTCATGTGAGGTTTGGGCTCTGAGGTGAAGGGTTGGGGTGTGAGGGGGTTGGGGTGGGGGCTATGAGGGGTTT
>ML677388.1:8470133-8509390 GCA_007922305.1 Dermatemys mawii
GGCTGTGGGGTGGCGGGTTAGGATGTAGGGAGATGGGTTAGGGTGTGAGGGGGTTGGGGTGGGGGCTATGAGGGGTTTGGGCTGTGGGGTGGCGGGTTAGGATGTAGGGAGATGGGTTAGGGTGTGAGGGGGTTGGGGTGGGGGCTATGAGGGGTTTGGGCTGTGGGGTGGCGGGTTAGGATGTAGGGAGATGGGTTAGGGTGTGAGGGGGTTGGGGTGGGGGCTATGAGGGGTTTGGGCTGTGGGGTGGCGGGTTAGGATGTAGGGAGATGGGTTAGGGTGTGAGGGGGTTGGGGTGGGGGCTATGAGGGGTTTGGCTGTGGGGTGGCGGGTTAGGATGTAGGGAGATGGGTTAGGGTGTGAGGGGGTTGGGGTGGGGGCTATGAGGGGTTTGGCTGTGGGGTGGCGGGTTAGGATGTAGGGAGTGAGAGGGCTGGGGGGTGATGGGGCCCTTAGGGGATGAGGCGGGTGGAAGGGCGCTGCAGGGCGGGCGCCCGGCCGGCTGGGGGCGCTGCGGCGGGAGGCCGGTGCCCGCTCCCTTGGCGGCGGGGCCGGGGCTCGGGGGGCGGAGCGGACACGTCCCCGTAGCGAGCGCGGGCGGGTGCCGGCCGCGGCTCGGCGGGGCCTGGCGGCGCCATGAAGGAGTGCGAGTACCGGCAGATCCCCCCGGGCGTCCCCGCCGCGACCCCGACCCCGGGCCCGCCGCCCGCCCCGCAGCCGCCCGCCCGGGCCCCGCGCCGCAAGTGGGAGGTGTTCCCGGGCCGCAACCGCTTTTACTGCGGCGGGCGCCTCATGCTGGCGCGGCACAGCGGCGTCTTCGCCCTCACGCTGGGGCTCATCCTGGCCACCAGCGGCCTCTTCTTCGCCTTCGAGTGAGTCCGGGGGCCCGGGGCGCTCTGCCCCCCCCCCCACCCCTCGCACCGGCATCCCGCTATCTTCCCGGGGGTCCCCCCCTGCACCCCAGAATCCAGCCCCCAAACCACCCTATTCTCCCTGCTTGGAGCCCCTGCCTCCCCAGCCCACTGCCCGACTGGGAACCTAGCCCCCGACCCCCCTGATCACCCTTTGCCCTTCCCGTGGGTTCCCGAAGGACCCCGTCTGCCAGACTATCCCGTTATCTTCCGACTCCCAAACCACCCCCTGCCAGGGAGCCCTGACCCCCCATCGCCCTTTGGCTCCTTGCTCGGAGACCCTGGCTCTCCAGCTTGCAAACCACGCCCTGCCCAAGGGGCCCTGGCTCCCAAGCACACCCTGCCTGAGCAGGGGAAGCTCTGCATCACTAGCTCTCTTATCCCCCACAAATAATTCTCTGCCTGGGCATGGAGAGCTCTGGGGTCCCCAACACTCTTCGACAACCTGGCCCCCCATCATCTCTTGTCTATGAAGGGGGTTCTGTGAGTCGCTAACCACGCGTTGTCTCCCGATCACTCCACTTTCTGGAGAGGGGAAGCTTTAGGACCCCCTCACTCCACTTACTCCTTTTGTCTGAGGAAGGGGAACTCCGGTGTCCCCAGCCCTCTTCCTATTGTCCTCAAGTCCTTTCCTGGCTGGGGAGGGAGAGCTTTATTATAATAGGCACTTTGATTTAAATACAGGTTTAGTTTTAAATAATACACTTAAAATCAAATTAAAAATTGTTAGCCTCTGTTAAGGTCCAAATTTATCGTAATCTATTAAAATCATTTAAAAATTAAATAAAAAAATTGTCTCCTGCCAACTTTTAAAGAAAGTTCCACCAGTTCACTGGGGTAAGTCGCTGTGTAAGCACCTGGAACCAGGGTTTGTTGAAGTGTTAAATCCACATTAGCTGCTTCTGCAGGTGCCGAGAGAATATTTTTATCATTTCGGTTTATTCATCTAGTTCAGTTCAATGACTAGTTCACTCACTGTTACAAACCAACTGAGAGTTGAAGAAGCAAAAAAGCTTGTTTTCCTTTTCTGATCTATCAGTAAAAAAACTACTGCTATTACTACTGTTACTCATCCCTTGTCAATTTTTGAAATGGACTATCCTGATTATCACTACAAAAAGTTTTTTTTCTCCTGCTGATAATAGCACACCTTAATTAATTAGCCTCTAAGAGTTGGTATGGCAACTCCCATCTTTTCATGTTCTCTGTGTGCATGTGTATATATAATCTTCCTACTTTATGTTCTACTCCATGCATCTGATGAAGTGGGTTTTAGCCCACGAAAGCTTATGCCCAAATAAATTTGTTAGTCTCTAAGGTGCCACAAGTACTCCTCATTCTGTTTTTTAGTAATAAACTGGTTATGAGAGAGTTCTAACATCTTGAAAGACATAATGACTGGAAACAATAAGTTCAGTTCACTAACTATAGATACTTCCTTTGTTTAATAAATGAGTTTTAGATGCAAAACATATTTAGTTAAACTTTTTTCTTGCATAACCTGCACATTTAAGATAGCATTTAATTTTTGTATTAAATAAAACTATTTGTGTGTCTTTTAAATTGAATTTCCATCCAAACAGAGCTGGACACAAATCACAAATCAAAAAAATTAACCATCATCTAGCAAATAATAAATGCATCATTCACCATTTTCTAACATAAAAATGTAAAAATGAAAAATCTGAATAAATGTAAGTTAAACTATATAATTGCTTAAATGTGTGTTCTGGTTATTTAACAAAAAGAAAAGCACCAAATTTAGTATAAAGGTTGTATTTAGTTGTAAATCAACATGTTTCAAAGATTAACAATTAATGAGATTTAACCTTCCTTTAGAAAAATATCTAAAAAGTATAAACATGATTAAAATTAGTTAAAAATAAAAGAATCAAGCTTTTCTGCTTGCTGGTTTAAATCATTATTAAAATCAGGGATTTAAATCACTTTGAATTAAATCAATCCACCCTGCCTCAGAGGCTGTTCTGTCCCTCTGTAAAGAAGAAAGCATAGGGCTGTGTTAGGTGGTGGAATTGGTTCTAGCCCAGTGGGGTTTTGTTGTTTGGTGGCTGTCTTGTTCTGGACAGCTGAGCTCGGGAGTTGAAACAAAAGTTCTCTTAATCCCTTTGAACTGCCTTGTTGTATGGCGAGGCTGATTCTTGTCCATGAACACCAGGAGTCGGACAGTTTGCGTGTCTGGGTTGGAGTCTGGGTGATTATTGGTGCTTATAATAGTAAAATCCCTTTGCAGAGTGAGGAGTGGGTGGGCGGGGGGGATTCCAACGCTGCATTATGTGAACAGCTGTGTGCCTTAGATGTCTTTAACTGTCTTGCTGTGAGTGGCTGAGACTGCTCTCCCATTGTCCTCATGTGAGGGCAAATATGGGCCCTTGTCTCCAGGATGTGTAGTCACTAATGATGGCTGTCTGTACCTGTTCAGCAGGAGCAAGCCAGCTGCTTACCTGGAAAGGAGTCATTCATTTAGCGTTGGCTCATGGGACAGCAGCGTCTGGTACAGAAATGTGTCCCTTTTTAAACACCTGGTGCAGCGTGAAGGACACGTGTCATCTACAGATGGCAAATCTGCATAGAACCAGGGCCGGTTTCCCCTTCAGCTTAGCATGCTGGGCCAAATGGAATCATAGTAGTGCTGAATTTGATCCACTGTCTGTATAGAAAGGTCCATAAAAGGCTCCCAGATAACTCAGCCCTGACACCTCATAGGTGTCACGTTCTCGAAGGTGACTTGACTTCCCAACGCCTGACTGATTTTTTGAGAGACGATTCTGTATCCCCAAAGAAATATAATTTTACCCGAAATACCCCCTCTACACACTCCACCAACAATTGTGCTGTGTTATGACTGGCTGTTGCCTGCCACTTCAGAGGTGGCTGCATATCAGTGGTGCTGTGGGTATATAATTTGTAAAGTATTGGGAGCCCTTTCCATTGAAAAGCACCCTACAACTGTTCCTCCCCAGAGTGCGCACATCAGTAGGGTATGTACAAGAGTCAGGCAGGGTGGTGGTTGTATGGAGATAGTTACATTCTAACCAGTCATTCAAGTACGATTTGTTCTTCACATGGACTCCCTAGCTCTGGAGCTTGGGTCCCATCTTTGTGTTAGCTGGGGTTCCTAAGCGCTACTCCCATTCATATAATAAACAGCAGTCATTAGAGCAGCCGATCGAGGAGCTTGTGGGTGAATGCAGGGAATGTAAAAAACTTGTTTGTCTACTTATTTACAGCTGCCCCTTCCTTGCCAGTCATCTGACCCTGGCCATTCCCATCATCGGGGGTGTCCTGTTCTTCTTTGTCATCAGCTGTTTGCTGCAGACGAGCTTCAGAGACCCAGGTATCCTGCCCAGAGCCACCCCCAGTGAGGCTGCAGACCTGGAGAAACGGATTGGTGAGCCCTTCTCTCATGCATTTACTATGGACTGTGCGCACGCATGTGTTAGAAAAAGCTCATTCTTTAAAGGCATATGGAAGTCTCTCTCTTGGGTCTTGGCACCCTAGCAGTAGATTGGGAAGGTTTTGATGGGAGATAGACTCTACTCCAAATGCCAAGGACTTTGTGTCCAATTGACGGTGTCTCAGAGGGCCAAAAATCTAAAGAGCAGGTAGTGATGGGAGGGGACTGTCTGACCTGTCTAGTGCTAGCAAGCTGAGTTCCGATTGAGTATCTTCAGAGAAGCAGAAGTAACAAAGAGTCCTGTGGCACCTTAAAGACTAACTAACGTATTAGAGCATAAGCTTTCGTGGGCTAATACCCGCTTCGTCGGATGGCATGCATCTGAAGAAGTGGGTATTAGCCCACGAAAGCTTATGCTCTAATACTTTAGTTAGTCTTTAAGGTGCCACAGGACTCTCTGTTACTTCTGCAATCCCAGACTAACACGGCTACCCCTCTGATTCTTGACAGATGTAGAATTAGAAGTAATTTATTCTTCTGTTTAAAACCGTGATTCCCAAACTCCCTTAGTCAACAGTACCAATTTCCCAAACTAAGTACCATACCAAATACTATAGTCAACTCTACGTCCTCTTCCTGCCATGGAGCTCAGCTTGCTTCTTGCTTCCCACGAGTGGAGTATGTAGTAGAATACAGTTGTACACAGCTACTAGGCAGTGGCCCAGCACAGAGGTTAATTGAGAGAGAGAGCCTGAAGTACCATTATGGGAAATCCTCAGTTCAGAGTGACTACGTACCGTGCTTTTAAATACTGCGCTATTACTCTGGTCCTAGAGGAGGGAGTAGAGAGAGGTGTGCTGGTTCAGACCGCAGTTGAAGCACAGGCCTGGGAATGGGGAAGCCCTGAGTTCTAGTCCTGGTTATGAAACTTACTCTCTGCCCCTTTGGAGAAGTCAGTTCACCACTGCTTCAGTTTCCCCATCAGTAAAGTAGATTATACCAACCTCCCTTCTTCTCAGGGCTTCTTTGAGGATTAATTAGATAATGTTTGTGAAGCCGTTTGAACCCAAAGGATTCTATGTAAGTGCTAAGAATTTATGCTTATTTCTTTAAATGGCAGGCCATGTGGTAGCTCATGTGTTTTTGTACCTTGGTTGGTAGGCCTTATTGTAGGATGTGTTGAGTAAGCTCTTCAAGCCCTGCTTATGTTCTGGTATCTCAGATAAAAAGTCTTGATAGGAGCAGAGAGAAACAAAGCCCTTGTTTTCTTTTTGATTGTGATGGTCTCAACTGGTTTTGGTGATTAGAACTGACACTGGGAAGGAGTTCTGGGTAATGCTGCTAATTGCAGCCCACATCCAGAGCATCTGAGACCAGTTCCCCTGGATTTTGTGACTGCGAAGCTTTGTCTGACATCTTTGGGGCAAGCACTCATCTGGGGTTGTTGGAAAGCTGTCTTGTGAAGAAAATGGGGCGGGTGTGTTAGACACCACAGACAACATCCCCATGTGTTACCCACGTGCAAAGTATCTTGCTACTCTGCTAGAGATGCCTGACAGCTTTTGTGGATTTCAGAACAGCTTCTGAAAACCACAACAAATCTCCATTCATGTTAAAATGCAGACAATGTGGACTGATCCCAGATTATTTTGCCTAAAAAGGCATTTTAGACCCCTCTTCTCTGCTAGTGTTCAAAGGCTGCATATCTCAATTTGAATGCAATTGTAATAATGCTAGGTCATCCCAAATGTAATTGTGCCAAGGCTTGGGTGGTGGGGAGTTGGGGTGCTGTTCTCTACAGATTGTGCTGATAAATAATATTAACGCACCTTTACATAAAACTGTAGGCTGGGGGTTTTAAAGCAACCTAAGAAAGTTAGGTGCCCAATTCCAATTTAATTTCAGTGGGAACTGGATACATAACTCCTTTAAAAACAACAAGGAGTCCTGCGGCACCTTAAAGACTAACAGATTTATTTGGGCATAAGCTTTTGTGGATAAAAAACCCACTTCTTAGGTGCCACCAGACTCCTTGTTGTTTTATGGATACAGACTAACATGGCTACCCGCTGATACTTAACTCCTTTAGGCTCCTTTGAAAATCCCAGCCTTAATGTTAATGAAGCATATCATACAACTGAGTCCAGTGCCAGAGCAGACTCTACTCACCACTCCCTCAATAGCTGCTGCTGCTGCTAACTACCCACTCACTGATTCCCCGTTTGCCTGTCCCTCTTTTATGAGCTCAGCAATAGGTGGCTGATCCCAGTAACTGACCTGTAGACCAGATACTGAGCCCCATGGCTATATATCATGTGGTCTTTTCTTACCATGTTGCCAAACTAATAGCTAAAATAGTTGAGTCAGAGTGCACAGTATAAAGTCCTATTACAATTTATTAATTAATTTGAAACAGTCCTCATATCCACATCCAGTGGAATCTTCCTCTTGATTGAAACCGATTTAAAATTTCTAGTTCAAGCTTGTATTGACACTGGGGATTTATTCTGCAGGTTGTGAATTTACGGTAATGAATTTGGGAATTAATGGTTTTGAGGGGCTAGGATTTGTCACTAGCCTAGTAGGACTTCTGTATTCACAACTCATCACAGCTCTTATAAGAGATAAACATTGATGTAATGTATGTTTGTGTTTTTATGATGGCTATGTGATGGTAAGTGTGTGTGTTCAGAATATATGGCCTGCTTTTTGTAGTCTGTTACTGCTAGTAACAAATGCTCTAGCAGAGCTACTGTGAGATTCTGGAATCTATAGCTGCTAGAAATGATCATAGAAAAATAATCATTTTGTGGGTGGTTTTTAAAACTAGCTAGCTGTCTGTGTCACTTTCTGTTTCAAAATCCACTGAAGTAGTTAGTCCATTAGCCCACTGCAGGAGCTAACTATCATGTCAGCTGTTGCTCTTAATACAATCCATTCATTTTCTTCTTAACATGCTTGACTGTGTCAAATCAGGTTTTTGAAGCCCCCAGAAGAGTGTGTGCGGTGCCCTCCCTGTTGTGATATCAAAGGGCTTATTTTTTTAAAAAAGTGACATGCATGAATGTTCCAAGCCATCCTTTTCACCACTGCACCCATCCAGGTCAGCACCCTCTGGCTACATGCATAAGTGTATCTTGCAGTGTCCTGAAAAATCTCCAAACGTGGCCTTAGAGGAAGGAAATTCCACTTGTGCTATTAATATGTATCAAACTTCAATGGAATCTGTCTGAAACAGTCAAGAGATCATCCCCCCACTTTGGACCCAATTCTACTGCTAAGCCCACTGTGCCCCCTAAGCCACCCTGCTTATGGGCAGTGGGTGAACCTTCCTTTCAGGAAGGCTAGCTCCCTGGCCACTCCCCTTCTGTCTCAGGCCCCGCCTGCTGGAGCCCCAAGCAACTCCCCACTCCAGCAGCCAGAGCCAAGTCTGCCCCTGTTCCTTCCCGCCTCTCCTCTTCCCCCGTGGCCAGCCCAAGCCATTCCAGTCCCTAGCTGCAAGCCCAAGCTTTAGGCCACTGGCTGGAGCAGAGTCCCTGCTGGCCTCAGGGGGAGTGAGGACAGGGCTTCCCATGACCATTCTCCCAAAGGCTACTGCTCCTTAACTGTAGCTGTGCTGCTGGTACGCAGAACAGTTGTAGAAGAATCACATGTGTTAACAGCTTGTGACTTCCTTTGGTTGAGAACTTAGAGAGGAGTTTGGCTTCCTTCCTCTGTGTTCTAGAGATGAGTTAATGTTAACAGATGTTAGAGTGCTGCTTTAATGCTTACTATGAATATAGTGCCTCTGATTTTCAAAGCGTGGACTGACATTAATTCCTTTCAGCAGCCCTGCAGGGTAGGTCAGTATCATCCCTGTTGAACAGAAGGGGTAATTATGGTACAAAGATTAAATAACACTCTGAGTAATGAACAGAGCAAAGATTAGAGCTCTGGAGGTTCTGGCTCCCCATCTTGAACTCAGTCCCCTAGATCACGCTGCCTCTGCAGCTTTCAGATTAGATGTGAATGAGCACGGCACTGTGCCATGCAATAGAGGAGCAAGGCTGCAATGACTGGGATGCCATGTGGAATGGGCCTGTGTGGAGCCTAACTCTCCTTACTTCTCTTTCACTCCGCAGATAGCATGGGCACCTCCACCTACCGCCCACCCGCCCGGACCATGGAAGTGGTCATAAACAAATACGTGGTGAAATTGAAGTACTGCTATACCTGCAAGATGTTCCGACCCCCCAGGACCTCTCACTGCAGCGTCTGTGATAACTGTGTAGGTAAGTCCAAGGGGTTCAGGAGCAGGTGAAATCCCCATAGATTAATGGGGTTCTAGTTCAAGCTCTTGACCAAAAACCTTTCTGCTTCACCATAAAAGACTTGAAAACTAAAGAACGAACTTGTGATAAAATAATCTCTCTCCCTTCTCCCCACTTCAAACCAATGACAAATATGTACACCACCAGTATGCTGTGCTCTAATGCCCTCTCTTCAGTAGTACCAGGTAGGATTGTACTGTGCAATGTAGCCTATCTTCTAGTTAAACCCACCTCCACGCATCTGGGTATGAAATAAAGCTGCAGGATCTCTGTTCTCTTGGCCACTCTGTGTTGCAGTCATGGCTAATGTGAAGCAGAAGGGTCAGCATATGTTCTATCTTAGCCCTTCTGCCCCATGGCGCCTGGTGCTAGATGGGAGGGAGAGCTGGAGGCTGACTGAAGGAGTGAAAAAACAGGTTGGGTAAACCCAAACTGGCAGATGAGAGAGGGACTGGCATGCAATAGGAGATGTTGGTGTGGCAGTGAGGTTCCTGCATAGTCTGGAGCCTCTGGAGGAGCAGTTTAAACAGCTGTCAGTCTGGTGTGACGTATGGCAGGACGGTGGAGTGTTGGTGAATGGCAGGTCCACTGAGCGCACAGTCACTTCATTAATTGTCATCCTATCTGAGTACGACTTCTGTTCCAGTCAGCACGTTGCACTAACAGTTGTGGACGCTGGGGCAGCTTGGGGAGAGGTGAAATTACTGATCTGAGAATGGCCACAAAATTCAAGGTCACCTGTCTAAAGAAGACAGCTCAAAGACAGGGAGTCTGAGGAGCTACTGAATGGCTTTCAAGGATGAGGCATGACATCAGCAAGTGCAGCCCCACCCAGGTTTGTCAGGCCTGAGCATTGCTTGAATGGGAGACCCACAGGATGCTTCAGGTTTTAGTAGCTGGCATTCTTCCTTCTGAAGGAAAGCCTCAGCAGAGTATTAAGCAGTGCTGTGCTGCTAGAGTTGCAGTTTTGTGGGTGAGACCTAAGCTGGAGGTCCTGGCCGCTTGTGGTTATAGAAGATGGCTTGGTACTTTTTTTGCTAGCGTAGGAGTGTTAACCCATGTGTCCTGGCAGATTTTCTGTGCGGGTAATTTCATTCTGCTGTCATAAATTCCCCCCGGGGGTTTCAACTGGATAGGGTATTCTTCACATCCTGTATTAAACTCTTAGGTAATGTTACCATGAGCTGTTAAAGAGTTGATATGTTTCACCTCAAAGGTGGCTGCATTTCAGTGGTGGGTAAAGGGGTGTGCACGTTTTGCCAGCAGTGCTGCTCTTGTTGCTAGCTTGAAATCTAGTCCATTCTTTTAAGAATCAGAAGTATTTTCAGGTGTATTGCATCTGCCCGGAGTTCCCTTGCCAATCTGTATGGCTTTACGGTCAAATTTTCCTAACTTTTAAAATGCTTTTTCTCTTCATATGAACTGACTTATGCAAGGGAGCAGTGAAACTGAGTCCCCACTGTCAAATGCACAAAGGATACAGACTGAAGAAATAGAAATGCATTGTCTCTAATGTCTTTCAGTTTTAGTAATTGTAGGTGTTACGAGTAACCACGGTTAGAACAGTATTCGGGCAAAGTAATGTTTCAGATTGGTGTCCCTATGAGGTTAAAGAAGGGCACGTATACAGATTGCAAGGTGCTATATAAATATAGTGCTGGTGTCCTGTCATTCAGAGGTGCTGGGCTAAAATCTTAGGTGGGTAGGCCGAAGGGCTGGCTTGTAGCCCCGAGGTTCCCAGAGGTTCTGTAACGTTCACCCATGTGTAGGGAGTAAGATGTTCTAATGTCCTTCCCTTGCTACCTGGTTTCAGAGCGGTTTGATCACCACTGCCCCTGGGTAGGCAACTGCGTGGGAAAGCGCAACTATCGTTACTTCTATGCCTTCATCCTCTCCCTCTCCTTCCTGACGGCCTTCATCTTCGCTTGTGTCATCACCCACCTCACTCTGCGTAAGTGCTGCAGCCGCCGGGAGTAACACGGGCATCACCCTCCTGGCCATCACCACTGACACCTGACTTAGCACATACAAACTTAGAGGCTGCTTCCCTCTATCAGACTATGTGATCAATGGCTCCGGTGATGATCGCGAGACTCAGGGCCTTTCACTGGATGAACTGGTCGAGGGCCGCAGCAGTGAGCTGTAAATCTTATTTTAGAAAATAGTTTGAGAGTTTTGGTGAATGGGTTATTTCCCTCCATAGCAAGTAGGTTGCAGACTACGTCAGGGCTGCAGTGGGTTGGAGGTGTATGTATATGTTGCATCTACGTCATGGCCTCTGATGGAAGGCAGCTTGCTTTTCAGCCCCTGAACCTCTTGGAGCATCTACATCAGGGATGGGCAAACTTTTTGGCCCGAGGGTCACACTGGGGTTCAAAATTGTATGGAAGGCCTCCCCAAACAGCCTGACCCCGTCCCCATCCGACCCCCTCCCATTTCTTGCACGCCTCTGAACTCCCAACCCATCCAACCCTCCCCCCCCGGCTCCTTGTCCCCTGACTATCCCCTCCAGAGACCCCCCGCCTCTATTCACCCCCTATCCAACCCCCCTGTCCCTTGACTGCCCCAATCCCTATCCACACCCCTGCTCCCTGACAGCCCCAGGACCCCCAATCCCCCCATTCCCCATCCCCTGACTGCCCCCCAGAACCTCTGCCCCCTCTAGCCACTCCCTGTCCCCTGACTGCCCCCCTGAGAGTCCCTGCCCCTTATCCAATCCACTGGCCACGGCCCCCTTACCATGCTGCTCAGAGCAGCGGCCAGCGCCAGACACGCTGCTGCGCAGCCTCACCCCCAGAGAGCTGCCCATGCGGCGGCGTGGCTGTGAAGGGACAGCAGGGGAGGGGCCAGGGAAGCCTCCCCGGCAAGCTCAGGGGCAGGTTGGGCCCATGGGCCGTAGTTTGCCCCCCCCGATCTAGACTGTGGGGGTTTCTCAGTCAATTGGGCAGATCCATGTAGCCTTTTGGGATGAATGTGTACTTTGAAGCAGGACAAATTGGCTGGGGATGTAAATGTGCCTTCTTGATTTCAATACTTTGTCGTGTTTGCTTTGTAGGTTCTCAGGGAAGTGGATTCGTCACCACTCTGAAGGCAACACCAGCTAGATATCCTTTTAGAGCTTGCACCATCCCATCTGTTCCCCTTTTCGTACGCCGACACAGCTGAATCCCTGCAGGGTATTGGAGCAGAGATACTAAAGCTATCGCCCTCTGAAAAGTGTGCTCTGGTTTAGAACATACAATACGCCCCTTCTGTCAGGACATTTCACTATACTTTACAAACCCTAATGCACGGAGCCTCCTTACACCCCGTGCTGGGGAGGACAGACTTCTCTGCATTTACAGAAGGAGGTGGTGATCTTGTAGCCATGCTGGTGAGACCCTTTATTCAAGACACAGTTTCTCTCTCCATTGCCAGACTAGTACCTTGTGCTCGGTGGTGCACAGATGAGGGTTGGAAACAAGTTCACTTTCTGAAATGTGGAAGGGCACAGGGAAAAGGGGGGATGTCACTAAATTGCCGGAGCGAGTTCTCCCTTGATGGGCACTCGCAGAATAGCACAGACAGTGGGAAGGAAGCTGCATTCCTGCTTGGTTGGTTGGAACGCACTCTCCTTGCTAGCGAGTGCCGACCCTTTTTCCCTAATGGAAGGGGTAGGGAGAGTCCATTTCCTGGCTAGGAATCTCAGCCAGCCACTCAAAAACAAGGGCACTTTCCTGAGCCCTTCATCACCCTCACTATGTCCCTGCGCTTGTTTCCCCCACCGAGAGTCCACAGTTGCTGAGAGTGACTGACTCATCCAGGCCTCCCTTTGCTCTGTGTGGGTGGGTGATCGGTCCTGGAGGCTTCCTTGACTCTCTTTCCACCGTGCTGGAGCTGGTGATATGTTTTTTCTCAGTCTGGTCTATTTTGGGCCTCTCAGGTTTTCACACTTACCTAGTCGCCTCCAACCTGACGACAAATGAAGACGTAAGTATCCGTGTGTCTCTCCTTCCATAGAACGGGACCAGAAAGGTATAAGCTCCACCTCTGGGCATGAAGCCCACTCCTTTCTAAGCAATGAAGAGGTCAGCCGAAAATCTGTTGCTGTTTCTGCAGCAGTGGGTCAGAGGAGGTTATCTTGAGAGGCACTAGATGCTTGTGGCACTTGATTACAGAGCAGATAAAAGACAGCACCTTTGGGCTGCCCCCCGAGTTGACCCTGTAATTCGAGTCGCCCAGCAGAGCGTGACAGCGCAGGCGCACACAGACAGAGTGCACGAGTTCCAAGAGGGAGAGCAGTGTGTGTCGCTTGGCTGTGTGGAGACTAGGAAAAGAGAACAGATTTTAAAATACGAGCTAATACACTTGAACTTTTGGCCTGCCCCGAGATGGACCACGACCAGCTAACATGTTTGTAAACAGGACTTGCCTTGTGCACACTAGATGCAAAGTCCTGTTTAAAATCCTGTTAGTTAAAACACATGAGTTGAACGTGTTTTGAAGCATGACCTGTCTCCCAGTCTAGACGTGGCCTCTGTTAATATTTGGACCACGAGAGAGCAATAAGGAGGAAGGCGGTTCAGTGGGTGGGCATCACTTGGGTCAGTGCCTTGCCTTGCCACAGACTTCCTGTGTGACTTGGGCAAGTCCCATTGTGTGTGTGTCTCTCTCTGCCTTGATTTCTCCTCTATGAACGGGAGTAGTTACATAGGAGTGTTATAAAGATAAATGTATTAAAGATTGTGACATGCTGAGATGCTACTGTACAGGGGTCTGATAAGTATCTAGCTAGCACAGCTTTTTATATCTGTCTGGCTGCTTAAAGGGATTTGAAAATAACACTTCTGTCTGAAATATTTATACCACCTTATTGTTACAAGTGACATAATTGCTGTCTCAGAATGGTTTCCCTACTCTCTTACTTTCTGCATTTAACAGCACTTTGGGGCAATTCCTGCTCAGTTATACAGCTGAGATTCCCACTGAAGTCAATGGGAGTTACACCGCGTGACTGAGTCCGTGGTGCATAGTCTGTAAGTTTGCCTTGTTTTTTGAGTGCCGTTTGTCTCAGCAGCTGGGGAAAGGAAGCGAAAAGGGGAAGTGTGATTGTAAACTCACACCAGCTGGCCGAGACTCAGGGGCAGAGATAGGATCTGGAACACTCTCTAATTCCTACAGCTTACATGACTAAGATTTCAAAGCGACAGTGTTTCCTTAAACAGGCTCCTGTGGCTGCTCAGAATGAAGAAACTAAGGGGTTTCTTTATATTAACAGAGCTGCCTACAAAATCCTCTTGTTCGCTTAGCTCCGTAAGTGCTCTGTGTGCTTTACAGAAATAAGCCCCTGCCTTGAAGCACTTTCAGTCTAAATTTGGCAAACAAGAAATGACTAAAGTGAAACAAAGGGAGGGGAGCGTGGGAGGTTTACAACTACTAGACGACGTGTGATGCATCGTACGTGGTGTGAGAAAGGTGTAACTAGTGGGCTTTGAGACTAAGCTTGGGTAAAGGCAGAAGGGCAAACTGCTCTAGAGAGGACGCAAGCTGCAGAGGGCCAGCTAACAGTTGCTTGGTGCAATGGGAGGGGGAAGCTATGTCTTGCACAGGGACGTTCTCTCAGCTTGCTGCACTGCCCTGGAGAGGACTTAGAGCTCAGGGAAGCAAGAGCTGTGTAGTGGGGCACAGTGCAGAGCTCCACACCCCTCGTGGGACACTTCTGTCATTTCAGTCCTGGGCTTTTCAAGCAGTGTGTGGACACCCTTCCTTGTGACCTGGGCTGTGCACTGACCATCTCCATCCCCTCTCACCAGGCTGTCGCTTTCTAATCAGCCTATGTCCTTTCAATTGCAGATCAAAGGGTCGTGGTCAAATAAGAGAGGCTCAGAGTTTGCCAATCCCTACAGCCATAAGAGTATCCTCACCAACTGCTGTGCAGTATTGTGTGGGCCATTCCATCCCAGGTAAGAGCCTCCGATCCTCTCTGGACTCGGGACTTTCACCCTGCCCTGATACTGGAGCCTCATGTGGAGGTGGAGACAGGAGACGTTAATACTGCTGCCAGGAGCCAGGCCATAGCGATGGCACATAGTGAAGGGTAGGGTGGGTAATTCTGAGGCTCCGGCCCAGAAGGGTAGGTAAATGTACAGGCGGGTGCTGACTGTTACTTTTCAGTCATTCAACTCTGCTTAATTCAGGGCACTTCAGACTTTGTTATAGGGTGTAAACGAAGTGCCACTGGAATTTCCCCCTGCAGTGTAGTAAGGGTGGGATGTGCCTGTTCCAGGAGGGCCCAGCAGCTAATGGTAATCACTTGCTATGGAAATATTTATCAGATGTGTTTCCCCTTTAGACATTTAAAAATCCAGTGCCCTAGGGACCTCAGGAGGGCTAAAGGATGCATCCTGTGAGCTTTAGCATTACATAAGGAATAATCCTGGGCTTCAAGGTGCCCTGTGAAGGACTTCTCAGCACATCTGGCTTCTGAATGATGGAGAAGTTCTTCACTGCTTGTTTTTACACTACAAATACAGATCTTGTCTGCCCTGGCAGAGTCCCTGGGGACTGGAGAACTAGTAGAATGACATTCGCCAGACTCGAGTGACGCAGTGAAAGCTGAGTGGTTGGGAGAGTAAAGATTTTGGACTGTGGTTAAATAAAGCTCTTTTTTTTTTTTTTTTTTTTTTTTTTTTTAAAAAAAAAGCAACTTTAATTTCTCTGACTAACTTGGAGTGAGAGCTTTGTCTCACTCCTCACTTGTCAAAGAAGGCAGGAGGGCTCTTGCTAAATGTGCTCTTGATACAGCTCCAGGTGAGAGCAGACTTGACATTCCTGATACCTCTGAGGTGAAAAACAAGCATCAAAGCCTCTTCCAGCCCACCACCATCCACTATACAGAAAGAAAATTAAGGGGCACCAGCCCAGTTTTTTCCCTTGCCAGGTCATCTCTAAGTGGCTGGAATTCTACATGCATCTTGCAGCTGCTTTTTAGGTCAGGATGGAGCATTGCATGCTGGGATATGTGGTCTGTGGGGGTCTTCACCTCTATCAGAGATGGGGTTGGCTGCAACTTTCTCTATTTTATGCAGTATGCTGGAAACCTTAGACTTTCGGCAAGTAGCCAGTGCTGTCCACAGTCAGACAATTTGGAGACTCTGTCCTTAAAAGGACACAATGATTTCCTATTTAATTTGATCCTGACAAATTCCCTTACCTGTGAATTATCTTCAAGTGTCATTAAAGCAGGAAGGAATAATGCCAAACATCTCTCTGACTTTTCCTCATCTGTGCTGATTTGTTTCTTGTTTTTCACTGGGCTTGGACAGTGAAACAAGACCAGTGAGTTTCACTCTTTGCTCCTCCCTGAGCAGGGTGCAGGGTCTCTGAGTTGTAGAGTTCATGGGGAGGGTGGGAAGGCAATGTTGTTCACTGCTTAAACTGTATTGCAGTTTAAAAAAATCGTTCAATGAAACCTGGTTAGTAACTTTCAAAAAAAAACCCAACCAAAAACCTCCTGTTGGGTCCATCCTATCTAACATCTTCCATCTGAGGAGCTCAGACTATGCCATCAGAATGGTCCCTTCTGGCTTTAACAGCTATGAATCTAACCCCATCCAGAAATAAAATTTCCATGGTCTAGTCACATGAGGGCGCAGTCAGGCAAATTTAAAATAATCTCTTGTGTTGGGAGTTTGATCCAAAGCCACATTTTGTAGCTCTCAGCCTGTTGAATGCTTCAGGCACTTTTGAGACCGTTTCTTTTGCTGGGAGGAACCAATCTGAGCTTACTGGGAGCATGACCAATGTCAGTGTAATGAAATCATCCAGGGAAGGTCAACTGTTGCTTAACCTGTGCTCAGGAGGGCTGTTACACTGTGACTTAAGGAGGGTTTTGTTTTTCCCCTCTGAAATACTTCCCAAGCTTCTTGTCATTTTCAGTGCCTTCGTTCTTATGGAGTTCATGAGAGTAAGTGAGCTAATCTTTAAATATGTTGAGAGCACTGAGGTGTAGATGGCTGCTAATGGGATAATAGTATTTCACCCCGCTGTAGGGGGGCTCTCCAACTCCAGCCTAGCGTAGTAGTGACACAGCGTTGTCTATAGCTGTGAGTGTCATCCATCCCCCCGACTGACACTTTGTCTGTTAGTCCCCACAAAGAGACAAACCGGGCTTGGGGAAGCTTAACCTGCTGCTCTCACTATGGTACTGGTTCTGTGGCTGAAGTGGGGACTTGACTATCCAGGATGGACAAGTCAGCAGCTTCCAGGTGCACTCAGCTCACACCAAAAGATTTGAAGAAACTCCTTCCTGCCCAGAGTGCTAAGTGCTTTGGGCTCAGGTGGGTGTGTGTAGCCTTGCCGGTCACCTTGGGGTTTAAGTGACAAGTGTTTAAAAACATGTGCAAGAAAAGTCTGAGCCATAGTTAAATGCTGTCCTGTGTGCAGAGTCTGTTTCCTCTCCCCAGTTGCCTTCATGAGACTTGGCTGAGGGGATTTTCCTGGCTGCATTCAAATTCCCTAAATTCTGGACAGTGCTGGCAGGCACAGCTGTCTTGTGTTAATGATCAAATGCTGTAAGCCTTTGCTTCCTCCCTTTGAAATCCCCTAAAATCATAGAATGCAGGACTGGAAGGTACCTTGATAGGTCATCTAGGCCTGTCCCGTGCACCGAGGCGGGACTAAGTATTATCTAGACCATCCCTGACAGGTGTTTGTCCAACCTGCTCTTAAAGGCTCCAGTGATGGAGATTCCACAACCTCCCCAGGTAATTTGTCCCAGTGCTTAACCACCCTGACATTTAGGAAGTTTTTCCAGTCTAATCTATGTCTCCTGTGCTGCAACTTAAGCCCATTACTACTTGTCCTGTCCTTGGTGGATAAGGAGAACAATTTATCGCCCTCTTCTTTATAACAATCTTTTACGTATTTGAGGACTGTTATCATGTTCCCCCTCAGTCTTCTCTTCTACAAACTAAACAAACCCAATTTTTTTCAGTCTTTCTTTGTAGCTCATGTTTCTAGATCTTTAATTATTTTTGTTGTTTTCCTCTGTACTTTCTCCAATTTGTCCACATCTTTCCTGAAGAGTGGTGCCCAGGACTGGAGACACTACTCCAATGGAGGACTTATCCGTGTTCAGTAGGACGGAAGAACAACTACTTGTGTCTTGCTTACGACACTGCTGCTAATACATCCCAGAATTGTGTTTACCTTTTTTGCACCAGTATTATATTGTTGACTCAATAGATGCTAGCAACTCAGTTTTACAGTATCACTGTTGGCTTAGCACACAGCTTCAGAGGTTTGTTTCTTGATGAACGTTGGTGTTTTAACCTCTCCTCTCTCTTCCCATCTTGTTTTTCTAGTTTAATAGACAGAAGAGGATTTATCTTGCCTGATGCCGGGCCCCCGTCCAGTCCCAAGAGTGAAGTCCCCTCCTTTGGAGCCAAGACTGACACCAGCATGGTAGGAGGCATTCCCTAGTGGTGCTGTGATGTAGTCCAGTGCCTGGCTCCACTTAGTACCTTCCCCTGTTCTCATCTCCCTGACCTCAGGCAAGAGAGCCCTGCAGTGCAGAGCTGCCAAAGACTAAGTCAAGCCATGCGTTACCTTTTTATTTATTGATTTTTTTTATTTTGCTGTCATATGGCTTATCTGGATTTTCAACTGCTACAGCCTGGTGCCGGGCAAGACCTTGGCCTCGCTCAGGGAGAGGGGTTCCAACCACAGCTGGGAAGCAAGAAGGGCTGCTTGGGAAACCCCGACTTCTCAGAACCATCCAAGCTTGGAGTGTCCGCTCCAGAGAGCTGCCATCTTTCCTGCGGGGATTAGCCGACTGGGCTGCAGTGCCTTGTGGGGGCTGAGGATGGGGAGGTGGACACAGTCCATGTCCCATCTCCTGTGCTGCATTCTAGATTGGAGGCTGGGTTTGGGGGGATGATGAAGGCTGAAAGCTAGGTCTCCCTTTTGTGTCTCTACAACAGCCTCCTGCACAGGGGCAGCTTCACGTGTCAATATAAACTACGTTCCCATCTGGGCCTGTGGAATATGCAGCGTCCCTTTCCCAGCAGCACCAGAATTGAGACTGGCTGGTTGGGATGACGTTCTCATTCTCAGGTGCTGGGGAAAGCTCTGAGGGCCCAGACCTCTATGGGGCAATGAGCATAGGCAGGGAAATAGATGTGCCATCCCAGCTGCTGTTCAGTGCTGGCTCTCACATGATCACAGAGAAGGTGCTGACCAGCCCTTCCTAGTGGAGCCATTTCAGCCAGTAAGAAGCCATGCAGGGACAAGGTTACAGCCCAGAGGAGCCCCTAGTTTTAATTGTTAGAAACCAAATACGCCTTTTGTGGGTTTAACAGTGAGATGTGGCCCTTAGATGGTCACCTGCCAGACCTCTGCCCAATGCTAGGTGGCTAGTGTATGAGTGGGCTGTGTGTGTGTAATGAGCTTCAGTGACAACGTCTGTGTTGAAGAGGTACCGCTTGCCCAAACTGGGTGACCCTGAGTGCTGCTGTCAACTAGCCTGCTCTTGGTTTGGATTCCTGGCCAGTAGAACAGAGAGTGGGGCTATCTGCTGGCCCTCTGAGAATGATTCCTCTGAGTGAGTCTGCCCCAGGGTGGCACCAGACCTGTTGCTGCTCCTCACCAGGTGTTCACCAGTCTGCTTTGTGGATTACTGACACTGGCAAGTCTGTTCAGGAGAGTTACAGACACATTAGCAATACTTGAAACTTGTTTATTTAAAGCTGCTGGGTATTTTTGCACAATTTTGTAGATTTTTTTTTTTTTTCTAAGTAGTATTTTTGTATGTGTCGGTGTAGATAGTGCTATACATGTTCCTGGCACCAGGGTAGAGATTTGCAGTGTTTGTTTAGATGCCCCTGGGCATTGGAGTATGTATCAGACCCCAAGCCCTTTCATCTTTCTCACCTGTGCTTTTATCACTAGTCAGTGTATTTGGGGGGCAGATTGTCCCAGAGGTATCCCCCCGTATTCTGCTTTGCACATCTTGAATGACAGTGCACTAGCAGAGCATAAGGAGAACACAGGGTGTGTGGAAGGGGCTGGTATTGCTTAAGGCACCCCTCACTGCCCTGCCCTGTGAGTCAGTCTGCTGAGCAGTGGTGAACTTCAATGGGACAATGTTTAAATGCACCCCTCAGCATGGTGTTCTGACATTCCACGCATTCCCGTCCCCTCTCTTCTTGGCACTGTTTGGAAGCCCAGTTTTGTTGTTAGCCAGAAAATGTCACAAATCCTGACTGTTCAAAGAGCAGTGCACGAGATGAGCCCCGCCCCTCCACCACCCACGTCCTGGGGTTGGGAACTTGGGATCTGCATTTACATGCTGCAGGCTTCTAGCAGGAGGCAGTGGTTTTAGGTGGGGCTTGAAGAGAAGCTTTAGCTGAGAAGAATATTGGGCGATTTCAGACCAGTCCTTTCTGGAGATTTGATTAAAAATCGACTCCTTCCACCCTGCAAATGTTCCTCCTGCTTCATGTTTCCCGGCTCAGGGCACAGAGATCTCAGTATTCAAGTGAGATGGGCCATGGCAGGGGTGCTGTTGTCCGTGGACTAATCTTATAGTATAGCCAGAGGGCGGTGGTACTGCTGCCTTGTGATAGGTATGGCTGGGGTCTGGATCACTCGGGCTTCATGTGCTGGTCTCAATCAGTCCCCTTTCCAGCAGGGTGACTAGTCCAAAGCCAGCCCCCCGTGGTTAGTGACCAAAAGCATTTACCATGTTCCTTGGAGAAGTCTCTTGGCCCCACACCCCCCTCCCAGTGTTAATGTTCCCCACTGCTGGCAGCTGAGGTGGAGAAAGGTTGGTACCAGCATGTAAAATAAACCACCTGAGCCCTGGGGTGACCCTGGCAGCTCAGGGGTGAGGCAGGCTGGCAGGGCAGCTCCCTCTGCAGATTGACACACAAGGCTACAGCTCATGTGCCTTGCCACTATTAGACTGATCTTCAGCCTCACACGGCTCAATGCAACAGCATAAAGAGCTGCTGCTGTGTCTGGAAAAGAACACTCCCAAAATCCTTTCCAGAAAGCATACTGCACAGCCACCACCGTCCGTCTTCCCCTTCTCCACAAATAGCCGGTGTGCTTAATACCACGGCGCTGGCTCTGCCCTGCTCCGGGTGCTGTGTTTCATTGATAGGACTGGCAGATGGCGTGTAGAGGGTCAGTAAAGCTACACTCTAAGAGGCTGCAGCTTTAACGGGATGGGCTAGGAAAACTGACCCTGCCTCCTACGGGAGTTCTGAAGGAGGGAGAGGGAGGCAAAGTCTCTCACTTCTGTTTGAACCAGTTTCTCTTGTTATGTGCTGTAATAAAGTTATATTTTTAAAGTTAACTGGTTGGGGATTTGTTTCCTTTTCCGGGTTCGGAGGCATGTTCCTCAGCTTCTGCAGTGGGGTGAGCAATGATTCACTGTCCGTGCAATGAAGGTTAGCTGGAAGAAGCCATCTATCAGTCTTGCCTGCCCAGGGTACTCACTTCCTGCGGATCAGGCTGGAACGTGTGCATCACTGCAAACCCAGCAACTTGGGCTGGCCATAAGGTTTTTGGGGTTTCATCATTCAGCTGCTGAAATTTGACACAGCTCAAATTGCATCTTCCTTCAGAGGCTTTAAATTAAGCACCCTTCTCCCATCCCGCTCTCCCTCTAACCCAGGGTCTGAGCGTGACCTGAGGTGGAGCCGCCTTCTCTCTGACGCAGTCTGCCAGAGGTTGCTAAAGCGAGTGCTCTCTGGTGTCTTCCCCAGGAGGATGCCTGCCAGGACTTTGCCATTTCCTGCACAGCCTGATGGGATCTAATGCCCCCCTTTCTGGATGTTAGCCCTGCTTTCTGAGGGGGGAGTTGGTAAGAGATCACTTTCTTCTTCTCTCCCAGTCCAGTGACTCATCTCATCCTCACTGCATGGTTTGCTCTGTACAAGGAGCCCCAGCTACCCTCCGGTTTGTGTAGGCATTGGTGTGTAGTGTGCGCCAAGAGCCCTGCTGGGCAGTGAGCCATGCTAAGCTGTGTGCTACACAGGTAGATTATCCCCAGCTCTGCAGAGGCTATGGGTAAGTTTTCTTTACACTGCACTGCAGACAGAGTGGAGGCAGAGCAGATGTGCTTGGCTGAGAGCTGCTGTGCATTTCTCTGGGTTTAGGCCACTTGTTAGTAGAACATGCAGGGTTTAGAGAGTATTGGGATTGGACTTCGTGCACAGACAGAAAGGTTAGGGCCGTAGGGCTTTAAGCCCTGAATGGCGGCTGCAAAGAGGATGGATTGCAATGGTGGCTTTTAGCCATGGCGAACGAGATGAGCTGTGAGTGGAAGAGAAGCCCTGCTGGTGCAGCGGCGTGACATTCACAGCAAGGTGTGGTGTGAACACAGGCCTGGGAGCGAGGAACAGCTTTGTAATCCTGGCTCTGTCACTGACGCACTCTGTGCCTAAGTCACTTCCCCTTTCTGTGCCTGTTTTCCTGTCTGTAACATGAAACTCATCCTTCATCTTGCCTGTGACACAGGTGAGTCATTGGTAAAAGTGCTTTGAAGAGACCGGGGTGTTACATCAGTGCTTATTACTCAGTGACAAGGGCTGGGGATTCTGCAGGAACAGCCCTGCTTACACTTGCCTAACAGCTCTTCTCATTCCTTCCACGCACCGCCAATGAGCTAGTGTGCGCCAGAAGGGGAGCACTGATAATGCCCAGCTGCCAGGAAGCCAGTGTCTAGTCCCTGTCTTCCCAGCACAGTCCATAGAACAGTTTGTATTTATGACATGAAGTCAGCTACCCCGGGAGCCTGTTCCTTTGCACCCACACCTGGAGAAGAGCACCAGCTGTGGAAGTCATGACCTAGCAGCTGTGGCGTGAACCGATAGTTACACACCTGCAGAGTGTCTAGTGGTGGCTGCATGTGTCTTGCTCCATTATTGTTATGGGAAGCGATACCCCTGCCTCCTCATCTTCCTCTCCCCGCTGAGTGCTGTCTTGCTCATGTGGTAGCCTCCTAATCACCCCCTCTCCTACTGCATGATGCTTGAGAGCATTGGTCAGTAATTACCCACTTACCTGGCTTGTTTTGAGGGGTCTAAACAGCTGATGCATCCCTGGCGTGGTTGTTACCAGAGGCATTGCTGGAGTCTCACTTGTGCTGCTAACACAGGGCTGGCACTGATCTGACCCCATCCTTTTCTGTTATTTCCTGTAGCTGGCTTGGAGGATCCATGCCTGCTCTCGCTCCTGTTCCCTGACTCTCACTCTGGTATGTCTTGTACTAACCCTCTCTTTTTCTCCTCCACTTTCCTTTCCCTGTGCTCACGGTGGGGGGAAATCCAGTGTGTTCAGGGGACTAAAGCGCTCTTACGGACACGGATAACACCTGCAACAGCAGCCATTACCACCGCCAGTGCCTCCCCACGCCAGGGCTATGCTACTGCACCTCGGTCCCTCCTGTGGCGAGAGAGGTGGGAAAGCCTTTCCAAACCTGTGTGTGGAGCTGGCACACTCTGCTGTCCCATGGGTTTGAAGCATAAAGCCATAAATGCATCTGTTCTGAGTGCAATAACTGGAGGTTTTACCGTCTCCTGCTGCTGGAAAGAGACTCGTGCAAATGAACCAGGGCCATCGCTGGCTCCTTGGAACTAGCCTTACTCTGCAGTGACGGTGTCTCCCCCTCAATAACTGAAGATGTAATTATAGTAACTTTGATGAGCCAGTATGTGAGACTTTACCAGGTTTAGTGCGGTGTGTTCACAGCTGGAACTGTGGGCTTGTGAAGCAGAATTTCTGCCAGAGCTGGCCAGCAGGCCACCTCCCCAGCCGTGAACTGCTTGTGCCGTATGTATGCAGGCAAAGGACTTTCCTGTCTCTGGTGTAGGTAGGGTGAGTTAAGAGTTCACCTTTCAAACACTTACTAGTAAGTTCTGTGTTTTCTGTGTCTTAGGATGCGCTAGTTTAGAGGAAGGGATTAAGTGCAGTAGTAGCTTACATAGTGACTTATGCAGTCCCTGGATAGATTCCCCTGCTAGCATCATTGCAAGGACAGAGCAGAAAAGAGAGGAAGGAGGCTGGAGGCCACTGACAAACTTTGTTAAAGTCATCTAGTGTAAAACTGTGAGACTTCACCCCTTGTCAGCGAGGCTAGAGTCTGGTAGGGTCTGAAATCCATTTATGCCTTTTACTTTTGTAACAAAATAAAGTTTTTCCTATTTACTGTACGTGGACATCTGGTGGTTGTTTCCCCAGCACCCCAGGGTAACGCCTCCGGGCTGCACTTACCAGTGTGTGCTTTTCCTTGAACGGGTGGAGTGAATGAAGATGGAGCATAAAAGGCTTTGTGTATGTCTGTACGACCTCTTGTGTTAACCACGGGCTGAAAGCCAGGAACTCAGCTTTGGCTCTGACTGTGGCCTTAGGGCATGTTCGAGCCACCATTTCCCCCTATAAACTAGGAATGAAACATGGCTTGTTTCCAGGAAGGTGAGGGAATATTTGAAGAACATCAAATGTCTGGAGCAAATTGTCACCATTTTTCCTGGTCAGTACTAACCCACATTCAAGCCCTGTCAATGCTGAAATACCAGCCAGAGATCTAAGTCAAGTCAGGGCCCCATTGGCCATCTCTGTAAAACTGAGACAGGGTGGGCTAAGGCTCTTGAGGGGCAGGACGGGTTGGTTCAAACAAGCTGGGGAGGGGGCGTTCCATGGTCCTGCATACTCTCTCTGCAGGCTATCAGCAAACATCTGACTGCTACAGGGGGCTATTTTAAGTGGCTTTCCAGAGCAGAGCTAGCGGAACTGTGCCTCAAGCCTCACATGTGAGAGCTGCTGAAGTGAGTACACAAGACAGGAGGAGGAGGCAGGTGGTGATCCATGGCCTTGCAACTAGACCTAGAGACTGGCATCGAGCCTCTACTGAAGCTATTTAATAGACCTCCCTTGGTAAGAGGTAGTTTTATATGCTGTTCTTCAGATGCACAAGCATTTAAATCAGATTGAGTCCTGGCTGGAGGCAACTCCAGGGACCTTATTTCTCACATGCTGCCCCACAAGCAGGGCAGAGTCAGCCACAGCAGCAGAAGGATGCAAAGAGCTGTCTTCATACACAGCTGCAGTCAGGGGTGAGCTGGCTGCTGAGAAACAAAACATGGCTGAGAGCAGCATTTGAAGTTGGGCTTAAAACAGTCACGACAGACCTGACCAGGGATGGAAAGCTGGAGATTGCTGAGACTGAGGCTGTCTCTGTACTTCATACAGCAGCACGACTCCCAAGGTCCCTCTCTGCCGTTGGCCTTCCCTGCGTGGATTAGTATGAGTGGACGGGAAGGATTGTTTAAAAAAACCTCACACCGCTGCATCGGGGCTCTACCAGCTTTGCAAACGGGAATGGATTTGGTGCTCAAGAGTGCGAGTTTGCTGCCAGCCCCACAGAAAGGGCAAATGTCACAGGCTGTAGGTCATAATATGTAATACTAGGAAATGCATGTACTCCAACCTGTTGCATATCCCAGGTAGGTTAGTTTGTTGCGTCCCTGATGCAGCTGCCTTCAGTTAAGGATGGTGTGGTGCTGTCCTCAGCAGGGGCATTCTCCCAGTCTGGTCTATGCACTTCAGCTGCAGACAGTTTAAAACGAAAGCAGCTCAGCTGATCGTGGCACAGTCAGCACTCTTGCACCTACACACAGCTCCTCGGTGTATGCAGCGGGCAAACCAAGGGAGATTGTTTGATTGTTCTTCAGGACTGGAAGCACGTAAAGATTCCGACTGTAACTTTCCTGGGAGCAGACTGGCAGAGCGTTCACGCTGCCAGGAACAGAAATGGGGGGATAATTCAGGGACAGATTGAGATCTACTGCTGAAAAGTGCTGCATAAGAGCTATGAATTCACCACTCGGACTGGGAATGGGGAGAGTTTTCACAAGTGTGACGCACAGGTGGGGCTAGTTTCCTCTCCAGAACAAAGGCCTCCTCAGTGTAATTCTCAGCCCCTGAATGGCATGAGTGGGAACTGCACTTAGCCCCTTGTGCAGTGAATGCTGGGGCCATGAGGCTAGACCCGTCCTAAAGACAAGTACTGTGCTTGCCTCCTAGCTGAAGGCCGCAGCCCAAGCACTGCACAGTGGAGTTCAGTGGCTGGATGGATCAAAAATTGCTTCTCCAATTCCATTTCCCGGGGGAGAAGAATAGTTTGTCTCTTGAAATGTTCTACGGGGAAGGAACAAGTGTTTCAAAGGTAGGGGAGACTGAGACCAAGGAGCACTCAGCTAGAGCATGTTAGCACTCCTAGGAGGTGGCATCAGCGACGTGAAAAGGATGGCCAGCCGCCCACAGAAACTGACAGTCTTGTGGGGCCTGCCTCAGGTACTCAGGCCACAATAGAGATTCAGGCACCAGCATGTCGCTGTCCAAGCGAGGGTCTGATCCCGATGCTAGCGTTAATACCCCCGGCTTGTAAAGCTTTCTGCTGCTTTCATAGAGCTCGCGGGGGCTCAGAACGTAGTTCTCTGAGCAGGACTCTGCCAGTGGCACAGCTTCCTTTGCCCTGCTGGGGTTGGCTTGAGTGCTGACCAGTCAGAACCACCACCATTCCCTGCTGCATCTAGGACTCCCAGCCCGGTAGGGACCCCGCCCAGCCTTACTGAAATACCAAGATCTGACAAGTATTAGGCTGCCAGAGTCCTAACTTAGTGTTAATGTTGATTATCAATACGTGCCCTCACCTAGGAATTAGTGTGTGTGGGAACAGTCTCCAGACACTAGAGTTGGGTGAGAGGCTGGTGGCTAGAGCACTAGGCTGGAATTTAGGAGACTGGGTTCGAGTCCTTGCACTGTGAGGGAGGCTTCCTATGTGACCTTGGGCAAGTCATTTGCAGCTGGATTTTCAAACATACTTTTGAAAATGACACTAGTCTCCGTGCCTCAGCTCCCCCTATATAAAACGGGGATAATGGTACTTCCCTATGGCACATCAGTGGTGTGAAAATGGGGAAGATTAAGGATGAGGTTCTCAGTATGGTAATATGGGCCACATATGTGCCTTAGGTAGCTAGAATCCACCCTGCAGTGTTAATCCCATCTCTAGGCTCAGGAAAGTTCGTTTCAAACCTCACTAGTGGATTTTCCTCAACCCTTAAAAACCAGCTCTCTAGCCCCAGGATGAGAGCAAGAGCCACACTGGGCCATTCTATTCCCATCTCGCTTCGCTCAGTGGGGGTAGGGACAGGGACCTTCTGCAGCCATGGGTCAGATGTCAGCTGGGGGAGACACTCCGCTGCTGTTTGCACAGATGAGTAAATCGGTGAGTCATGCCGCTATAACAATTTACCTGCAAACTGGGAAGCTGAGTTACTGACCCCACCCTTCCCTCCCCATGCTACACCATCTGTATCCACGCAGCAGATAAGGCGAGCGATTTAAGACAGGTTTCAGTGCGCTGAATTTGTCATGAAGCCTTCAGGCAGCATCAGAGGAGCAGTCAGCTCCTGGCAAGTGGGAACAGGCTTAATCAGTTTGAGAGTGAAACTTAGTGTAACATGAGAGACAGATTCTAATCAGAGTAGCTAATTACAAAGCAGCCAAGCAATCACAGAAGTTGTTTTTCAAGCATCTTCAATGTAATCAAAAAGAAGAATGAGCAATAAATGGAGAAAGGCCTGGTTTGGAAAGAGGATGGAGGCTACAATGCAGGGCAGCTTTTATTGGGCAAAGAGAGCTCTGTGTCTCAAGTACACCTTTTAACAGCCAGAAGTCCCCTCCAGCGTTTCAGGTCTGCGCTGAGTTCCCTGCCTCTCTCATTATGAGCCAGGCTGTTAGGAAGTGTGATGTTCATAGTGGGGAATGGTGCTGTCTCTCATCTGAGGCATTTAAAGCAAATTGCATGAGTACACCATGCTGAAATGGGGGGGGGGCTACTTTAAACATTACTGTCCCCCACCCTCCCACAGTCAGTCCAACTCTCAAACATGCTTCCAGAGATTGGTGTGCAACAAACTGGGATAGTAAGCGTCCTGTTCTCTTTGACCCTAATCTGTCCCTCAGAGGAAAGGGGCAGAGGTGATTTCGAAATGAATTTAGCAGTCCTGTGGAGATTTTCCCCAGACAGGCTGTGCAGGCTTGTTTAACCACACATTCCTAGCCTGCTCTTCTGCTCAGTAGACAGCTTTGGGTTGTACAGACACAAGTAGAAGTTGCTTCTTTCTTAAACCTTCCTAGTTGCCCATAAACATATGCCTGGAGAGGTAGAGGTCAGCTCTGATACATATGGTTCAATTCTAACGGAAGTAAGAGGACTTCAATTTGAGGTATGGTTGGAGCATAAGATTAGGAGCCAGAAATTCCTTGATTCTAGTCTCACCCCTTTAGGAAAGAAAGAAAAACAAAAATCCCCCTAACCTTTCATAGATTTGGACAAGTCACTGATCCTCTCTGCCTTGGTTCCCCAGCTGTACAATGGGGACAAACGCTGGGGCCCTGTGGTGTTGAAGTGCCCTGCAGACCTGCCAGTGTTTTGGAACAGCCACTGCATTTTCAGAACTCTGCCCCATCAAGCTGGGGCTGCTCAGCCGCCTTTGGTTTAGGGGCTTGTTCCTCACCTCTTGCTACTTCTGTTCTGGGTTCCCCTGCGAGGCACCGCTGAGGACATTAGTGGGATGAAGAGCTGCAGCTGAAATCTCCCTGCATGCATGTCCAGCTTAAAATGATAAAATGTTTGAGAGATTCTGGAAGGTGAGTGTAGGGCTGTTGGAAGCTGCAGTTTCAGCCATCCCAGGGCTTGATGGCCTCTGTGGAGCCAGAGAACAGGGACAGCAGTGGGGCACGATTCCCTTACGCAGCCTGGTAGGAAGCCTAACTCTGTGCAGGAGGGAGAGACTAGCTCACCCTCCATGGCCTAGTACGTTGTTGGCTGCCAAAAAGGGGACCAATTATGACAGTGAGCAGAGCTGTGCAAAGGGGAACCAAACAGCAAGACCTCTGCTCCGGGTTCCAGCCTCCTGCCCAGCAGGTCTCAGGGAGGGAGGGGCCTTGAATTAAGGTGGATTTCTCTGACATTGGCTAGTGCATGATCCGTTTAGCTCCAAGGTGAATCACTCCAGTTTTCCTTTTAAGGAGCGAACTGTCTGGGAGGAAGTGGGGGGAGGGGTTCATTGAGAGCTTCTCTGCCACACCTAGCCGTTGCTCCAGGCTGAGACGCCAAGCCAAAAGCAGATCCCGTCAGCAGAGCTGAACAGAGAGAAGGCTCCCAGGGTGACTGCTCCTTTTTGCACCAGCCTCCTTGCAAAGCGGTCTCCTTTCCACCAGCGCTCCCAGCCATGGCAAGAAACCACCAGGTGCAAAAAGCCAAGCTGGCTGAGCAGGCCGAACGTTACGAGGACATGGCTGATTTCATGAAGGCAGTGGTGGAGCACGGGGATGAGCTCTCCAACGAGGAGCGCAACCTCCTCTCCGTTGCCTATAAGAATGTGGTGGGATGCCAGAGGTCCGCCTGGAGGGTCATCTCCAGCATCGAGCACAAGACGGAGGAGGGGGATGACAAAGCGCAGCTGGTGAACGAGTACCGGGAGAAGGTCGAGGGGGAGCTGAAGGACGTCTGTAACATTGTCCTGGGGCTCCTGGACAAGTATCTCATCAAGAAAGCCAGCGACGCAGAGAGCAAAGTCTTCTACTTGAAGATGAAGGGAGACTACTTCCGATACCTGGCCGAGGTAGCCACCGGGGATGAGCGCAAGGACACCATAGAGAATGCTCAGAAAGCTTACCAGGAAGCAATGGACATCAGCAAGAAGGAGATGCAGCCCACGAACCCCATCCGCCTGGGGCTTGCCCTCAACTTCTCCGTCTTCCACTACGAGATCGCCAACGCCCCGGAGCAGGCCATCACGCTGGCCAAAACCACATTCGATGAAGCCATGGGAGACCTGCACACGCTCAGTGAAGACTCGTACAAGGACAGCACCCTCATCATGCAGCTGCTCAGGGACAACCTTACGTTATGGACGGCAGAGTGCGCGGGAGAAGATGCTGGAGAAGCTGGGGAAGAGCCTAAGAACTGAACTGCAGCCCACCAAGCCGTCGTCACTCTCCCTGTCCCTCCTCCTTTTTTGTAAGACACGTCTCAGTTCCCAAAAGCTCTGCCTGGATTCCAACAGCAAAGGGGACTGACTAGTCTGTGCATTTGGTGTTCACACATTTTTATCTTGCCTTTTTTCCTGGCGGCTTTGGGACAAATCCCTCCCTTCCCTGACCCTCCCCCCGCCTTCCACATTTCTTGGGATCTTCCTGCTGGGGCAGTTACTGCTGTGGAAGAGCACGAATAGCTGCACACAAACTTGGGGGTCCCACCCATTGTCAGTGACACTGGGGGTTCCTAACCCTCCCCAGCACTGGGACCTGGGGGTGCCTCCTGGCACTTAACATTTAAAATGGGGAAGCTGGGTTTGGGTTCTGGGGGTAAAGACACTAAAACCTAGTCGATCGCAGCTAGAGATTGTGTGCTCCTTTGCTTTCTGTAGTGACTTATTCTGCAGGGCTCGTCTACAGGCTACTGGAGGTGATGGGCCATGGGGGGGTTCTTTGTAGTGGGTTAAGAATGACAAACCTGAGGTGCCTCCTGTACTTGTGTACTGCCTGTCCCTCTCCAATAAATCTCCACTTGCACTCCTGCCTTTGTAGTCCTGGTAGTCACTTCTTTACTGCATCCTGGTCCATGGCACGGCCCTGCACACTGCAAAGCATGTGTTTCCAATGCGCTGCAAGGGGAGAGGGAGCGCCTGGCATGCACAAATCGAAGCAGGGAGCGAGCGCGGTACTTTTCTGGGCAGGTTCCTGCATGCCAGGCTGCCTGTCGTGGCTCTGTGCAGGAGTGCTGGGCCCGAGCAGAGGAGCCTGGCTCCAGTAAGCCTTGTGAGCAGGATGTGCCCGAAGAGAGACCAACATGACATGAGACCTGGTTACATTTGATAAGTGATAGAAATAGGTGGGGTGGAGGAGCAGAAGCTTTTCCAGGGGAGAGGGACTCTGAATGGCTCATGAATGGGAAAGCAGGAGGATCCCCTCACCCACCTGAAGGGAATAGCCTCGGTGGCCCTTCTTCCCCCCTCCCGCCTCCCAAGCTGTTGCCAACAATACTGGTTTTAAAAAACAGCCACTATTCTGTGTATTCCTGCAATTAAAACCCACTAACAATCCCGTCCAACTCTGCTTGCAGAGTCAGAGCTAGTCAGCCCCCACACCTTGGTACGGTCCTTCTCTGCAGTGCAAGCCCACCTCTATGACTCCAGTCACTTCTACTCCTTGTCCCTGGAGCTAGAGGTCAGAAACCCTGAACCTAATTAGAAGCCTTAGGCCAGATTCCAGAGATGCAGGCAGGGCTTGTCTACATGAGATAGTGGCACTGGCCCAACTAAAGTGGTTATTTAAAACTGATGTAGTTTAACAGTGGCAAACCCCTGCAATGGGGACACACACATTGGGTGAAAAAACAGGCTTATTTGGGTGTAAGCGTAAATTAATTAGGACGACATTTAAAATAAGCCGAAATCAGCCGCTCAAAGCAAAAGTAGAGTGACCACACGGATGTGCCCCGTGTAACTAACTCAGAAACCCCACACTGGTGCAACACGCACGTAGAAAAGTTCTTAAGAAGATCGCACAACTAACTGGGAGCCTTTAGGGCCCTCCCCAGGGCTGAGCCTGACCAGCCTCGAGGTAAGTAAACACAACTTACGCTGTCTACACCAGGTGCTAAGTTCTGTGTAAGGGAGCATTGGGCAACAATGTACGGTGCTATTTTCCTCATCCAGCTGTGGGCGATTTCAGGATTTCATATGGGAACAGCTGCTAAACTACAGGATTTAACAATACAGGAATAAAATGTACCCGTTTGTCAGCCATATGAACGGGCTGTGGGCTCGTGAACAAGTGACAGGTCACAAGGTCCTGCCTTAGGCAACCTTTGGTAACAGCATTCAAGAAAAGAGCTGTTGAAGTGTGTTCATTTGTGTTCACAGGAGGCAGTGGGGTGGATGCCAGCTGGGGACATTTGGATTTCACAGACCACAAGCAGGGGCTTGTGTCTACTCACAGACTGTGCTGATGTTAATGACATTGGGCTCCCATAGCTGTCAGGATGACTAGCACACAGGTCCCCAAAGGGCTTTACACACGGACACCTACACACCTCTGGAGTGGAAGGCGGGATGCGTTTTGCAGCGCACAGCAATATAACACAACAGCCTAGGATGGAAGGCAAATACTGCATCCAGTTGGAAATGCAGGGGGAACGGAGGGAGGCTGACAGCAGCAAGTAGCTGGAATTTCACCAGGCCATGAGGAGACCATGCCACGGCAGCTTTAGTGACCATGAGGGATCGGGACCTGCTGTAGCTTTATTCTAGGCTGAAAGCCCAGCACTAATCACTAGAGCCCGTGTTACACTGCTCTGCTTGTCACTAAGAAGCACTGGCAGAGCCCTCAAGCAACAGTCAGAGCAGCAAGAAGGAGTCAAGGTAGGGAGAGGTAACGCAGAGCCAAACCCAGCGACGACCATGGCTGCACCATGTGCCCGGCAGGCTGGGGTGCTGCTGGAGTAGGGTTGCCAGAGGCATGAGCTAGCAAGGACAGGACCATTCAGGGCTTGGAGTCCTTGGGCTCGAACCTCCATAAGGCACGGCGGAGCTGAGGGGCTGCTACTGGGGAGGCTGCGTAGGAGTCAAGAAAATGCAGCAGTTACTAACTGGCACTTTTCCAGCTCGTTCCTTTGGGGAATGGGTGTAGCTGACAGACTGTACTGAGTTCAGCTTTGTGCCCTCCGCGAGTTTCAACTTGACAAAGCATTATCATAGAATAGAGTCATGGGCTGTGAGCTCATCAGCTCCAGCAAGGGAGCGTTGGGCTGGGCCAGCAGTTGGATGGGAACCCAGGCTGCTGGAAGAGCTGGTGAGTCAATAGGCTCTGCCCACACGAGCCGTTCTGTAGTTCTCCCACCGTCACTAGGGCCAGTGAGACAGGGCACAGGCGGCTACTGGCATTTTGTCACCTTGCCGTGTCGCGCTGTTTGAGCAGCGGTCGCCAGCACGGGAGGGAGGCTGGCGAGCCGCTGTAGAACCTGACACCCTGTGCGGTGCTGTGCTGCCGGAGGCTCCATCTTGCAGAGGAGACAAAGGCGAAGCTCCTGGCCACTTGTGGGCCTTGAGGTTTGCTGAGTTGCCTAGGAGATTTGACTGCTCAGTGCCCATTAAAGTTAGTAAGAAGTTGGGCTCTGAATCCCTGACCAGGCTTTGAAAAGCAGGCTAGAGAGGCCAGCCTACTCTTTGCAGCTGGGAGGAGAAGCTCAATGCAGTTACAGCTGCATGCAGTGAGCTTCCAGCCTTGGGCACCATTCCGCGTTGCTGCGTTTCAGGGGCAAGTGGTGGTGAGGAGGAAATTCCTGCCTCAGCTCCATTGAGGTGGCAGCCGTTGGAGTAAAGATGTTCGGCACCAGCAATGCCCAACATCTGGCACCAGTTTCCCCACTGCACAGTTTACAGCAGGGAACGAGACTTACGCAAGGCAGCCCAGCGTGAGCGGACAAGGGCAGGGAGAGAGAGGTGAGGGGTGCGTCTGTGCATCCATCCGTTCCCCTGATGCCTGGCCCAGCGCTGAATCCCAAAACCATCTATCCTTCCTCACTGGCCCCCAAACTCCACAGCCTCTTAGGGAGGGGACTGACAGTCACACCAATAGCTCAGTCTTCCACAGCTGGTGCACTAAGCCCCTCGTCCCCCCTGGGCATCAAGGCAAGTTAGATCGGGTCAATGTGAGGGCTTCAGCAGGCAACGAATGGTGCAATATTCAGGGCTACACCCTGCTCCTCCTACTCGGCACGCCAGCCCATGGACATTAAAGGAGCGACTAACCATGAGGACAGAAAACAAGCTCTGGCCTTGTAACGTGACCAGAATCACGGACTCTCATGTGGGGATCTAGTCCAACCCCCAAGACTGGGCATCATGCACCCTCGCAAGTGCTGAGTCACTACAGGCTGGACTTTGCTTTCCCAGCCAAGGAGCAGGAGGCGCTTTGGGTGCCCAGACCTGTCTGGGAGCCCCGCCCAGCACAGAGCACCAGGGAGCTGGACAGATTTGCCGAGCTCAGCACTAACGTCAGCACAGAACATTCCCCACAGAGCTGCCGGCTCTGTGATGCTGTGGCTGAGTTCAGCCCTTTGTGCCAATTTCATCTCCAGCCACACTCCTGCCGGGCTCCCTCCAGCACAGGGGGGCTGCACCCTGGAGCGCCTGGCGGATGGGACTTGCCGCGGGTGCAGCGGCTGGTGAGGGCCCATTAAGCACAGCGGGCGCCGAGCGTGTAGTCAGGAACCCTGCATGCAGGTTGAGATTTGCAGCTGCGGTCCAGGAATGTGCAGAACCCCCACTCAGCGGGGTCCGCCCCAGCCAGGCTGTCCCCAGTGCATGCTCGCTGGGCGCCCAGCAGCAGGTCATTCCAAGGCAGAGCACAGCATTGCACCAGGTTTGCCCCAGATGTTGCCCATTATTTAGCTATGCAGAGCAGGGCGGAAGCCATAGGCCCAATGCCCCAGCACAGGGGAACCTTGGACCCACTCCAGTTGTGTGCCATGGGCCCTTCCCTAATGGTCCTTTACACCTGCTCAGTCCAAGCGCCCAATGCCTTTGATGGGCATGAACGATGGAGCCTCAAGTCCCCTGTGAGGGGGCACCCTTAGCCCTGCTAACGCTTGTACAGCTACGGGAGTGACGGCCAGCTCTGTGCACAGCTCAGTGGCAGAGGTGGGGAAAGGCCCCAGGGCTCCTGGCTCACGGTGGGAGCCACAAGCTAGGGGCTTGGTGCTGGCGTCTCCTTGGCCCCCACACCTCAGTTGCTGTCTCCCCAGTAACCAGTCGGTACTTTCTGCCAGCCTGCCCCAGCCAGGAGAACAGGCTTAAGGCTGCTGGTTCACCTCCGCCCCTGGTGGGTAGCCATTTAAAGTCAGTCCCATCCATAGGCTGATTTCTGGCCTTTGGGACACAGGTTGGGCAACTCAGTGTTGTTCCCATCAGACGTCTCCAATGCACCAAGCCCCCTGGTCCCAGTAGCCCTGGAGTCTGAGCTTCCCTTCACAACTGGAAGAGGTCCCTGCAGGCCATGTGTCCAGGCTGGGTGGGGCCGCCCTTCCCGTCTCTGTGTAATGAAGCAGCTCCAAGGCTTCATTAAAGTTTCAGTGGCGTCTGTCACTGGCAGGCCCTGATCTCACCACCTAGTGCTGCATGCACTATCTTGCACGTTAATGACCCGCATTATACCTAACCGGGCCGCAGCAGCGGGCCACCCCATTTCTCAGCCTTCACAGCCCACTGTGAGGAAGGTTGCATTATTATACCCAGTTTACAGAGTGGTAATGTCGAGTCAGTGGCAATGCTGGGAAATGAATCCAGGCGCCCCCCCCCGCCCCTCCCTCCTGGAATGCCCTGTGCTCCAGTTACTGACACAGTAACGTGAGATTCCTTGGTGCTGTCCTAGGTGAGTGCACTGATGTAATGTCAGGGGGGGAGGGGGGGGCACAGGCAGGCAGCATAAATCAGAACCTGTTTGCCTGGCTGATTCACCCTGGGTAGTGCTGAGCTCAGCCTGCTGCCTGCAGTCAGGGAGTCCTCACTCACCCTTCATAGGCTTTGCCCCCTTCTGCCCCCTCCTTCAGGACCTGTGACGACGTCCATGCTGCTCAATCCTCTCTCATGGCTTCACACCTCCTCCCCTCCCCCCGGCAGAGTGCCATATCCCACCTCCCCTGGAGCCACCTGGCGTTTGCTAGCACCTTCCTCTGGCACGGCACTGGGCAGCGTGGGACTGAACGCTCAGTGGGATGGAATGGGCTGTGGTTGGAGCATTTCCCCGGAGGAGCCAACGCAGCGTGCTGGAGTGGAGCGCTGGGACCATCTCACTGGCTAGACGTTCATTTCGTCTGAGCGCCCATGTATCACAGGCCATAGACCTTCCGCCAGCTACGCCTTTACTGAGTCCACTAACACATCACCTCACCCCGTCATGGGCTCGCAGGGGGACTGGCCCATACAAAGGCTGCTAACCTGGGAGACGGGACGCATCCAGGGACCGAATGATTAGAACTGCGAGCAAGAGACGCAGCAAGGGGCAGCTTCACCCTCAAAGGAACGGAGGCGCTGGCCTTGCTCACCACGGGGCGGGGGCTGCAAAGAGCCGTGCCCAGCCAGCCCTGGATGTGACGGTGCGGAACACGAGACATGGGGCTGCCGTGTGGGGTCAGCACATGCTGAAGCAAAATGCACCAGCGCAAGAAAGGCCTAGTCCAGGGGTGGGCAAGCTATGGTCTGCAGGCTGGATCTGGCCCATCAGGGCTTTGGATCCGGCCCACGTGCTTGCCACCCTGTGGCCCCATGAACCCTGCACTGCTGCTGGAAGTGGCCGGCATCGTGTCCCTGCGGCCCCTGGAGTTTGGGGGGGGGGCAGAGGGCTCCATGCGCTGCCTTCGCCTGCAGGCACTGTCCCCCGCAGCTCCCATTGGTCAGGAATGGGGAACCGCGGCCAATGGGCGCTTCAGGGGAGGTACCCGCAGGCCAGGGCAGTGCACTGAGCCCTCTGTCCACCCACCCCACCCCAGGGGCCGCAGGGAGGTGGTGCCCCACCCAGCACACCTTGCCCCATACGCAAAGCCTCACCTGCCTCCTGGTTGGGGGGGAGGGGGGAAACAAACATGAAGGCCTCCCAGCTCAGCAGCCAAAGACTCCTGCTCGCCCCACTCTTACATGGCAGTAACCCCAAGTCAATAGGGGAGCACGAGACACAGTCTGGGGGGAGGGAACAAAGCAGCTGGCCTCTGTTAGCAAGGCACATACAGCACAAGGACAAACCGGGGTTGGGGTGTCACTAGTGTAGATTGAGCTCACCCCATAGGCCATTGGCCTCAACTGTGGGGAACGGGGCCCCGCCAGTCCAGCCATGCTACCGTTCCTGTTCGCTCCATGCTCCTCTGGGCCGGGGCGGGGGGGTAAAGCCAGGCCTGGCTGCAGAGATCACAGGCAGGTGATCAAGGTGGGATTTGCTCCAGCTCAGTGCCCCCAAGCGGCTCCATCCGCTGCCATCAGGAACCCCCGGGGGGTCTCTTGCAATGCTCCTCTTCCCCACCCCGGTGCCAGCTAAGGACTAGCCTGACTCCAAAGGGTTAGAGCTAGGAGTCGCCGTGCTGGATTGCGCCAGAGATGAAATGACAGGGTTGCTGGGCAGGGGGGGAGGCGCTGCTTGCTGCACTCAGAGCCGGTCTTGCAGCTTTTCCCGGGACGTGCCGCAGGGGCCGGGGCAAAGCTGCTAGTCAGCATTTTAGGCACGCTCAGCATGTAGGACGTTACACAGGCCCTGGCCCAGTTGGGCCTTTGCTAGCCCAGCTCTTTGCAGCAAGAGGGTGAGCGTGGGGGGCTGGGGCAGAGGAGGAAGGCTGGACATAGACGCTGAAAGTGCGTGAAACTCACCCACTTCTGGCACTGGCTGTGCATGGTGAGACGCGGGCCCCCAAGGCTGGGGACGAGGGGCATGGCCACCCACCAGCTCCCTAGGTGACTGTGGGGGAAAGAGGGCACTGGCCTTCTCCGGCAGCTCCCTGGGGAATCCCAGGCCTTCCTCAAATCTCAAGAAAGCCCCAGACCCACCCACCCCGCCCCAATCTCCAGAGCTCAAGCAAGTCTGGGCTGCTTTAGCTGGGACCAGTTCCCATGACACCACATGGTGCTCGCTCTCTCCCACAGCAACCCCACACACAAAGGAGACCTGGGCCAGAGGTTTGTCCAAGCCGCTGTGAAGGGGAACTGCCGAGCCCCAGCGCAGCTCTGTAACGCCACTATAGTCTGCGGGGCTGTCCAAGTGCAGCTGGGGGCGGAGCCCGACCTGCAGTGCAGTGAGACACGGAAGGCGCTCATGTATGGGCTCCCCACCATGAAGAAAGCAAAGCCAAGCTAGCAAACTCATCTGGTGCATGGCGATCAAGCCAGCAGCACCTCAGCCACACACCCTGCAAAGCCCATAAAGAGGCAGGGAAGCACCTGGCACCAGCAGGCAAAGCACCCCAGGGGGGCAGGAGCTGCTTACACCTCCGGAGCCAGAGCGGGAAGAGCCTTGTAACTTACAGCTCGACGCCGGCACTCCCTTGTGACAACGGACATTGCACGGTTCCCAGGCTAGGCTGACACGCCCAGTTTGCCCCTCGTGGGGGTGGGGTGAGAAGGCTGCAACCTCCCACCCCACACACAAACCCTCCAGCCTGTTGGGGCTGACCCTCCACTGGGAACAGCCATGGGCTACAAGCCAGGCTGCAGAGCCAGCCTCCCCCAAAGTTCGGGGGTGTTCAGATTCCCACCAGCACAGGGGGCTGCCTGTGCACGTATCCCTCCATGGCCTGGGGGGGCAGCGCCCCCCCCCCCCCCGGCTTCTTTCTCTAGTGCAGTAACCCCCTGGATCAAAATCTAAGCCCAAACCCAGAGGGCAGGCAGAGGGAGCTTGTCACAGCCAGTGCTCTGGTTTGGGCCTTTCGAGAGGTGCTCCAGATCAGATGGATTTCACTCTTAATATGAGTTAGCCCCAGAGCTCAGCTCTGGATCCAGAGCCAAACTGCTAGATTTGTCCCCCAGGGGTTGATGGGAGGAAGAGGCAGGCTTCAGTTCGGGTGTGACGTACTGGAAAAAGCAACCAACTAGCACTCGAGTGCGGCTCGTTATGCTCCATGGGACTGCAGAGCTTCCTGGGGTTCTGGAACCTCCAACCCAGGGAGAAGAGGGTCCCTCTGCCCCAGATCCCCCACCCCCCAGCACCTGGCTACCCGCTGGCCAGGTCAGAGTACAGGATGCTCTTGGGTGTGAGGACAGATGTCATATGGGCTGCAGCTTGAATCCTAGTCTATGTTTAGGGACCCTGGTGAAGCAACAAGGGATTTTTGCCCAACACTCTCTCCCCAAAACTAGTGCTGCCCAGCCTGGCATTGGGCACTAGCTTAGGCAGAGACCTGAGCGCCCCTGCCCCAGCCCCACGTATGCCAGGGTGCAAGACCCAAAAGGCATTCGGGCCTTTTTCAACTAATTGACTCTGAAGGTCCCTTTGGCCCTGAGAGCACTCCTGCCCTGCTGCCCTTCCACGGCAGCACAGGGAGCGACCGCAGCCAGCAGGCCGTATATGTGGCCAAGCTGGCATCAGGGACCAGCTACGGCCAGCCTGGCTGTGGCTAAGGCTGAATTGCAGGTCGATACCAGCACTGGCATCGACAGCTGTTGGTCCCAGTGTGACCCGCCCCCGGCTCAACTACAGACTCGGAGAGCCCCAAACTGTAGCACTGGTAACCCAGCATGGGCCACATACGCTGCCATGATGCCCAACAGATCTGAGGCTCGGTGGCGAGGCGCAGTCGATGGATTCCCCCACCCCTCTCATCACCAAGCCCCCTGTATTTTCACAGGGCTAGTGGGGCCCTGAAGAAGACCCGGTCCTGAGCCAATTTTATACTGGCAAAAAAGTGACTGCATGGTACAATCCCCCCATATGAAACACTGCCCTTGCTGTGCAAAACACACACACACACACACACACACACACACACACACACCAGGTCACGTTTTCTCTCTCTCTCTC